>CM019149.1:304418870-304434040 GCA_009733165.1 Naja naja
TTTTTTAGTTTGTAGTCTATAAGAGTGTGTTGGTGATTCCCAGAATATGTTTTCTAAAATATTTCTTACACACCTTCTTCTACTTTCTCTCTTTTTCAACCAATAAACAGGAGGGAGAAGGGAAAAAAACATGGCATGATTCATAATAAAAGAGGCTCAAATTCTGCTTCCTGAATTGAAACTTATAATAAAAGCACAAAACGGAGTAAATGATTAGAGAGCCTTGCAGATTTCCTCGAAGAAGCTTTCAGAAACACTAAGGAATAAATAAATACACATTTTAAGAAATATTTTTGGAACATAAATGCAGAGATCTATTTGGAGGGGAGAGTGGGAAATCCATTAAGCCATCAGTCTCCCTTTAACCTGACAGTTCTGGCTTCCAAATTTCATATAAGGATGTTACTGTAATAGTTTTTGGGCCTGAATGGAATTGTACAATTTAGACTAGTTAAGAGCTCTGAAGCCCTTTTCATGACTGCCAAAAATATGGATGAAATTAACAAGTGCATGTGAAAAGACTCTGTTTATGATTCAGCAGCCGATAAGGCCAAATTAAAGCAGAGGGAAAGATGGGGACAACCTTGAATGTTTTTTAGAACAATTTTTTTGTAAAACCATTTCCTTCACCATCATGGTTACCAAAGTGATTCACTCTTTTGGCTTTCCACAATCCATTAGCCTAGAATTTAAACAAATGGTGTGAAATCATAATTCAACCTGCTAAATTAAAAGGAGGAGGGAGAAAGCAGAAAAAATGGTGAGGGTAGTGGTGGTGGTATTGGTATGGTGATGATGGGGAGGTCAGAAAGGAGAAGGAGGGAGGGAGGAAGAAGGAGGAAGAAGAAGGAGGAGGAGGAGAAGGAGGACCTGACCTCAGCATCCGCCGTGAATTGAAGACCTGGTTATTTAACCAAGCGGCTGTGATGACCTTTGGGGGTGGTGGTTTTATCATGGTTTATCATGTATTGGGGCTTGTTAGTTTAATTCTTTTTAATTATTGTTTTTCTTGTTTTAGTTGTGAGCCCGAGTCTTGGAGATGGGGCATACAAGTCTCATTAATAATATAAAAGGAGGAGAAGGGAGGAAGAAGAAGGGAGGAGGAGGAAGGGGAAAGGAGGAGAAGGAGAAAAGGGGAAGGAGAAAAAATAGGAGGAGGAAGAAGAAAACACTCCTTCTGAACACTTTTCATCCCATCAGCAGCCAACTCAGCCCTGTCTCTTCCTTCCAAATAGTCTCCTGAATCATGGAGTTCAAAAGGACAGTGTGAAATTCCTCCAATCCCAACAGAGGAGAGAGCAAGAGGGAGGAAGATTCACCTCCTGTTGCTAACGGCTGCAGCTGCGGCAGGTTTGTCTTCAGCAAGATCTCCAGCCTTCTAAGCGGGCCCCTTTTGCTGGGTTCCCATGGCAACAACACTATCCTCCCCCGCCCCACCTTCCTTGGGTACCCACAGTGTCTATAGTGCTTCAGAACTAGTCAGATGTCTTGGAACTTACCTGCCAAACCGGGTCTTGTCAAGCCTTATGAAGCAGATGAGAAGCCATGGTTTTCCCTCTCAGCGGAAGGACGATGAGCAAACAGACTTAGTTCTCTGAGATCTTTTTCCTGTCCCAGGTGAGACTGCTGTTTCCCCACACACACACACCCACACACCCCAGATTGCCAATAATCATCTCAACGTGAGGGGAAACATCTGGGTAGTTTGGGTGCTTCAGGCCTTCTCCAAAGTGATGAGGATCCAGAGGTGCTGGAATTTTATAATGTATATTGAGGTTTTAGCGAAATGGGGCTTGTGATTGTTTAATATTTTTCAAAGTAATTTATTGTTCATTGTTGGGTTTAGTTGTGAGCCGCCCCGAATCTTTGGAGATGGGGCGGCATAAAATCAAATGTAATAAATAATAAATAAACAAACAAACAAACAAACAAACAGAGAAATCAATCTTCCCCCCAAATGGCAGTGGTTGTTGGTTACGTCTGCACGGAGAGGTCTCCATGTATCTATCAAAGGGTTTCAGTCTGAGAAAGTGAACAAAGATTTAAAATGTGCACATTTATAAACAATCTACCTCGAATGGTGTAACTTATGTGCTAGTGTACATGGGAAGACACACAGAGAAGCAAGAGACAGAGATGAAAGAGATAGAAGAGAAAAAGAAAGACAGACAGACAGACAGAGACAAGAAAGAAAGAGGAGAGAGAGAGAGGGAGAGAGATAGGGGGAGGGAGGGTGTGTGTGTGTGAGAGAGAGAGAGAGAGACAGAGACAGAGACAGAGAGAGAGACAGAGAGAACTTACCAGGTTTATGTACATGAGATGGATGGTCACATAAATTATTTAAACTAAACAAATAAATGAAAACATGTCCAGAGTTGCAACAAACTCTATGGTCTATTGATAAATAAATAAATAAATAAATAAATAAATAAATAAATAAATAAATAAGAAAGAATATTTGTAGCTCAGGATTGACCTGTAAGGTCTTTGGTTCTCTTTGAGCTTGGTTGTTTTTTTGTGGGCATTTCATTACCTAATTAGGTAACATCCTTGGTGCTAGTGAATATGGTTTTACTCTACATTTATGCAAGGCAAGCAACTGTATATAAACAGGGAGCATATTCCATATTCACTCGCACCGATGATGTTATCTAGCTGGGTAATTAAAAGTCTGCAAGAAAACCACCAAGTTCAAGAACACCAAGAATCCCACAGACCTTTCATCTCCTCCTCCTCCTCCTCCTCCTCCTCTCATCCTTCTCTGTCTTCTCCTTTCCCTTCAATCTCCTCCTCCTCTGTCTTCTCCTTCTCTCCCTCCCATCCTTCTCCTCTCTTTTTTCCTCTTCCTCCTTTCTTCTTCCTCTTTTTATTACAACTGATGAAGCTTGTCTGACAAATGAAATTTCTCCTTTACCTCCTTCACCTCCTTCACCTCCTTCACCTCCTTCTTCTCCTTCTTTTCTTCTTCTTCTTCTCCTTCTCCTTCTTCTCTTTCTCCTCCTCCTCCTCCTCCTCCTCCTCCTCCTCCTCCTCCTCCTCCTCCTTCTTCTTCTTCTTCTTCTTCTTCTTCTTCTTCTTCTTCTTCTTCTTCTTCTTCTTCTTCTTCTTCTTCTTCTTCCTCTGGAACAGCTTGTCTCCCAGAGTTGTGAGTGTTCCATCACTGGAGGTTTTAAGAAGAGATTGGATATCCATTTGTCCAGGATGGCATAAGAATTTTTCCTTTGGGGAGCAGGCAGGGTGGACTAGAAGACCTCCAAAGTCTCTTCCAACAATCTGATTCTATATCTACTTCTCCGCTTCCATCCAAAGCCAATTCCCTCAAATCACTTTTGAAATGAAGGAATAATTCAGGTGAGTATAAAATGACAAGGAAAACTGGTGAGAATAAACACTTAGCCATTTAAACGTCAATTCAGGCTGCTTTGAAGGAAGAGAGCCATGCTTGAGAACACCGAATTTCAAATGACCCCATTCATGTTGGCATTGATAAAAGATTTTTAAAAAAAATATTTCACCTGAATTGCCAACCTCCCCAACTCCGTATCTGCAAAGTTTAATCACCAAGGGCAGATGTAGAACATCTTTCCGTCAAGACCCAAGTTCTACAATCAGCTATTTTTGCAGTTATAATGTGACATTTTATGGCTATACTTGCAGGCCAGTCATCTGTCTTGATTAGGGATCCAATGGTCGTTTTGAGCTGTGCTCTGGAATATCAGAGTGACAAAATGGGAAGAGTGACATCCTTTCAGAATCACCTTCCGTGGTAAGAAGAATTAATTGCAAATGGTGGCCTCAGAATGAGATGGCAGCCTTCAGCTGCAGGATGGAATGGCTGCTGACTCAATATCCCGGGTTTATTTGTCTTTTCTTTATACTAAGATTTATTATTCCCTCTTGGTCCATGCACTGTGCATGTATCCCCCAGAAGTTTCATTTAAAAATAAATTGAATAGATTGTGCCTTAAAGTTACCGATGTCATAATTTTTTTTAACATTACTATTATTTATCATTTTATCGTTAAAAAACAGTAGAATGCAAAACAGAAAATCCAACTGTACAAAACAAAATGAAACAAAAACATGCATTCAGCCTTAACAATTATAAAAAGGGGAGAAACAGTATACAAAAAAGAGAGGAACAAGCAATCAATTAAATTTAACATTTCACATGTAGGATCCACCCTGGCTGGGTGATGAAAGAAAACAAAAAAACAGTACATTCTCTAATTTTTAGATAGATGATAGGTAGGTAGGTAGGTAGGTAGGTAGGTAGATAATAGATAGATAGATAGATAGATAGATAGATAGATAGATAGATGATTGATAAGTAGATAGATACAAATAGACAGACAGAAACACAGAGACAGACAGACAGACTGATTGATACAGATAGAAAGAGACACTCACACAGAGAAAGAGAGAGACAGATAGACAGAGACAGACACAGAGAGAGACACACACAGAGAGAGACAAAGAGAGAGACAGAGAGAGGTAGGTAGGTAGGTAGGTAGGTAGGTGGATGGATGGATAGATAGATAGATAGATAGATAGATAGACAGACAAACAGATAGATAGATAGATAGATAGATAGATAGATAGATAGATAGATAGAAAGAAAGATAGAAAGATAGATAGATAGAGACAGATAGACAGAGACAGACACACACACACACACACAGACAGAGAGATAAAGATAGAAGATAGATAGATAGATAGATAGATAGATAGATAGATAGATAGATAGAAAGAAATAGATATACAGGTTTGGCTAAATATGACACTAATATTCAAATCCCTCTGCTAACCATCTGCTATTATATTTTAAAAGTCCACAAATGGTTTCCAATCTCTTATAAAGCTGTCTAGTCCATTATCTCTAATCAAAGTTGTTAATTTCACCTAATGTAATAATTCTGACCCGGCATTCAACTTGAATAGAGAACAATCAACCCATGGAACAGAAGTTGCCTTCAGAAGTTGTGGGAACTTCATCGATCGGGGCTTTCAAGAAGAGACTGGACTGCCATCTGTCAGAAATGGTGTAAGGTCTGCTTGGGCAAGGGGATGGACTTAGAATCTCAGCAGTGGTATTCAGCAGGTTCTGAGCAGTTCTGGAGAACCGGCAGAGGAAATTTTGAGTAGTTTGGAGAACCAGCAAATACCACCTCTGACTGGAGATTTTACAGTATCTTTCCCCAGCCATGCCCACCAAGCCACGCCCACAGAACGGGTAGTAAAAAAAAATTGAATCCCACCACTAGATGACCTACAAGGTCCTTCCAACTCTGTTAATCTGTAATCTTTATCTCCTGGTAAACAAATGTCTACACGTCAATTAGATGTGTTGTGCAGAAATGTTTTCTTTGGTCTGTCCCCAATCTCCTTCCAATCAGCTTCATCTTAATCCTTGCTTAGTACAGGATTCATGCAGGTAATCCACCTGATTTCTATTCTCCTTCTCCGGCTAAATAGAAGTCATAGTTTTCAAGAAATAGCCTGTTTTACTAGGTGACACCTTGTACTGTCGGGAACATGTCCCTGACATCTAGGCTGAACTTCCTTTCTTGTAGCTTTAACCTACTAGTTCTGCTTTTGCCCTCAAAAATAAAGTTCACTTATTTGTCTGTGTGACAAGCTTCATATGATATCTGAACACTGCTAAGTCTTTTCCAGGAGTCTTTAGCCGTCTCTGTGGGCTAAACTTACCAAGATCCTACAGAAAAGAGGGAAGGGGGGAGGGAGGGAAAGGGAGAAGGAGGAGGAGAAGGAAGAGAAGAGGAGGAAGAGGAAATGGAAGAGGAAGAGGAAGAAGAAGAGGAGGAGGAGGAGGAGGAGAATAGGGGAGTAGAGGAGGGGGAGGAGGGGAGGAGGAGGAGAAATATAGAATGAGGAGGAAGGGAAGAAAGAAGAAGAAGAAGAAGAAGAAGAAGAAGAAGAAGAAGAAGAAAAAGAAGAAGAAGAAGAAGAAGAAGAAGAAGAAGAAGAAGAAATCAGTACTAGAAAGGAGAGGAGGAGGAGGAGGAGGAAGGAGAAGGAGAAGGAGAAGGAAGAGAGAAGAAGAAGAAGAAGAAGAAGAAGAAGAAGAAGAAGAAGAAGAAGAAGAAGAAGAAGAAGAAGAAGAACCAGAACCAGAACCAGAACCAGAACCAGAACCAGAACCAGAACAACCAGGAAGTCCAGTTGCCTCTTGAAAAAAAAGCACCTTTGGGACTCAAGGATGAAAGTGTATTCAGTAATTACTGGAAGTCAGAGAAATAATATGAAAAAACCAGGGAGGTTGAAAATGGGAGGGAGAGGCTCAGATTTAATTTGTCTGCTGCAGATTGTCAAACCTTAAATTTAACAAGTAGGATGAAACGGAGAATTTGCACTTGCAAATCGTAACCCAGATAGCTCTTCAATGTTAACTAGAGAAGTCTTTAAAAAAAAAGAAAAGAAAAATAAAAATAAAAGTTGCCACCTAACCTTTCTAGCCCAACATGATTAGGTCCCAGTGATGAGACCTCCTGGGCACAAGGGCGAATTCTAACATTACTTCTTCCCATCTTGGGTAGGTAATGATGGTCTCCGCAGGTAGCTTAATGGCTTTTTCAAAAGCTAAATATTCCGTAGAGAATTATATGACCTAGTAATCACAGATTCCTTAGGCTGGTAGTTCTGCTTGAGGGTACATCTGCGAAATGAATTTGGCAGGTGTAGGTCAAGCCCATTTTGGAGAAGCAGAGTTTTCCTCAAGTTTAGGTGACCCCAACAAGAAAAAGAAGAACCTCTTTATTGCAGAGACCCACATTCCAATTTCCTCCGCTACGTCCGAATTCTTCTCCTCGGTAAGTGAAGAAGTGATCTGATCAGAAAGCTAAAAAGAGGAACTTGGCTTAGGGATGTTAAAACTCTTGCTTCTGAATTTGATTATCCAGGCAAGGAGGGGGGAAACTCTGTTATGTATGCAGGTTTAAAGTCATTGGTTTAGTTTGAACTGTTCTTTTAAAATGTAAGAAATGATTGGTTTAAAAAGTGCGGAAAAACCCAGACTCTGATTGCTGCTGGCTATAGTAGCAGCGCAGCCCAGCCAAAGTGGGTTCGTTCTGAGCTGTAGTCACTAATAAATAAAGAGCTTGAAGCACTCGCCTGTCTCTTCATGCAAACTAACACTGGCGACGAGGTGGGATCTCCCTGAAGAAGAAGGCAACGCGGAACAGAAGAAGAGAGAGATGGCTGCACTGAACACCCCCCAGCCCCCGTTCGATCCGGACGGCAGAAGACTGGGAGACGATGCAGATCGTTCCAAATGTATTGGGGAAACGATCTCGCCGCATTACATTTCTGAGAAGCGAAGAGGGTGGTCTTCTTCACGCACTGCGGTCTGGCAGTTTTCAAGATGGTGAAGGCATTGGCGGGAGCTGCAGACATGAAGATAATGGAATGGCCTGACTTAGAAAAGTTGTTAAGAGCCCATTACGCCCCACAAGTATCGTGCCTCATTAAGACACGAGTTTTACCGGGGATCAAGGGGAAAGCAAAAACAAAACGCACTGTGGCAAGTTTAAGAGACATTGGGGGTGCATGTGACTTTGCCAAATTGGATCTGGCCCAGGCATATCAACAACTAACAGTTGATGATGCCACTGCAGAGGCCCAAACCATTGTGACTCATAGAGGTGCCTTCAAATGTAAAAGGTTACAGTTTGGAGTAAGCGTGGCACCAAGCATTTTCCAAAGCCTTATGGAAAGGATGCTCCAAGGACTGCCAGGGGTAGTGCCTTACTTTGATGATGTGTTAATCTCTGCTGAAAATGACACTCAATTACAAGAGAGACTCAGAGAAGTCCTTACCAGATTCAAAAAGCGGGTTAAAAGTCAAGGAAGAAAAATGCACTCTTAGAACTGACAAGGTTGAGTTCTTGGGCTATATGATTGACAAGCATGGTATCCACCCCACAGATGCCAAGGTTCAAGCAATCAAAGAAGCCCCTAGACCAAAATGTAAAACAGATTTGCAAGCCTTCCTTGGACTCATTAACTTTTATCACATGTTCCTACCTCAGAAGGCAACCATTGCAGAACCACTGCACAGATTATTAGACAAAAAGTCTGTTTGGGTCTGGGGCAGAAAAGAACAATCTGCATTTAACAATATTAAAAGACTAATCACGCCTGATGCTGTACTGATACAGTTCTCTGAGAATTTGCCTGTTGTACTGACTTGTGATGCATCCTCTTTTGGAGTGGGGTGGGTTTGAGCCACAGGCTTCCCAGCAGGAGGGAAGCTCCTATTGCATTTTACTCGCATCACCACTCAAACAAGAGAGGAACTACAGCCAACTGGACAAGGAAGCCTTGGCAATTGTTGCAGCTGTCAAGAAATTCCATGAGTATTTATATGGGAGAACATTTACCATTGTCACAGATCACAAACCTCTGTTAGGCATTGTGGCAGGAGGCAAACCTACGCCCACTATCCTGTCACCAAGAATGCTGAGGTGGACTGAATTTCTTGCTGCTTATTCATACAAACTCATCCACAGGCCTGGCAAAGACATTGGGCATGCAGATGCTTTGAGTCGCTGCCCACTTCCTTCTCACACTGAGGACTTTGCTCCTGAGACTTACACCTTTTTCCTAGAAACTGTTGCCAAGCTTCTAGTACACGCTGCTGAAATTGCCAGAGAGACTGCCAAAGACACTTTATTGGCTCCTGTTATAGGCTGGATTAAGAAAGGTTGGCCTCTTCAAGATCTACCTCAACTTGCCCAACCTTTTAAATCCAGGCAAACTGAATTATCTGTATTAAGAGGATGTATTTTGTGGGGTAACAGGGTGGTTATTCCTACAAAACTGCAAAAGAGGTTTTGGAAATGTTACATGAGGGTCATCTGGTATTGTCAGAAAGGGATTGGCCAGGAGTTATGTATGGTGGCCAGGTATTGACAAAATGGTTGAAAACTGGGTTGCATCTGTCCCAACTGCAGGAGTCAGGCCTGCCCCACCTCTCACCCCCCCCAAACAGGAGTGGGAATGTCCTAGGGGCCCATGGTCCAGGATTCACATTGATTTTGCTGGCCCTACCAGAGGGCACACTTTCCTTATTATAGTTGATGCATATTCCAAATGGCTAGAGGTTATCCCTATGGCATCCACCACAACTGAAGCTGTCATCAAACAGCTTAAAAAGCTTTTTGTAACTCATGGGTTACCTGATGTGCTTGTTTCTGACAATGGCCCTCAATTTACATCCAACCTTTTTGAATCATATCTAGCACAACAGGGTATCAGACATGCCCTGACAGCCCCTGGGCATCCTTCGGCTAATGGCCGGGCTGAACGCATGGTATGATTTACCAAGGAAAATCTTCAGTAATTGGGTCCAGGGGATATCACTGAGAGAGTTGAAAAACTTCTCAGTGTTCAGCATATCACTCCCAACCCCTCAACTAATTTGTCCCCAGCAGAGTTGTTGATGGGTAGGAAACTCAGGTCTCCCTTGACCGCCTTCATCCCACTTACGCACCCAATGCACCACTAGATTCTACTAGCAAAGTTCGACGCTCATTGTGGGTGATTCTGTTTATGCTAAGAACCTTATGGGTGAACCTTATGGATTCCTGCTGAGATAACCCAAATCACAGGCCCCGGTCTTACAGGGTACAAACAGAGGATGGTGTCCTCTGGAGCAGGCACATTGATCAGCTTAGATCCAGATTACCTCAGGAACATCGCAATTGTTCCTCTCTAGTTCCCATACCTAATACCTCTTCTAGGGGAAGGGAGGATCATGAGTGTAATGAACAAGCAAGAATCAACCCCATGTGTAACGAGCTAACACAACAGGAACCATCCCAAAACCTGTCACAATACCAACAACCATTTTCACAAATGGAAGATTGCACATCATTACCTGATTTAGGTGCTGACATTGGGTTGGAGATGGATTGGGAGGAGAGACCAGGTTGTAGTAACCAAACAGGTTCTACCATTACTACAAGTCCTAGTAAGGAAATGTCAGCAGACACATTTCCTCCCTCACAAGGTGAGAACCTTAAAACATCTGAACCACGTAGGTCTCAACGCACGTAAGAGCCCCACCTATTTAAAAGAATACATTAGATAGGCTGGGGTTTGAGTATGGACTGAACTTAGTGGGGAGGGGTGTTATGTATGCAGGTTTAAAGTCATTGGTTTAGTTTGAACTGTTCTTGTAAAATGTAAGAAATTATTGGTTTAAAAAGTGTGCGAAAACCCTGCACTCTGATTGGCTGGCAACTGCGGCTGCTGGCTATAAGTAGCAGCCGCAGCCCAGCCAAAGTGGGTTTGTTCTGAGCTGTAGTCACTAATAAACAAAGAGCTTGAAGCACTCCGCGTCTGTCTCTTCATGCAAACTTAACAAACTCCATAACATAAACTTCTAGGCCCATGATGGCACACCTATGCCACGCTTGCTGGAAGTGGCGCATAGAGCCATCTCTCCAGGCATGCCAGCCATCGCCCATTGATCTTATGGGTCCAGAGGTGGTATTCAGCTGGTTCTGACCAGTTCTGGAGAAACGGTAGAGGAAGTTTTGAGTAGTTCGGAGAACTGGCAAATACCACCTCTGACTGGACCTGTCCCCATCTATCCTCTGCCTCCCGAGTCCCAGCTGATCAGCTGGGTCTTCTTTGGTTGCCGTGCCCAGGAGAACGGAGCTGGAAAGCAGGTTAGTGGGGTGCGGAGGGAATGGGATTTTGCAGTAACTTTCCCCTGGAGTGGGGTGGGAATGGAGGTTTTACAGTATCCTTCCCCTGCCAAGACCACCAAACCATGCGCACAGAACTGGTAGTAAAAAAATTTGAATCCCACCAGTGGTACATAGATAATACATAGGAGAGAGGGGGGGGAGAGGGAGAGAGGGGAGAGAGAGAGAGAGAGATTTACTGTTTTATTGTTGGTCTAGTATTAATGCTTGTACTAATCTCTATTTCGGTGTTCTTTGTTGGTGAGGAGGTGTTTCAGTCTGTTTGTATAAATCAAAGCAGGGTTATTAGTGTTTTGTTATTAGTGTTCCTTCTTCTCCACCTCTTCCCTCTCCTCCTCTTTCTCCTCCCTCTTCCCCCTCCTCTTCTTCCTCCCCCTCTTCCCTTTCTCTTCCTCCTCCTCCTCCTCCTCTTAACCATCAACTATAGAATCAGATTGTGCAGCAATTTGGGGGGCGCAAAGCTTTTCATAACATGATTTTGCCATCACCTAGCAGACCCATTCCAAAAGTAGTGGGGGTGCTATCTATGTGTTCCTTGCACCTTAGGCAATTCAGATCATGAAAAATGGATGCACCTTTCATGTGGCTCTTGTTCTGGAAATAACAAGGAATTTCACACTGCTAAATGGAAAGCAAACATTTTAGAGTCTAGCTAAGATGGGTGAAAGTTTCCTCCACCACAACTGATTGAAGTTAGAGTAAGGAAGGAAATGGGATTATGGATGACCACCTTACATTTTATCATTTGAACTTCTTTTAAGGGTGTCTCTGCGTGTTGATACAGTGGCCAAAAACTGATCGCTTCCAATTAATGCGATCACAAACATATCAATGTTGGCTTTAGCATTATGCAGGCTAAGAATTAGAAAAGATTCATATTCCTAAATCTTTGAGATATCCAGTCTATGCTGCAAATATCTATTTCATCACTAACTGGCAGCAGAGACATATATATTTTCCCCATTCTAGAGATTATCTGGATACTTGCTCTCAAAATTCAGTAGCCACGTGATGCTTAATTCCTTCCTTCCTTCCTTCCTTCCTTCCTTCCTTCCTTCCTTCCTTCCTTCCTTCCTTCCTTCCTTTTTTCTCCAGGTATTCTTCCTTCCTTCCTTCCATCCTTTTTTCCTTCCTTCTCCAGGTATCCTTCCTTCTCCCTCCCTCCCTCCCTCCTTTCTCCAGGTATTCATTCTTTTTTTCTTTCTATCTTTTTTCCTTCCTTCCTTCTCCAGGTATTCTTTCTTTCTTTTTTCCTTCCTTCTCCGGGTATTTTTTCTTTCTTGCTTGCTTTCTCCTCCCTCCCACCTTCCCCCTCTTCCTTCCATTTGGAGAAACAGAAAGAACAAGAAGTATGAAGAGCATTAACACTTTTCAACTTTGATGTTTGGAGAAGTCTCCTGAGGCTGCCTTGGATACCCAAGGAAACAAGCCAAAAGGTCATCAAAGAATTCAATTTCAAGTTGAGATACAACTAACCAGGCTCAAATTACTTTAGACATCTTATGCAAAGATCCAACTCTTTGGAAATGGCCCTGATGCCTTTTCAGAAAGGTGGAAGGCAAAAGAAGAAGAGGTAAATCAGCAACAAGACTGATAGACTCTGTTACAGCAGTAAGGGATGCACTGTTGGGTGACCTGAAATCACATTAGTTAAGGACAGATCAATCACAAACTGTGTCTCAGTTATCTTGGCCATGTCATGTGGGACAATCTACTGGAGAAAACAATTATGTTTGGAAGAGTTGGCGGTAAAAGGAAACCAGGGCATCAAAGAACATGGTGGATGGACAACATCAAGGCTGAAACCAGCATAGAATGACTCAAAGAAGTAGTGCAAGACTGGAAGATGTGGAGATACCTGTCCCATAGAATTGCCAATAATTGGATATGACAAAATGGGTAACATCATCATCATGTCAAGATATCCTTCATAATTCGTCTTGTGTCCCATCTGTGTAACATTATTCAGACTGAATTAATGGATATCTTGCTCCTCATCATCTTCACCATCATTTTCTATGGAGATTCTCAGTCATCCATGTCACGGTTGTCCCAAAAGTGCTTTTTTTTTCATGAGGCAACTGGACTTTCTGGTTTTTTCTTGGAAGATGTTTTGCTTCTCATCCAAGAAGCTTCTTCAGCTCTGACTGGGTGGTGGGAAATGGAAGGATTTATATTCCTTGCAGACAGCTAGTCATTTGAATTCTTTTAGACAGTCATTGAGGCCACCTGGATGTTTATCTGTGTCCTCAGGTCATCTGACTAGTGCAAATGGGTGTGGAGCCTTCTTGGGTGTTTGATGGTTTCTGCCCTGTATCCCTTCATTATTGAAGACAGGCACAGGCTATTTGGGGATGAGTTTGTGTTGTTTACATCTCAATATCACCTAGCACTTAGTTCCAGCTGCCTGCAATTACTGCAGGCTCGAATCCCACCAGGCTCAAGGTTGACTCAGCCTTCCATCCTCTAAGGGTAGGTAAATTGAGGACCCAAGATTGTTGGGGGCAATAAGCCGACTTTGTAAAAATGCCGCTTAGTAATAAGTAGGTGTATACAATGGAATGAAGGCTATTGCTGAGCGCATTGGGTTGTGCTCCAAAAATTGTAAGCCGCCCTGAGTCTCCAGAGAAGGGCGGCATATAAATATGAATTAAAAAAACTGAAGCGCAAATGGTTCCTGTAGACTGCATTTTTTCTGGAAATCCATTCATACTCCCATACCATTTGAAGGGTGTCCATTCAAAAGTGCATGGCTAAAAGTCTAGGGAAATCTTCAAGGAAAAACCAGGAAGTCCAGTTGCCTCCTGAAAAAGCACCTTTGGGACAACCATGACCTGGATCAGAGGTGGTATTCAGCAGGGTCTGACCAGTTCTGGAGAACTAGTTGTAGTAATTTTGAGTAGTTTGGAGAACCAGCAAATACCACCTCTGACTAGCCCCGCCCCCATCTATTCTCTGCCTCCCGAGTCCCAGCTGATCGGCTGGGTCTTCTTTGGTTGCCCTGCACAGGAGAATGGAGATGGAAAGCAGGTTAGAGGGCTGGGGAGGGAATGGGGATTTTACAGTATCCTTCCCCAGGAGTGTGGTGGGAATGGAGATTTTGCAGTATTCTTCCCCTGCCATGCCCACCAAGCCACACCATGCCCACCAAGCCATGCCCACAGAAGTGGTAGTAAAAAAAATGTAAATACCACCACTGACCTGGATGACTGAGAATCCCCACAGACTTAGACATTTTATTGAGCTCAACGTAGACCACATAAAACAAAATTCTGCTGATCTACAAAGCCATGTAACCATCTATTCAGTTCGTTGTGGAACGTTTGTACACTGTAATGATATGTTGCCTTAATGATAACATTTCATATCAATCCTTCCCTTCCCCACCATCCAGCCAGAGCTGAAGAAGCTTCTTGGATGAGAAGCAAAACATCTTCAAAAGAAAAAAAAAAACAATAAAGTCCAGTTGCCTCCTGAAAAAAGCACCTTTGGGACAATCATGAATAGAACACCAGGGGAAAAAAAATAATAGTTCAATGGGATTGTTAAAAGTTGAAAACCATTTGATGGCACATAATCAATCAATCCCCCTTCATGGATTACTTCCTTGTTGTGGCGAAGGGGTTTGTGTAAGCAGAGACATCACCCTGCCAACAAAAGTGTGTATAGTCAAGGGTATGATTGTCCAGTTGCCATGTATGGCTGTGGAAGTTGGATGATAAGGAAGGCTGAGCGCCAAAGAATGGAGGCTCTTGAACTCTGGTGCTGGAGGAGAAGACTCCTGCGAGTCCCTTGGACTGCAAGGCAATCCAACCGATCAGTCCTAGAGGATATCAACCCTGACTGCTCTTTAGAAGGCCAGATCCTGAAGATGAAACTCAAATACTTTGGCCACTTCATGAGAAGGAAGGACTCCCTGGAAAAAAGCTGAATGCTAAGAAGGATTGAGGGCAAAAGAAGAAGAAGGGGACGGCATAGAATGAGGTGGCTGGATGGAGTCACTGAAGCAATAGGTGTGAGCTTAAACAGATTCTGGAGGATGATAGAAGACAGGAAGGTTTGCAGGAACGTTGTCCATGGGGTCATGATGGGTCGGACATGATTTCACAACTAACAACAACAAATCAATCAACCAATCAACTGCAAACAACTCTGGGCTGCTTACTTTTATAGCAGGGTGAGGTGGACAATGCTCCCTCAGTGACCCTTTTCTCATATTTGAATTCCTGTATATTAGAATAATTGGCCTTTTTGCTGCTGTAAATGCATTGGTTTTTACAAGTTCAATCTCTCTGTTCATTTTTAATAGATTGTAGGCTCTGTTGATTTTTATAGGTTAAGATGCTTTTTGTAGGACTCTAGGCTCGGTGGTATGTTTTTGGTCATATTTCATTTATATTACCCTGTTTTAGTACACTGAATTGTATGATATACAAT
>CM019149.1:304456428-304563212 GCA_009733165.1 Naja naja
TGACATTGGAATTACCTCTAGCCATTTGGAGTATGCATCTACTATCACTAGTGTGTGCCTCTTGTAGGGCCTGCAAAATCAATGGGATTCTAGACCATGGGCCCCTAGGGATTCCCATTCCTGTGTGGGGCTGAGGAGGGTGCAGGTCTGACTACCTGGCAATTGGGACAAGAGGCTACCCAGTTTTCAACCATTTTGTCAATACCTGGCCACCATACATAACTCCTGGCCAAACCTTTCATCCACAATCCCAGGATGACCCTCATGTAACATTTCCAAAACCTCCCTTTGCAGTTTTAGGAATAACCACCCTGTTACCCCACAAAATACATCCTCTTAATACAGATAATTCAGTTTGCCTGGACTTAAAAGGTTGGGCAAGGTGAGGTAGATCTTGAAGAGGCCAACCTTTCTTGATCCAGCCCATAACAGGTGCCAATACAGCATCTTTGGCAGTTTCTTTTGGCAATCTCAGCAGCATGGACTGGAAGCTTAGCAACGGTCTCCAGCAGGAAAAAGTGTGAGTTTCAAGTTCAAAGTCCTCCTTGTGGCAGGTAGTGGCAACGACTCAGTGCATCAGCATGTCCAATGTCCTTGCCAGGCCTGTGAATCAGTTTGTAGGAATATGCTGCAAGAAATTCAGTCCACCTCAGCATTCTTGGTGACAGGATATTAGGTGTAGGTTTGGTCTCCCGCCCACAATGCCAAGTAAAGGTTTGTGATCTGTAACAATGGTGAATGACCTGCCATACAGATATTCATGAAATTTCTTAACAGCTGCAACAACTGCTAAAGCTTCCTTGTCCAATTGGCTATAATTCCTCTCTGCTTTGGACAGCGTAAGCAGAGTAAAATGGGGCTTCCGGCCCATTGGGAAGCCTGTGACTCAAACCCCCACCCAAAAGGGGATGCATCACAAGTCAGAACAACAGGTAAATTCTCAGAGAATTGTATCAACACAGCATCAGACGTGATTAGTCTCTTAATACTGTTAAATGCTGACTGTTCCTTCCGCCTCAGATCCAAACAGCATTCTTATCAAGTAGGCGATGTAAGGGCTCAGCAATGATGCTTTGTGAGGTAGAAACATGTGATAAAAGTTAATAAGTCCAAGGAAGGCTTGCAATCAGCCTTGTGAGAGGTTTAGGGGCTTCATTGATTGTTTTAACCTTGGCATCAGTAGGATGGATGCCCTGCTTGTCAATCATATACCCCAGGAACTCAACTGTCTGTTTTTTTGAGGTACATTTGTCTTCCTTGACTTTTAACCCCGCTTTTCTGAATCTGGTAAGGACTTCTCTGAGTCTCTTGAAGCTGAGTGTCATTTTCAGCAGAGATTAAAACATCATCAAAATAAGGCACTACCCCTGGCAGTCCCTGCAACATTCTTTCCATAAGGCTCTGAAAAATGCCAGGTGCCACGCTTACTCCAAATTGTAGTCTTTACATTTGAAGGCACCTCTGTGGTCACAATTGTTTGTGCTCTGCAGTGCATCATCAACTGTTAATTGTTGATATGCCTGAGCCAAATCCAGTTTAGCAAATACTGTACCCCTGCCAAGGGAATGGAGCAGATGATGCACAACTGGTACAGGATATGCTCTGCTGCAGCCAGCATGGTTAAGTGTCCCCTTGTAGTCACCACAGATTCTCACTGACCCATCAGCCTTGACTGGTGTGACTATGGGTGTTTCCCATCTGGAGTGGTCAGTAGGCTCTAAAACCCCTTGAGCAATGAGTTTATCTAATTGTGCATCAATTTTTTCCTTTAAAGCAAATGGGACCCTCCTGGGCTTTAAACGAATTGGGGCACCTTGGGGTCTAGGCTGAAAGCAATAGGGGTCCCCATATACTTGCCCAGTCCTTCGCTGAAGACCTCTGGAAACTCAGACTTCAAGGACTCTTCCCAGTCAGAACTGCTCACGTGATGGATGCCAGTCACCTCGATGCCAAGTGGCTTGAACCACTCAAGTCCCAGCAAACTTGGGCGATCCTTGTCCACGATGGTCAGGGGCAAACGCTTGGTGTGGCCTTTAAACTGCACGCTGAAATCTCTCGCCCAACTACTGGAATCTTGTTTCCTTGGTAGTCTTTGAGAGTCAGTGCTTGCTTCTGGAAATGCTTTTTCTGAATTTTGGGAAAGAGTCTGTGGATGGTGTCCCATGACACCATAGATAAATAAGAGCCTGAGTCCACTTCCATTTGGCAAGGTCTTCCTTCAATAAACACCTTCACATGAACTTTTCTGCTTTTTAAGGTTGAAGAATGACCAATAGTGATTGTTTGGTGTGTTTCACTCTTGCCATTTGCTTCTAAATTTCGCCCCATTTTTTCAATGACATTGTTGGGCTTAAAGTCTCTATATCAGAATTTCTTCCTAGCGGTGGAGTTCTGGATGCTTTGCAAACTCTGGCTATGTGACCCCGTTTCTCACAACGTAGGCAAATGGAGTCAAAGAACTTGCAATCAGTGCGGGGTGCCCCCCCCACAGCCTCTGCAATAGAACCCTTGCCTGTTCTTCCCAGAGTCTTTTCTTTTCTTTCCATTCTGAGTTTAAAAATCCCTCTTCTGCCTCACTGCCATCAGAATCAGAGTCTATTTGTTCAAGAATGAGTAGATGTGGATTTATCCCCATCAGAATGGCTTGAGGCCTGGCTTGAAGCCTTGTTAATCTTTTCATGGCCGCTGCTGAGGACTTGGTGGCTTCCGCTGAAACAGCTTCTTCAATGGCCTCTTTAAACGTGATCTTAGGTTTCATTAATAGTTTGCTTTGTAAAACCTTATCCTTAAGGCCTAAAACAAACCGATCACGCATGGCCTCTTCTAAGTTGGTAAAGTCACAAGCACCCCCAATGTCCCTTAAACTTGCCACGAAGTCATTAACATTCTCGCTATCCCTTGATCCCGACGGTAAAATTCGTGTCTCTTAATGAGGCACGATACTTGTGGGGCGTAATGGGCTCTCAAAAGTCTTTCTAATTCGGGCCATTCCATTACCTTCAGCTCTGCTGCTCCCGCCAACGCCGCCATTTTGAAGACTGCCGGACCGCAGTGCGTGAGAAAGACTGCCCTCTTCCGTCTCTCGGGGATGCCGGCGAGATCGCTTTCCTCCAGGAACATGTGGAAACGATCCGCATACGATTCCAGTCTTCCGTCGCCGGATCGAACGGTGCTGGGGGTGTTCAGCGCAGCCATCTCGCCAGTTGCTTGTTCGTCGCGTGGTTCTCTTCAGGGAAATCCCACCTTGTCGCCAGTGTTAAGTTTGCATGAAGAGTCAGGCCGAGGAGTTCCAGCAAAGACTTTATTAGTGACAACAGCTCGAATAGACCCGTTCTGGCTTGTCTACGGCTGCTTCTTATAGCCTGCAGCCGTAGCTGCCAGCCAATGGGAGTGCAGGGATTCTTCCCGCACTATTTAAACCAATACCATTTGACATTTTACAAGAACAGTTCAAATAAACCAATAACATTCAAACCTACATACATAACAATCTCTTCATCTGTAATTTACTGGGCTTCAACAAAGCTGGCAAACGTGCCCCCAAACCATTTTGGTTAAAGCCTGCAAGCTTTTAAGTCCCTGTAGCACACTTCCCTTCAGTTTGATTTAAAAAAAAACAACAACAACTGTTTGAGCCTAATTAAAACAGATTTGCCATAAAGTCACTCCGGTTCGAACAGCATAGAGGGAATTCAGTTTGTGCAAATCGGGGATTCATGTCATCATCCTAAAATCATTTTGCTTTCTGCTCAGTGAATATGCTGAGCCTCTCCAAAAAAAAAAGTTTTATCTTTTTCATAGCTATGTTTTCGTATTAGGTTGGGTGGTTTGTTTTCTGTCGTGGTGGCGCAATGGCTAAAACGCAGTACAGCAAACTAATTCTGCTGACTGCCAGCTGACCGCAGTTTGGCAGTTCGAATCTCACAAGGCTCAAGGTTGACTCAGCCTTCCATCTTTCTGAGGTGGGTAAAATGAGGACCCAGATTGTTGGGGGCAATAGAACTGACTCTGTAAACCACTTAGAGAGGGCTGAAAAGCACTATGAAGTAGTATATACCCTAAGTTTAAGTGTTATTGCTACTCCTTCCTTCCTTCCTTCCTTCCTTCCTTCCTTCCTTCCTTCCTTCCTTCTTCTTTCCTTCTTTCCTTCCTTTCTTCCTTGAGCCATGATGGTGCAGTGGTTAGAATGCAGTTTTGCAGGCTAATTCTGCTGCCTGCTGGCTGCCTGCAATTTGGCAGTTCAAATCTCACTAGACTCCAGGTTGACTCAGCCTTCCCTCCTTCCGAGTTGGGTAAAATGAGGACCCAGATTGTTGGGGGTCAAGAGGCTGACTCTGTAAACTGCTTAGAAAGGACTGCAAAGCACTATGAAGCAGTATATAAGTCTAAGTGCTATTGCCATTTTAGTTTTTGTTTCTTTGATTTATCCTTGTTCAGTGTTATTATCTGATTGGATGTAGATGGCTTTGCATATATGAACTTGAAGTATCAGGGGGTGGTTGTCCACTTGCTTTGCATTATTAGGGACCATCACAGAGTCAGCCAGATGTTCAGACAGGATTTGGCACTTTTGTCTACCTGTTGAGTTCTTACCAAGGACCTGGGATAGGCAGATCTGGATGTTTTATGGTGTTAAAGATATCATCGCAGGATGGAAGCTGTTACCAGTAAACCCACCTTCTGCAATTGACTGATCACAATTTTGTCAATGCCGGTGGTGTTCAAGTGGTACTCCAGATGTTTGGGATTGCACGCAAGGTGCCTATGACTATTGGTACCACCCTTGCTTGCCTTTGCCACAGTCATTCTATTTCTACTTGCAGGTCTTCCTATGTTGTTATCTTCTCCAGTTCTTTCTCTTCTATTCTGCTGTCTCCAGGCACAGCCACATCCACTGTCCAGACTTTTTGTTTTTTTCTTATTGGCAACTGTTAAATGCCAGGTGTTACATGGCAGGTGCCTATCTGTCTGAATTCCAAAGTCCCAGAGCAATTTATCTTCTTCATTTTTATGATTTTCTTTATTTTATGGTCCCACGAGATCTTCCTTGCAGGCAAATCTTTCAATGTGCCATTGTTGCTACTTTGCCATGCCATTGCCTGTGCAATCTTCTTGTAGCAGCTAACAAGATGGTCCAATGTTTCTTCAGCTTCTTTGCCTAGGTGGCACTTGTTGTCTGTTGCTGTTTCTCAATTCTGGTATTGCAGCATGATTGTGATTCTGGATTATTTTAACATCTGGAGGCAAGCCATTCCACCAGTTAATTGTTTTCACTCTCAGCAAATTTCGCCTTAGTACCTAGGTTGCTTCTCTCCTTGGTGAGTTTCCATCCATTGCTTCTTGTCCTGCCCTCAGGTGCTTTGGAGAATAGCTTGACTCCCTCTTCTTTGGGGCAGCCCCTGAGATATTGGAATTATTGTATCATGTCACCTCTCATCCTTTGTTTGGATTAAGCTATGATACCACCATTATCAGCAACAAGGGGAAAATAGTGAATGCTTAAGGAATCAAGATCCCCTGTGGAAATATCAAGAATGTGGATGAAGTCAATCAAATACACTTTTTGGATGGGGGAGCAGAAGAAAGGTTGGGTAGGAGAGTAGGGGAAGATTATATAGATGCATCCATGAATTCACAATGGGTCATACTTAACCTGAAGGAGCTTAAGTCACTTCATTTACATTCTGAAAGGACACGTTACAAAAATTGCTTGGAGATGGAAGAAACATCAAACTTAATTTATTGGATTCCCTGCATGGATTGACTGTGTAGGACAGACCAAAAAGAAGCTAATCATCAGATTGCAAGGGCATGAGCAGGTGGCTAGATGAGGAGACCCAAAATTATTGGTAGCCACACATTGCATGAACGAAGACATCTATTCAATTTTGCAGCTACTAAGATTGTTGGCCAAGCAGGGACAAAAAGAGCCCAGGAAATTATTGAAGCCTGGGAAATTATCCCCTTGTCACTCCACAGAAGTTCTGATTTACCACTAGCTTACCAGGCCCTTAGGAGCTGAGGGCACAGCAGCACCAGGAAACAACAATCAACAACTTCATAGCTGGCAGTCAACACCCCAATTAAATACTAAAGGTCACATACAACTGGGCACCACATAAACACTACGCATAAAACAATCCAGTGCACACATTCTGGAGGGTGAGATTGTTAGATTTTGCAGCAGAAATTCAAATCCACAAAGCACACACAGATGACTGATTCAGTAGGATTCATTAACTTCTTTATATACAGCATACTTGATTATATATGTACTAATAGCAGCTAGAATTGTATTTTCTCAAAACTGGAAAAATGAAAAAGTTCCGATGAAGGAGGAGATGATTAAGAAAATACTAGAATGTGCAGAAGTTAGAGAGCAAGAAGAAATACAGTATTATAAGATTTGGGATTTATTTTATGGATGGTTGGAAAATAAAGCAAGAAATTAAATAACACTGTAATAATGATATACTATGATATATGATGCTGAATAGGCTATAACATGAACGTAAATTCAATAAGAAATGTATACAAATATTATTATATGTGCAAGAGGACACACTGAAAGATGGTTTTATTTGTTGTTTTTCTTATAAAAATATTTTTTTAAAAAAACTTCTTTATATACATAATAATATATAAGTAAATGTACAATACCAAAGTAGGTTCTTCCAATGTGATAGAGAGTTACAATCAAAAACACAAGCAGCAGCTTCAAAGCTCAGAGCACATAGGTTTCATTTAAGCAGCTCAGATAAGTTTGGTTTCTCCAGAGCTGAGCACAGAGCTAAGCCACACCCAGACTCCTTCTAATTCAGCTCCCACTGGCTGATTTTGTTACCCATGTCTCTGCCAGTTCATGAATATGTTGACAGAGATGTTCCCTGAGGATGGGCTCTAGCAAGAGTCCAAAGCTCAGAAGACTCTGGTCCCAGTGACTGACCCAGATTGGATCCTGCAATATTAGAGACCTCCCGGACCCTTCCCTGACTTTCCTCCAAATCTTCCCAAAAGCTTCAGATCTTCTTTGCCCGCATTTTCTAGCTGAAAGCTAATCTTGTCCATTAGGTGGTCACTCTTCCCAGCTGCCGATATGGTTGAAGAGATCCTTCCAAATGCATTGGAGTCAACATTTCTTGAAAGTGGACGTGATGTCTCCTGTAATTTCTGTCTTCCTTCCTTTGTAAGTCTTGCTGCATCGCTTTAAGAGAGGGAGTTTTTTAAAAAAAATCTTTTTGATTGTTCTTACTAGAAAGGTGTTTCCCCCACACACACACTGTTTCTTAAAGGATAGAAAGCCCTAGTTAATAATTTACAGAGAGGTTCTAGCTAAACCTATCTGTGTTTTAAGCAATCAATTTCACACCAATTTGAGTCTGTATAAGAGTGTGGGCAAGCAAGTGTACATATTCCAAGCAATTAACTGAGCAAACGCCAATCATTCCACCAGCATGTAAAATAGAAAGCCAGTTTTCATAATGTGAGAAGTTGGACTGGCATTACTGGAACTCCAAGCCCCTCTTCACACTAACCCAGCCAGAGATTTAACCCTGTTAGCCAATAGCCTAGTTCTTACAGCACAACATCATACTTTAACAATTGCCAATAAGAAAAACAAAGAAGTCCGAAAGTGGATGTTGTAATACCTAGAGGCAGCAGAAGAGAAGAGAAAGAATCAGAGATGATCACAAAATATGAAGACCTGCAAATAGTAACAGAATGACTGGTGAAAAAAAAGCAAAGATAGAACCAATAGTGATGGGAACCTTAGGTGAAGTCCCAAAACATCTGGAGTACCACCTGAAAACTATTGGCATTGACAATTCAATCAGAATAGAGCTGGAAGGGACCTTGGAGGTCTTCTACTTCAACCCCCTGCTCCAGCAGGAGACCTTATACCAGGAGTGTCAAACTGGCAGCCCATGGACCAGATGTGTCATATGTGGGCCACACCCACCCAGCTCCACAAATGGGAAAAAATGCCGCGAAACATGACATGACAGCAATGTGGTGCTGCAAGTTTGACACCCATGCCCTATGCCATTTCATACACATGGCTGTCCATCTTGGGGCTTCAGTGCTGCCAGCTTCAGGGTTGACACCAGTCTTTCCTTAAAAACCTCCAGTGATGGAGCACCCACAACTTCTGAAGGGAAGCTGTTCCACTGGTTAATTGTCCTCATTGTCAGGAAGTTTCGCCTTAATTCCAGGTTTCTTCTCTCCTTTATTAGTTTCCATTCATTGTTTCTTCTCCTGCCTTCTGGTGCTTTGGAAAATAAGTTTGGAAAATATGGTGATGACAACATCCCCATCAGTCAGTTGCAGAAGGCAGGCTTGCTTGAAACAGCTTAAATCCTGCAACAATCACTGTAACACCATCAAACATCCACATTTGCCTATCCAGGTTCTTGGGAAGGATTTGATTAGGTGGATAGAAATGACAAGTGCATTATACAACGACAAAAACAGCAACAGCAACAGCAACAGCAACAGCAACAGCAACAGCAACAGCAACAGCAACAGCAACAGCAACAACAACAACAACAATAATAATAATAATAGAAGTCTTCCAAGGGACTCACTTTTGCCACTACTGTTCAACATCACATTAATCCCACTGACAATAATCCTACAAAACACAAAACTGGGCTAACAAATTTCAAGCCAAATGGCAAGATAAACCATCTACTATACATGGATGACATAAAACTGTGTGCAAAAAGCCTCACTGAACTTGAATCAATACTCAACACAGTTCAACTGTTCAGCAACGACATCAGAAAGAACTTTGGACTTGAAAAATGTGCTATACTATCCATGCAGTGAGGAAAAATGAAAAAGAAAATAATAGAAGGATTAGAACTGGGAATTGGAAGCATCATGAAAGCATTAGCAAAGGATGATGGTTACAAATACCTAGGCATATTGGAAGCAGATAATATCTTGAATGGACAAGTCAAAGAGTCAATGCAAAAGGAATATATCAGGAGGGTCCGCAAAATATCAAAATCAACACTGAGTGCTGGAAACATAATTAAAGCCATTAATACATGGATAGTTCTAGTGATACACTACCTAGCTGCAATCATAAACTGGACTGTGACTGAATTGGAATACCTGCACTGGAAAACGTGTAAACTTTTGAATATGTACCATACTTTACATCCACAAAGTGACATTGACAGGTTAAACCTGCCAAGAAGAATAGGGGGCAGAGGTCTATTACAAATCCATCAAACTGTAGAAGAAGAAAAATGAAGTTGGAATGGTTATGTGAACGAAAGTACAGAAAAATTGCTGCAGGCTGTGAAAACGGAGAACATTATAAAAACAACAGAAACCAAGGCAGAATATAAGGAAAAACAGCTGAATGACAGATTAAATGGATGGAAAACCAAAGCTTTGCATGGACAGCACTTAAAAAACATTGAAGGAAAATGTGATAACAACTTGACATGGGCATGGCTTAAGAGAGGAACCATCAAGAAAGAAACGGTAGGTTTAATACTTGCAGCTCAAGAACAAGCACTGCAAACTAATGCTATGAAAGCGAAGCTACAAAAACCCACTGACAATCCAAACTGCCGACTTTGCAATGACAAAGTTGATACTGTTTCACACTTAATATGTGAGTGCAACAAAATTGCGCAAACTGACTGCAAAGCTAGACGTGATCGAGTTGCTAAATTAATCCACTGGTCATTATGTAAAATATACACCCTACCTGTATCCAAAAAGTCATGGGAACTTGAGTGGGAAAGGTTGTCAAGAATGAGACAGTGAAGATCTTGTGGACTTTCGAATACAGGTGGATTGCCATTTGGAACACAACATGCCAGATATTACGGTTGTTGAGGACTGAAGCCAGTGGTGGTATTCTACTGGTTCAGCCTGGTTCTGCTGAGCCTGGTATCAGCGATGAGCAGTGGAGACAGAACTGGTTCTCTCTGCTGCTCTGCTGTTAGGCCCATCTGCCCACCTGGTCTCTCACACTCACTTTTATCCCCTGAATTTGAAGCACAGCTGTTTTGCGCGGCACAAAAGAGTGCCATGTGGCAGCTGCTGAAGCAACCGGGAGAGTGCAGGCTTGTGGGAGGTGAGTTAGAACGCCTCTGCACCTGTGCTAAGTGTGTGTTTGGTGCACAGGCTCACACAAAGTGTCTGCATGCGCGCAAAGTGTGCCCACCAAGCCACACCTACCGAACCGGTGGTAAAAATATTTGAATCCCACTACTGGTTGAAGCATACAGTTTATTGATACCGCTGTACCAGAAAATGCCAGAGTTGAAGAAGAAGAACTGGAAAAAATCATGAAATATTGTGACCTGGTCATTGAAAATAGATGGTTATGTATGAATCCAGTGGTGGTAGGCTACCATTTCCAACTGGTTTGGCTGAACCAGTAGTTTAAAAAAAGCCTGTGAGGATTCCGGCAGTTACTCCAATTAAATCATGAGCCTTGAGCCACACTCTCAAAACTAAAGAGGATTTATTTGAAGATAACATTCTACGTACGGCACTAATCTGGGTGCAGCCAACTTGGAGATACATAATTCACTGTCACCCTTTTCCTGCTTTCCTTCCCACCCCTCTGGGTGTATCATCCAATGAAAAAACATCCATAGCCAAGAGTCATCAATCATGCTCTCCAATTAGATTTTTTCACTGCAGAAGCTTCTGCCACCTAATCAGTCTTAGAAGAAAATATGAATGGAATGTACTTTCGATTCCACACTATTGCCTGCTCTTTGAAACTCACCCCCCTTCTTTCTGTTGTCAATTATAAAACATGTACACAAAATGTTTTATGAGTTGACAAAACCGACAATCAGTTGAAAAGAGGGAAAAAAATCCTCCTACAATCAGCTGAGAGGAAAAAGAAGAGAAAAGTTCAGGATTGGCCCTGCCACCTGCTCCTGTGCTTTTCTGTTTTTTGGGTTTTTTTTTTATTTGCATTTATATGCCGCCCTTCTCCGGAGACTCAGGGCAGCTTACAATCTTTTTGGAGCACAACCCAATGCGCTCAGCAATAGCCTTCATTCCATTGTATATGCCTGCTTATTACTAGGGCTTTTTGCCCCCCCCCCCCAAGCGACATTTTTACAAAGTCACCTTATTGCCCCCAACAATCTTGGGTCCTCAATTTACCTACCCCGAGAGGATGGAAGGCTGAGTCAACCTTGAGCCTGGTGGGATTCGAGCCTACAGTAATTGTAGGCAGCTGGAACTAAGTGCTAGGCGTTTAACAGCCTGCACCACCAAGGCTCTTTATTCTCTCAGCTGATTGGCACTGCAGGTCTCAGCTGGTGGGGGGAAAGTTGCATGCTGGCATTAGGCAAAGCATGCCCACTAAGCCATGCCCACTGACACGGTGGTAAAACAATTTGAATCCCACCCCTGGATGAAACATGTAAGAGTGATATTCATTGTCATCGGGGCACTTGGCAGCATGTCCAAGAATTTTATAAAATACATCAGGAAATTGCAACTTCCTGCATTAACACCAGCGGAACTGCAAAAGACTGCGCTACTCGGAACTTTGTACATTTTTAAAAGATACTTGGTTGCTACCTAAGATGCTGGCAGCATCCCATATCAACCATCAGCACCAGTCATTGATACTTATGATACATTTTCAAATGTTCAGTTAACTGAGTTTCATGTTTAATAAATAAAAGATAATAATAATAATAACAATAACAATAACAACAACAACAACCATCTGCCTGTAGCAAAGAACTGGTAGGATCATAAGCTTAAGAAAGTGGTCAAAAATGAGCATGCAAAACTACTGTGGGACTTCCAAATACAGACTGACAAAGTTTTGGAACACAATACCCCGGATATCACAATTGTGGAGAAGAAAGAAGTGTGGATCATTGACATTGCCATACCTGGTGACAGCAGAATCGACGAGAAACAACTTGAAAAAATCACCAGATATCAGGACTTGAGAATCGAACTGCAGAGACTCTGGTGTAAACCAGTGCAGGTGGTTCCAGTGGTACTCGGCACACTGGGTGCTGTGCCTAAAGACCTAGGCAAGCCCTTAAAAACAATTGGTGCTGACAAGATCACCATTGGTCAGCTGCAGATCCTTACTGGGATCTGCTTGCATAATCTGCCAATACATCACGCAGTCCTAAATGCTTGGGAAGTGTTCGACTAGTGATTTGTGATACAAAACCCAGCATAGTTATCTCATTTGCTGTGTACACTGTCATTTTTTGTGTCAAATAACAATAACAATAACAATAATAATGTGGAGAGACATGGGTTAATGATATCAGGAGACATCACATTTATCTCAATTTGTAGCATGCCTATGGAAATACTTTGTGGAAGCTATCTCAAGCAATCCAGCAGGCTCGCCAGTTTTCTACATCTTAGGTGATTCAATGGTTCCCAACCCTCTCATTAAACCAGAACTTTGAAACAAGGAAGAACTATTTCCTCACCCATGCCCTCAGGATCCCACACCACTGGGTGAGTTGGAAAACTCAGATTCAGAGATGATCCATAAATCACCCAGATATTGCAGAGTCCCGAGTAATAGGTCTTAATAAAAATGATCTCTTGCTAATGCATCCCACATGCGCCCGCTACTGAGAGTGATAATTCTTTACTTAAGTTCTTTCTCTCACTTCTGAATGTTAATATCCTGAGGCAGTCCTGCAGAGCCAGGAGGATGACATCATTGCTTTCCCCTTGACTAAACCAAACTAATCCCACCTAACCTTAGCTGAAGTACCAAAGTGACTAAGAAATCTTAAGCACTCTGCTGTCCCAGGGACTGAAGGATTGGGCATGTAGTTTCTTTCAATCAGCTTGCCCTAGAGGCTCTTGGTATTTGGGTGAGAATGTAATGGCCGTCAGGGAGACAGGAGGCCTGCAAAATAACCAGTTGGGGCACTGTTCTTTTAAGACCTCTCCCTAATGAATCCAGAAGCTGATGGCTGCAAAAACTGAGGAGAGGCAGCAGAGGGTGATGAGGAAGAGAGTGAGGAAGGAAGGAAGGAAGGAAGGAAGGAAGGAAGGAAGGAAGGAAGGAAGGAAGGAAGGAAGGAAAAGAGATAAACAGAGAGAGAAAGCAAAAGAAAGAAAGAAAAAGGGAAAGAAAGAAAAAGAAAGAAAGAAAAAGAAAGAAAGAAAAAGAAAGAAAGAAAGAAAGAAAGAAAGAAAGAAAGAAAAAGAAAGAAAGAGAGGAAAGAAGGAAGGAAAAGAGAGAGAGAAAGATAAAGAAAGAGAGAGAGAGAAAGAGAAAAAGAGAAAGGGAGAAAGGGAGGAAGAAAGAAGGAGAGAAAGAGAGGAAGGAAGAAAAATTACATTTATTTGGGAAACTAAAACAATCTGAAGCAGTCTAAGTCAAGGAGAACACTTACTGTTTTTCAGAGGAAAGGCTCACAAAGAGAAGCAATAGAAGAACAGGAGTTGTAGTAGCTTTGGGGAAGAGTGGTATAGTAAACAGTATTAGCCCTTGAATACTACCATAGTGTTTGAGCATGTTCCCTAGGGGTTAGGTGGGATAGTGTTGGATAACTGATTTTTTGAAGCCCACTAACCTGGATATATGTAAAAAGAACCTATGATACTATCACAATGAACATTATCATTTTTTTTCTCTCCTCTTGGTAGACCATCTTATCTGGAGCCATTATTAAGTACATGATAGTATTGTCATTAAGAGGCATAGACAAAATCTATTGTATAGAGAGTGGTTGAGATACTGGATTCATTGACCAGAAACCTAGCAATTGGTGATCCAAGTACAGGGTGATGGGGTGAGTTTGGATTTTTAGAGAGATCTACCAAGATGAAGATAGATAGATAGATAGATAGATAGATAGATAGATAGATAGATAGATAGATGGATGGATGGATGGATGGATGGATGGATGGATGGATGGATGGATGGTAGATAGCTAGATAGATGATAGCTAGATGATAGCGAGATAGATGAAGGATAGATGATATCTACGGGAGCACCTCCTGCTGGCATCGAGTGCCAACCGCCCTTTGCGAGCACACAGACAAGGGCTTCTCGGAGTGCCGTCCGCGATCCAGTGTCATTTGGCGGCACCCTGGGGAAGGGTCTATTCTGTGGCAGCGCCCGCCCTATGGAATAAATTACCCCTGGGACTCCGTCTGGCTCCTGACCTTCGCACCTTCCACCACGATCTGAAAATCTTGCTCTTTGAACAGGCCGGGCTGTGCTGACCTCTTGGGAGGGGTGGTTTTAAATTTAATTTAAGAATTTTATATGGATTTTAGATTAATTGGCTTGTAGTATTTAATATTGTTTTAGATAATTAACTTGTTGTCTGTTTTTAGTTGTGAGCTGCCCTGAGTCCTTTCGGAGAGGGGGCAGCATACAAGTCAAATCAATCAATCAATCATTCAATCAATGATAGCTAGATAGAGAGATAGACAGAAGATAGATAGATAGATAGATAGATAGATAGATAGATAGATAGATAGATAGACAGATAGATAGATAGATAGATAGATAGATAGATAGATAGATAGATAGATGGATGGATGGATGGATGGATGGATGGATAGATAGACAGACAGACAGACAGACAGACAGACAGACAGACAGACAGATAGATAGATACGAACAGATGGACAGAGCAGAATGAAAGAGTTGGAAGGGACATTTCAGATCTTTTAGTGCAACTCCTTACTTAGGAAGGAATCCCTATACCATTTCAGAAAAATGATTGTCCAATCTAAGACCACACCTAGAGTACTGCATCCAGTTTTTTTTTTTTTAATTACATTTATATGCCGCCCTTCTCCGAAGACTCAGGGCGGCTTACAATTTTTGGAGCACAATCCAATGTGCTCAGCAAGGTTTTGGTCACCACACTATAAAAAGACGTTGAGACTCTGGAAAGAATGCAGAGAAGAGCAACCAGGATGATGAGGGGACTGGAGACTAAAACATACGAAGAATGGTTGCAGGAACTGGGCCTGGCTGGTCTAGTGAAGAGAAGGACCAGGGGAGACATGATAGCAGTCTTCCAATATTTGAGGGGCTGCCACAGAGAGGAAGGGGTCAAGCTATTCTCCAAGGCACCTGAAGGCCAGACAAGGAAGAATGGATGGAAACTGAACAAGGAGAGATTCAACCTGGAAATAAGGAGAAACCTTCTGACAGTGAGAACAATCAACCAATGGAACAGAAGTTGCCCTAAAAAGTTGGGGCAGCTTCATCACTTGAGACTTTCAAGAAGAGATTGGACTGCCATTTGTCAGAAATGGTGTAGAGTGTCCTGCTTGGGTGGGGGTTGGAGTAGATGACCTATAAGGTCCCTTCCAACTCTGATTATCTGTTATGTCTTCTTAAAAACCTCCAGTTCTTCCAGATAACTTTTTAATAATTCTCTCCAGTTTGATGAGGGATCGTTTGCTGTTAATGTCTAGGGGTCCATACTTAATTAGATTTTCAAATGAAATGCCATGTCTTATAAAATACTTCCCTGAAATGAAGATATATTACTGGCAAAGCATCCCCGCAATCTATTAAGGATTGAATGAAGTATCAAAGAGGGACCAAGATAAAAGGAAGATTAAGATTGAAAGCATGCAAATGAAAATGGATAATAGATACCACTTCAGTGGGAAGGCAATGGATGGAAACTAATCAAGGAGATAAGCAACTTAGAACTAACGGTGAGAACTATCAACCATTGGAACAAATTGCCTTTGGAAGTTGTGGGTGCTTCATCATTGGAGGCTTTCAAGAAGAGACTGGACATTCATTTGTGTGAAATGGTATAGGGGGTTGGACTAGATGACCTCCAAGGTCCCTTCCAACTCTGTTATTCTGTAACAGCATTCCATGCTGGGATCCTTGTATGTTGCAACATGGCTGGCATCCCAAAGCAATAGGGAGGTATAGACTGAGTTAAGCATGCTATAAAAATATAGTCGATAATAATCCTCTCTAAGAAATAATCAAAGTTTTGTGCTTCCATCTATGTAATCATTTAGTCATTGTTCAAGCATCCATGCAAATAATCTTTAAAAAATAAAGTTAGATGCCATCTTTAATAGATTTCTAACAGATTTCTGTTGCAACTAACTTACTGTAGGTGAAGAGAGTTCAGTCATATGGTCCAATTCTAATGCAGTCATTTTTTCCCTTCTGTTTCTCTGTCCCTGTTCCTTACATCATGCTATCTACAGAATTGCAGTCAGGATGCTATTAAACCTGACAGTTTAGTATCATTCTATGTATCAGAATATAAACATTCTGATTCATTTATTTACTGCTCTGTTTTTTGGGGGTGATTATACAATCTGAGTTCCAATCTTGTTAGAAAGGATTGAAGCTCCTGTTATTCAGCAATATTAATCATATGCAAAATACAGAATAATAGAGTTGGAAGGGGACCTTGGAGGTCTTCTAGTCCAGCCCTCTGCTCAAGCAAGAGACCCTACACCATTTATGACAAGTGGGTGCCTGATCACTTCTTAAAAACCTCCTGTGATAGAGCACCCACAACTTCTGGAGGCAAGCCACTGATTAATCGTTCTCACTGATATATAAATTATATACAGATATATTGTATATAAATAGTATATACACACATATGTTGTTAAAGCTGAAACCTCTGAACTGACTTCAAGTTTTACACATTCTCCCAAGAACCAGTAACAGGGAAGAGCCTTGGTGGAGCAGGCTTAATTATTTTAGCAGCTGCCAGCAATAGTCATCTCCACCAGGCTCAGGTTGACTCAGCCTTCCATCCTCCTGGGGTAGGTAAATTGGACCCAAGATTGGGGAGTCAATGAGCCTGACTTTGTAAAATTGCCACTTAGCTAATCTTAAGCAGGCATATACAGCCTGAGCCACCAAAGCTTGGTGGTGCAGGCTGTAAATGCCTAGCAGTTCCAGCTGCCTGCAATTACTGCAGGCTGAATCCCACCAGGCTCAGGGTTGACTAGCCTTCCATCCTAAATGGGGTAAAGTGAGGACCCAAGATTGTTAGCTAAGCATCCTGTAAAATGTAGAGTAACAGGTTTATACAATTTAAAAGATTATGAGCACACTGGGTTGTCCCCAAATTGTAAGCCACCCTGAGTCTTTGGAGAAGGGGCATATAAATGTAATTAAAAAAAAAGATAACTGGACTGAACCTAAAATGTAATCGCATGGATTATATTTTTTTAAAAAAAGTTTTATCACTTTCAACAGAAGAATTTCGTGCTTCTTCCTCCTTCCAAATTCTGGAGGTAATTGATATTAAGATGCCATCTCATGTCCTGAGCTGAGGAGTGCTCCAGATACATAAAGACATGTGGTAATGAAAGCAGGGGGCAATTATCCTAATTAGCCACCAAGGTCAGAACAAGAAGGAATGGGGTGAGGAAGCAGCAAAGGGGAAATTTAAGTTAACGATTAAGAGCAAGTTGATAACTATTAGGACCGTCAGAGGCACAGAGAAGCTGGCAAGGGGAGTCACAAGCAGTTTTAGTTCATAGTTTAGAAGGACAGAGTCTTCATCACTCTCGTGGTGATGGTCTAAAGCAAATGAATCCAGCCCAGCTGCAGTTTTGAAAGTATGGACTGGATCACCAAATCGAACACCACTTTGGTTTGGTTTTGAGATGGATGGACAGAAAGAAGGGAGGAAGGGAAGGGAAGGGAAGGAAGGAAGTGGGAGGAGAGGAGATGAAAGGAAAGAAGGAAAAAGAAGGGGAGGGGAAGATAGGTAGATGAAAGGGAGGAAGGGAGGAAAGAAGGAAGGAAAAGGAGGGGAAGGAAAGAAGGAGAGGAGATGAAAGAAGAGAAGGCAGGCAGGAAGAGAGGGAGGTCCCTTCATATTCCTGAGGAGGTCATCTCCTGGACCATCAGTCTACGTATTACATTCAAATAATTTTTTTCTTACACCCATTTTATTGACTAAATCAAAACATATTTAATTGGCACAGAATTACTGATCCTGCAATTGTGGATTTTGTTTTAAAAATTCCCTTTAGTGTCGGGTTCAGAAACCTACCTATGGACCAGATCATATGTGCTCTCTGAGCTTAGTTTCTTTCTTGCAGAAGTTTCATGGTCCAGCTAGGTAACATCATCAGTGCTAGAAGGGAATTGAGTTTTCTCTCTAATTATAAGGGGGAGTTGTCCATTCCCTGCTAGCTCTGATAATGTTATCTATTTGGGTCACGAAACCTCTGCAAGAAAACAAAGATCAGAGACTACCAGGGATCCCACAATTCAGCCCGCAGCTACATATATTCTCTTCTATTTGTTCCAACAAATATAACTGATTAAAATAACTCTCTTATTCTGCAGCGGCATTCCATGCGGGATCATTGTTTGTTGTAACAAGGCTGGCATCCCAAAGCAATAGGGAGGTATAGACTGAGTTAAGCATTCTGTTATTTCCCCAAAATACAGACTGCTCACATCAAAGGTGGACTTACAATCCTTCTTTTGAGAATGAAAAATAAAAATCAAAACACATTTTTAAAAAAACCTTGTATGATCCCATTTGGAAGTGTCCACACAGTAAGATTTTTAATCACAGCTCTCTGGATTCATAGCTTCATCCATAGCCTCATTCTCATAAATGCCAAGTGGGGTAGCAAATGTATGAAAAAGTATCCTCTTTGCTTGATTTATCGTGACTCAAAGGGGCTTTATTTGAGCATTAAAAAAAAAAGTCTTACGCAAGGTCAACCTAGAAAATAAAGTTGCCAGATACACTCCAGCATAATTTGAATGAAAGGTAAACGTGAAATAAATAAATAAAAATAGTAGACTTCAGGTTTTGAAAGACTGTGGTATTTTCTTATCTATTTCTTCTCAATGGGATGCAAAAGAAATGATGAGCTTCAGAGAGCATAGAACATAGAATCATTAGTTTGGAAGGTGTGGCACCCGGGGCATGGCACAAAAGCAACAAAGTCACAAAAGTAGGAAAAGTCCCTTTAATTCCTCCAACTTGGCTCCCAATGTCCAGTTATCATCAGCTGGAGAAAGAACTCTCCCAAGAACAGTTTTTAAAGGGAAGAAATTCTGTCCGAACCTAAAGTACATATAGATTATGAATAAAAACCAACACAAACCATGCTGCAGCAACTAATGAGACAGTGCAGGGTAAGGAATTGCAGACTTCAAAAGATAACAACACACACACCAGTTGGAAGGATGCCAGAACCCAGATAAGACTTGACAAACAAAGATAATGCAAGCTTTGCTTCCAGCAAGGTGCTGTGCGCAAACGCCCTTTTTAAATCCTATTTTCCCAGCTGCAGCTAATGAAGGGAATCAGGGCCCTTTTCTCCATCATAACCCACATAACTCACATTGCTCCCTTCTCCATTCCTCCCTGCATGCCCTAGGATGAAGAGGGGGTGGCACTGGGTCTTCCTCTGAAGGCCCACCCAGGCTGTACCCTTCCCCAGTTTCTTCCACAGCCTCTGGAGCCACACTCCCACTCCCTGTCAGCTGCTCAATCTCCCCCTCAGAATCAGACTCCAACAGGGGCATGACAGAAGGGACCTTGGAGGTCTTCTAGTCCAACCCCCTGCCATATCATTTGGGGGAGTGTCTTTGTCAGGTTTCTGTTGTGAACTGATGACATTGAAAGAGGAACTGTATGCTGATAAAGGTAATCCTTGATTTATGGTGATAATGAAGCTTGCCCGTAAAGGTTGTAAGTTGTGATTGTTGTAAAATTTGTCATCCATGTGACCAACCTTATTTTGCAACCTTTTTTGTGCTGGTCGTCAAGCAAACTCTGGAACTGTTAAGTGAACCAATAGTTTGTTATGGACTGGTTTTGCTGAAAACTGGAAATAAATGCTAATTTATTACAATCACATTTTATTACAATTTTACAATGCATGTTGTAAAACATCTTAGAGGAAGATGATGGAGAGAAATTTGATTTCTACTAAATAATTTTTGAGATTTACCAATCATGGCGAGGATTTTATGAATAAAGATGCTCCACCCACACTAATCCCATGAACTTGCCCAAACAATCATCTCAAACTTGGATAAATGCCCACCAGCCATGCTTGGTTTCCCTGTTCTTGGGTTATATCACTACTGAATGAAACCTGGCTAAAACCCGAAGTAACATTTTCAAGATTCTGTAATTTTACCCTACAACAAGCTATAAGAAGCAATATCCTAAAATCCCTGCAATGTCTATTTCTTGACCCAGACTACTTCAAAAAGTTGACCTCAATCTTGAGAGCTTGTCCAAATTTCTGTCTGTCCCATCTTACATTAACAAAAGGAAGGGGAGGTAATTTGAGCTTTCTTTCCCATGCATGCTTCAATTTCTGGACTTGTCATGTCTTTTCCAAGTCCTTTCTTAAGAACTCCTTCCTTCTCCCCATTATAACTCTTGGTAACTTTGCTCAAGGTCAGGTCTTCTTTCCTTCACAATACCAAATATCATTTTTTTCTCCAGCTTTGTTGTTCCTTTGGAAAGCTTGCAAAACTTTCAGTACCCAGCTGACAACCTCTCCATCTACTGTGTTTTCCCCAAAATATGACCTACCATGAAAGTAAATCCTAGTTTGATTTTCACACATGCAACCAACATAAGCCCTATCCCCAAAATAAGCCCTACCCCACAAAATAAGCCCTAATTAAGAACTGCCCACTCCAGGGTGCAGGGGGTGGGGTAAGGCATGTAGGTAAAAATTAAGCTAGGGTGGGGATGGTGAGGTGGAGCTGCTCTACTTACCAAGTATCAACTCATAAAATATTTCTTTGGTCTTTTTAGAGTTGCCAATAGAAAGGGAGGGGGGAGGAGTGCAGCAGCTTGCAAAACCAAAACTGTATTCCATGGATGTTTTCATAGATAGTTTCCAGGTGACCGAAGTTTCTGCCGCGCAAAATTCTAACTGGAGAGTATGATTGATAATTCTTGGCTATGGATGTGTCCCATTGGAGAACATGAATTAGGATATACCCAGGGGGTGGGGAAAAACCAGGGTCAAGGGTGACAATGAATTATGTGTCTCAGAGTCTGCTACACTCAGGCAGTGCTGGACATGTTAACTCCCAATAAATCCTTTTGAAGTTTTGGAAGTTGGGCTCAAGACTCATGATTTAATTGAGGTAACTACCAGAGCCCTGACACTAGGCCTCACACACCCTGACCGATCCAGAGCTCTGTTACTGGCTGCAGAGGCCTTTCCTGATGTCCTCTCATGGTGAAATGGAGGCCGGGGTGATGCATGCGTCAATCCGGATCTCATTTCTTGGCTACAGAGGCCTTTCTGGAAGGCCTCTCATGGCAAAACAAGGTCGGGGCCCCTATGCATGTCAATCCGGAGCTTGTTTCTCAGGTGCAGGGGTCTTTCCTGAAGGCCTCTGACAGTGAAATGGAGGCTGGGGGGGGGGACATGCACAAACGGCCACAGAAGAAGTGGGTGTTGGCTGGGCAGGATGTTGGTGCCACTGTTACAAGATGAGTCAGTGGAAGATATCCCCTCCAAATAAGACCTGGTGCCTTTTTTGGTGGCAAAAATATATAAGACTGGGTCTTATTTTTGGGGAAATATGATAGATTTTTTTAAAAAATGATCCACTTAGAAAATGACTTCAGGTAAAAACAGGTAATCCATGAATTCTCTACTACTCTGAGTCAAAGTTTAAGAAAGATCCTACCTTGAAAAAAAGTAAGGATCCTTATTGTTCAAGAGTTTGCCTTCACAATTGAGCAAGCAGGTGGAAGGAAACCCAGAATCATAAGACCAATAAACCAATACTCCGGAGCAATTTATTTTCATTCTGTTCAACATGGGAATGGCATAATTGATAGCCACGGTTGCTTCAGTCCATGAGAGAGGCTGTGGAAGGATGGGTATATAGCCCCCACTTACAACTTATCCAAGATTGTACAACAGCAAAGAATGCCTTGTGGTTCTTCCTCCATCCAAGTTATGAATAAAAACATTTAAGATTACTAAAGTCAAGAATGCATCTTTTTGCAACCCATTTAGAATAGAATAACAGAGTTGGAAGGGACCTTGAAGGTCTTCTAGTCCAACTACTTGCCCAGACAGGAAACCCTACACCATTTCAGACAAATCATCATCCAATTTCTTATTAAAAACTTCCGATTCTTCCAGAGAAGGTAGGTAGGTAGGTAGGTAGGTAGGTAGGTAGGTAGGCAGGTAGGCAGGCAGGCAGGCAGGCAGGCAGGCAGGCAGAAAGACAGACAGACAGACAGACAGACAGACAGACAGACAGACAGACAGAGTAGATAGATAGATAGATAGATAGATAGATAGATAGATAGATAGATAGATAGATAGATAGACAGACAGACAGACAGACAGACAGACAGACAGACAGACAGAAAGGCAGGCAGGCAGGCAGGCAGGCAGGCAGGCAGGCAGGTAGCCAGGCAGGCAGACAGGCAGATGATGGATGGACAAACAGACAGATGATGGACAGACAGACAGAAATAGAATAACAGAGTTAGAAGGGACCTTGGAGGTCTTCTATTCCAACCCTCTACTTAGGCAGGAAACCCTATACCATTTCAGACAAATGATTGTCCAATCTCTTCTTAAAACTTCCAGATTACTATTTAATAGTTCTATCCAGTTCATTGAGGGATCACTTGATGTTAACATCTGGTGGTCCATACATAATTAGATTTTCAAATGAAATGCCATGTTTTATCAAACACTTTTCTGAAATGAAGATATACTACTGGCATAGCATTCCCACCATCCATTAAGAAGTGTGAAAGAGAGGAAGAGGGACCAAGATAAAGATAAGATTAATTTGGTAAGATACATCATTTTTTTCCCTTGACAAACCTATGGTGTTTTCTGGTAAACTTCACATATGCATATTGAGATAATTGCTTGTAGTAAGATATTGCAGATTTCTGTATGCACATTTAAAACTTCCCAGAGCTCAAACTAAATAACTGCTAAGAAAATACAAGAAACAGAAACTGAATTTGACAACTGTGATCAACGCTAGTGTTTTTCTTCTAAATATAATGATTCAGGGGTGTTCTTTTTTTCTTTTTTTTTCTTTTCTCTAATATGTACTTCTAAAAAAATGGAGGGCTAGATTGAAAAATTCAGAGGACTGCGAAATTTGAAAGAGTAGGCATTTGGGTTCACATTTAGTTCGGAAGTGCAACATTAAATAAGTGGACATTAAAATGCAAATGTAACACATTTGCATTTTAATAAGTAGCGCAAAGATGTACTAGTTAGTAGAAATGAGAAACTGATCCTACACCCAGATATTATTTTGTTCTAGGTCATGCAATAAAGGCATCATTCAAATAAACTTTACCCTATGGTTTTTTGATTTTCCATTTCCTCTTAACCCTCTTAAGTGATGGCTTGATAACATCACATTTGGAATACTGCATCCAGCTTTGGTTATCACGATACAAAAAAAAATGTTGAGACTCTAAAAAGGGTGCAGAAAAGAGAAACAAAGATGATTAGGGGACTGAAGGCTAAGACATATGATGAATAGTTGCAGGAACTGGGTATGTCTAGTCCAAGGGTCTTCAAACTTGGCAAGTTTAAGACTTGTGGACTTCAGACTCCCAGAATTCCTGAGCTAACATAACTGGAGGAGGAATTCTGGGAGTTGAAGTCCACAAGTCTTAATGCTGTCAAGTTTGAAGACCCCGATCTACAGTATTTATCTTCTATCTCCATATCTATCTATCTATCTATCTATCTATCTATCTATCGTCTATCTATTTAATCCAAGGGTCTTCAAACTTGGCAAGTTTAAGACTTGTGGACTTCAAACTCCCAGAATTCCTGAGCTAACATAACTGGAGGAGGAATTCTGGGAGTTGAAGTCCACAAGTCTTAATGCTGTCAAGTTTGAAGACCCTCGGTCTAGTCTAACAAAGACAAGGACTAAGGGTGACATGATAGCGGCCTTCCAATATTTGAGGGGCTGCCACAAAGAAGAGGGATTGCCCCCCTCTTCTTTGTGGCAGCCCCTCAAATATTGGAAGGCCACTATCATGTCACCCTTAGTGTAACAACAGGTTCGGTGAGCATGCCTTCATATATTTTGATCTCCAAGCCTTTAATCATCTTGATTGCTCTTCTCTGCATTTTTTCCTCAAAGACTCAACATCTTTTTCATAATGTGGCAACCAATACTGGATGCTGTGTTCCAGTGTGGCCTTACCAAGGCTTTATCAAGCAGTACTAATACTTCATGTGATTTTCATTCTATGCCTCTGTTTATACAACCCTTGGTTTGCTGTTTTGGCTGCTGCCACACATGGCTGGTGCATGTTGAAGTGGAATCCACTATCATTCCAAGGTCCCTCACATAGTTATTGCTTTTCAGCCACATTTCACCTAATTTGTACTTGTATCTTTGTTTCTCCCAGTAGGTGTAAAATCTTGCTTTACACCTAGGCAGAGGAACCTTGCTTGTTCAAATCAAAGCAATTTGAACAAGAGACCCATCACTCAAGTTGTAAACTTGAAAATTGGAAGCCATTTTTTACTTGGAAACTTCAAGGCTGCCACATTCAGTGCCTGGGAATTTGGGAGGGGGGATTTCATAGTGGGATAGAAGATTAGACACAATAACATTCTTTCTCAGAGAGTCAAGGAGATGTTGCCCTGCACCTGGAGGGGAGTGACTGGGGGGATGTCTCCAGTTGGGATGAAGATTTGATTGGGCCAGGTGATGGACTGATGGGTGGAGGGGATAGATCTTTGAATTCTCTTTTGGGAAGGGAAAACCCGGAACTCTCAGATTTGGGTTTTCCTAGATGTGCCAATATGACAACTCTAATAAAATGGAACTTTGAGGAAATGTTTGTCTTGGAGTTTATTGGTTTGGAGTTGGTTAGCTGGAATGCTGACATTACCCCAAATCCCTAAAACTTCAATCAGCTGTCCGGGGTCCTGAGCCCCAAATGCTGACTTGCCTGCCAGGTGGCGTGAAGACTCAGGGAAGGCTGACAGTAAATGAAAAAGAACCTGTCACCATTCTGATTCAAAGTTGACAGAACTATAGAGTTAGATGTGATTATTGAGAACATCTGATCCAACTCTCTGCTTGGCGAGGAATCCGGCCAAATGGAACTTTAGAAGCCGCCCCTCACCCCACTTTCAGCAAATAAGAGTCTGACTTTATTGCAATTTTGATTGTTTTTATATCCCTCAAGCAGAGTCTCCTTCGGCAAGTGGGGGACGTGTTTTTTTTCCGAAGCTTTGTTGTGCCTTCACTTTTTGCTTTCCCCAAACAGAAAGATGCATTTGACTTCCCATTAAGGATGCTGAGCAGGCAATTTCCTCTAATAGGAAGTGCTGTAATTAAAGCAACACTCGGCATTCAATAAAACCCATAGGGACAGATCCTCAGCTGGCATAAATCAATGTAGCTGCACGGGAGTCAATGGAGGTGCATCAGTTTAGACCAGCTGAAGGCATGGTGTAAGCTTGTTAATTGCCGGGGTGAACATGAGCGAATGGAAAGAGAATTTAGCCGAGTGCATTCTTTCTCTGCCAGAAGAACTCTTTTAAAAAGTTCTTCCAATTCAGTCTGGCCTGGGCATGCTTTGTTAGCTCCTCTTTCTTTCTCTCATTCTTCAATGCTTTCTCCAAAACATGCAGGAAACCCCTCAACACCTTCATGGCTTTGGACCAGATTATCTGAGGGACTATCTCTTGCCGATCACATCCATATGACCCACTAGAGCAATAGAATAGAATAGAATAGAATAGAATAGAATAGAATAGAGTAGAGTAGAGTAGTGTAGAGTAGGGTAGAGTAGAGTAGAATTCTCTATTGGCCAAGTGTGATTGGACACAAAATAAATTTGTCTCTGGTGCTTAAGCTCACAGTGTACATAGAAATACATTAATCAAGAATAATAAGATACAACACAGTGATAGTCATAGGATACTAAATAAGCAATCAAATTCTTTTCAAGATGGTGAAGGCATTGGTGGGAGCTGCAGATGTGAAGGTAATGGACTGGCCTGACTTGGAAAAGCTGTTAAGAGCCCATTATGCGCCACAAGTATCATGCCTCATTAAAAGACACGAGTTTTACCATCGTGATCAGGGGGAAAACGAAAATGTAAACGACTTCGTGGCAAGTTTAAGAGACATTGTGGGTGCATGTGAATTTAACAGTTTAGAAGAGGCCATGCATGATCGATTTGTTCTGGGCCTTAAAGACAAGGTATTACAGAGCAAGTTATTAATGAAACCTAAGATCATGTTAAAAGAAGCCATAGAAGAAGCCTCTTCAGCAGGAGCTACCAAGTCCTCAGCAGCAGCCATGAGGAAGATGAACAGGGCCACAAACCATTCTGATGGGGAAAAGTCTACCACAAACCATTGTGATGACCTAGATTCTGAGTCAGATTGCAGTGAGGTGGAAGAGGGAATTTACAGACTCAGAAGGGAGCGGAAAAAGAAAGACCTGGATAGGAAGAGGCAAGACTTCTACTGCAGAGGTTGTGGGGGAAGCCACCCCCGCACTGAATGCAAGTTTTTAGACACCATTTGCCTCCGTTGTGAAAAAAGAAGACACCTAGCAAGAGTCTGCAAATCATCCAGAACTCCACCCAACAGAAGGAAATTTCCTGCAAACAAAAACAAAGAATTCAAGCCCAACAATCTCAGTGAGAAAATGGGGTGCAGCACAGAAGCAAGGGGGAAGAATGAAACTCATCAGACAGTAACTATTGGTCATTCATCTTCTATCAATAACAGAAAAGTGCATGTCAAGGTACTTATTGAAGGAAGGCCTTGACAAATGGAAGTGGACTCAGGCTCATATCTGTCTATGGCGTCATGGGACACTATTCACAGACTACTCCCAAACATTCAGAAGAATCATTTCAAGAAGCAAGCGCTGACTCTTAAAGACTATCAAGGGAACAAGATTCCAGTAGTTGGAACAAGAGAATTCAACGTGAAGTTCAAAGGCCACACCAAACACCTGCTCCTGACCATCATGGACAAGGATCGCCCAAGTTTGCTGGGACTTGAGTGGTTCAACCTGCTGGGCATCGAGGTCACTGGCATCAATCACGTGAGCAACACTGAATGGGAGGAGGCCTTGAAGTCTGAGTTTCCAGAGGTCTTCAGCGACAGATTAGGCAAGTACTTGGGGACCCCTATCACTTCCAATCTAAATCCCAAGGTGCCACCAATCCGTTTAAAGCCCAGAAGGGTCCATTTGCCTTAAAGGAAAAAATTGATGCACAATTAGATAAATGAATAGCTCAAGGGGTTTTAGAGCCCACTGACCACTCCAGGTGGGAGACACCCATAGTCACACCAGTCAAGACTGATGGGTCAGTGAGAATCTGTGGAGACTATAAGGGGACATTGAACCATGCGCTACAGCAGAGCGCATATCCAGTTCCAGTGGTGCATCATTTATTACATTCTCTTGGCGGGGGCACAGTCTTTGCCAAATTGGATCTGGCCCAGGCATATCAACAGTTAACAGTTGATGATGCCACTGCAGAGGCCCAAACCATTCTGACTCATAGAGGTGCTTTTAAATGCAAAAGGTTGCAATTTGGAGTAAGTGTGGCACCTGGCATTTTCCAAAGCCTTATGGAAAGAATGTTCCAAGGACCGCCAGGGGTAGTACCTTATTCTGATGATGTGTTAGTCTCTGCTGAAAATGACACTCAGTTACACGAGAGACTCAGAGAAGTCCTAACCAGATTCAAGAAAGCAGGGTTAAAAGTCAAAGAAGAAAAATGCACTTAGAACTGACAAGGTAGAGTTCTTGGGCTATATGATTGACAAACATGGTATCCCCCCACAGATGCCAAGATTCAGGCAATCAAAGAAGCCCCCAGGCCAAAATGCAAAACAGACTTGCAAGCTTTCCTGGGACTCATTAACTTCTATCACATGTTTCTACCTCAGAAGGCAACCATTGCAGAACCACTACACAGATTACTAGACAAAGAGTCTGCATGGGTCTGGGGCAGAAAAGAACAAGCTGCATTTAACACTATTAAGAGACAAATCACTTCTGATTCTGTACTGATACAGTTCTCTGAGAATTTGCCTGTTGTACTGACTTGTGATGCATCCCCTTTGGAGTGGGGGTGTTGAGCCACATGCTTCCCAGCGGGAGGGAAGCCCCTATTGCATTTTACTCTCGCACCTTGACTCAAGCAGAGAGAAACTACAGCCAACTGGACAAGGAAGCCTTGGCAATTGTTGCAGCTGTCAAGAAATTCCATGAGTATTTATATGGGAGAACATTTACTATTGTCACAGATCACAAACCTCCTTTAGACGTTGTGGCAGGAGACAAACCAACACCCACGATCCTGTCACCAAGAATGCTGAGATGGACTGAATTTCTTGCTGCTTATTCATACAAACTCATCCACAGGCCAGGAAAAGACATTGGGCATGCAGATGCTTTGAGTTGCTGCCCACTTGCTTCACACACTGAGGATCCTGCCCCTGAGATGTACACCTTTTTTCTAGAAACTGTTGCCAAGCTTCCAGTATACGCTGCTGAAATTGCCAGAGAGACTGCCAAAGACACTTTATTGGCTCCTATTATAGGCTGGATTAAGGAAGGTTGGCCACTTCAAGATCTACCTCAACTTGCCCAACCTTTTAAATCCAGGCAAACTGAATTATCTGTATTAAGAGGATGTATTTTGTGGGGTAACAGGGTGGTTATTCCTGCAAAACTACAAAAAGAGGTTTTGGAAATGTTATATGAGGGTCATCCGGGAATTGTCAGAATGAAGGGATTGGCCAGGAGTTATGTATGGTGGCCAGGTATTGACAAAATGGTTGAACACTGGGTTGCATCCTGTCCCAACTGCCAGGAAGTCAGACCTACCCCACCTCTCGCCCCCAAACAGGAATGGGAATGTCCTAGGGGCCCATGGTCCAGGATTCACATTGACCTTGCTGGCCCTACCAGAGGGCACACTTTCCTTATTATAGTAGATGCATATTCCAAATGGCTAGAGGTTATCCCTATGGCATCCACCACAGCTGAAGCTGTCATCAAACAGCTTAAGAAGCTTTTGTAACTCATGGGTTACCTGATGTCCTAGTTTCTGACAATGGTCCTCAATTTACGTCCAACCTTTTTGAATCATATCTAGCACAGCAGGGTATCAGACATGCCCTGACCACCCCTGGGCACCCTTCGCTAACGGCCGGCTGAACGCATGGTATGATTTACCAAGGAAAAGCTTCAGCAATTGGGTCCTGGGGACATCACTGAGAAAGTTGAAAAACTACTCAGTGTCCAGCATATCACTCCCAGCCCATCAACTAACTTATCCCCAGCAGAGTTGTTGATGGGTAGGAAACTCAGGTCTCCCCTTGACCGCCTTCATCCCACTTACGCACCCAATGCACCACTAGATTCCACTAGCAAAATTCGCACATTCACTGTGGGTGATTCTGTTTATGCTAAGAACCTTATGGGTGAACCATTATGGATTCCTGCTGAGATAACCCAAATCACAGGCCCTAGGTCTTACAGGGTACAAACAGAGGATGGTGTCCTCTGGAGCAGGCACATTGATCAGCTTAGATCCAGATTACCTCAGGAACATCGCAACTGCTCCTCTCTGGTTCCCACACCTAGTACCTCATCTAGGGGGGAAGGGGAGGATCATGAGGATAATCAGCAAGCAAGAATCAACCCCATGTGTAACGAGCCATTACAACAGGAACCATCCCAAAACCTGTCACAATGCCAAAATCCATTCTTACAAGTGGAAGACTGTACATCACTACCTGACTTAGATGCTGACATTGGGTTGGAGATGGATTGGGAGGAGAGACCAGGTTGTAGCAACCAAACAGGTTCTACTATTACCAGAAGTCCCAGTATGGAAATGTCAGCAGACACATTTCCTCTCTCACTGGGTGAGAACCTTAAAACATCTGAACCACGTAGGTCTCAACTTATATGTAAGAGCCCCACCTATTTAAAAGAATACATTAGATAGATGGGGTTTGAGTATGGACTGAACCTAGTGGGGAGGAGTGTTATGTATGCAGGTTTGAAGTCATTGGTTTAGTTTGAACTGTTCTTGTAAAATGTTAGAAATGTTTGGTTTAAAAAGTGCGGGAAAACCTTGCACTCTGATTGGCTGCCAACTGCGGCTGCTGGCTATAAGTAGCAGCCGCAGCCCAGCCAAAGTGGGTCCGTTCTGAGCTGTAGTCACTAATAAACAAAGAGCTTGAAGCACTCCGCGTCTGTCTCTTCATGCAAACTTAACAGAGAGGATATATGATTTGGCAATAATACCTGTGAAAAGTATCATGGAATAGGACTCAGTTACAAAATGTGAGTGTCAAATCATAAAGCATTCCTAGCTTGCTCTTGACCTGCCATAAGAAGGGTGGGGGGAGATCTGAGGATGCAGTTTGGTTGCTATGACCAGAAAAACATTCCACACATACCTTTCTCCAGATTGTGTCCCAGGTTACCAGAGCCAGCTGGAGGGGCATGTTTTCTACATCCTGCAAAAGTGCATCATTGGAGAAAGTTATTTATGACACACCCTGGGAGGAGGGGGGAAATAGGGTCATAGGTGGGCAGTAAATTATGTGGGGCAGAGCCGACTGCACTTGGGAAAAGTGCCAACATGTTGCTCCTAGTAAATAATTGGATTTCTTTTGAAACTTGGCTCAAGGCTCATGAATTGTCGGAACCCTGACAGTGAGACAGTAACAGAGGGAAGCTCAATCTGAGACAGCACCAGTAGAAGGAGACTTTCTAAGTAATGACAAGTAGGTGCTGCATTCATTTTGCAATGGTCAATGCAGGAGATGGATCCAAAGTCTTATGAAGAATGATGGAAGATACTAGACTAGAAGACTGAGGAGAGAAAAGAGGAGGTTGATCTTTAGATTCCTGAAAGGTGTTTTCACAGAAGAAAGTTGTTGAGATTTATCCTCTGTTCTTCTAGAGTAGGGGTGTCAAACTCAAGGGCTATGGGCTGGATCTTGCCCATGGGGTGCCCTGGAAACAGTGAAGGACTGGCCCATGGTGCCTCTGCAAACGAAAATGGTGCTTGTTTGGAGGCTGCAACAGCCTCCTGCAGCCCTCTGACAATGAAAACATAGTTTGGGGGGCAGCACAGCTTTCCCAGACTCCGTTTTCGGCTGTGATGGCCTCCTGCAGCCCTCTGCCAGCAAAAACAGAGCTCATGGGTGGTGGGGGAGAAGAAATGGAGATTCTGGCAGAGGGCTAGCAAAACAAACTAAAAGCAAACAAAACAAAAGGAGAAATGTTTCTCCTTTTGCATTTGAGCATTGAAGCAGGGACAGGAAAGGAGAAAGGGGAAAAGGAAATACAAAGAAAAAGATGGGAAGATGGGAAGAGAGCAGAGAAGGAAAAAGAAGGAAAGAGGGGAAGGAAGAAAAAAGGAGAATGAAGAGGTAAGAAAAAAGAAGAAGGAGGGAAGGAAGGAAGTCAACGAAGGAGAGAAATCAAGGAAGGAAAGAAGGGAGGAAGGAAGGAAGGAAGGAAGGAAGGAAGGAAGGAAGGAAGGAAGGGGGGAAGGAAAGAAAGAAGGATGGAGACAATGGATCCCTCAGCCCTACCATGTGTGGCCCCAACATGAATGATGTTGAACTGGCCACCTCCCACACACACACCAGCCATGGCCCCCAGACCCTCCTCCCAAGGTCAAACACAACTCTGATATGGACCTTAATTAAATCATGTTTGATGCCCCCTGTTCTAGAGTGTAGGACATGGGACAATTGATTCAAGTTTCTGGAGGGCTGTCCTGATTGAATGGTGAAGAAAATGTCTTATGAGCTGGTTGACACTGAAACCAGTGACCCAGAAAAATGATGAATTGCCCTTCACTATCTTGGTTAAGTGGTGGCTTGACATCCATCTGTTGAGGATGCTTCAATTTGGATCTCTTCACTGAACAGGGGTTGGACTTAATGGTCTAAAGGTCTCCTTCTAACTCCAGGACTCTACAATGCCAAGGAAAGAGACTGAGCAACCTCCTTCTGCTTCCTCAAGTCCTACTCAAGGGTTTCCTCTTTGTGTTATTTCTTGAGGTAGCACAAAACTCTTCCCTCAATTAATCCCCTGAACCTCATTTTCTGCTATCTTAACTTCTGCACTCAGCGCTGTCCATGCTTCATCAACAAATCTCTCCTACTAATTTATCTCCAAGTGTTTCTCTGTTTCTGCCTCAAATACTCTCATTCGCGAACTTCACGTTTCTTTCTGCTGTGATATTCCAGGATACTCAACCACTGACTGGGATGAGTTGCAAAGGAAGGAGAGTGGGCTGAGATTTGATTCCAGGGTGTTCTTCAAAAGAGAAGCTGGTAAAAGGAAAAGCAAGGCTCCTGGTGGAAAGCTGATATGAGTCTCAAATTTTGTAAAGTACATTCAGAAGTTCTTTTTTATTAAAAAGGCATGGGGATCAAACTTCTACCACTTCTCATCAGATATTGAAGACCGGAGGTTTTCATACCTCTAAGAAGTCTTTGATAATTTGGTTCTCCAGGAAAACATCCCATCTTTGCAAAGCTCTATACTAATAGATATTTCAGCTATCCAGTGGTGGGATTCAACCGGGATCCAAGAAGCTTCTCCAGCTCTAACTGGCTGGTGGGGAATGGAAGGATTTATACTCCTTGCAGACAGTTGGTCATTTGCATCTTTTTAGAGAATCCTTCAGACCACTTGGAGGTTTATCTGTGTCCTTGGGGTCACCTTAGTGGTATAAATGGATGTGGAGCCTTCTTGGAACTGTTGAAAGGACCATGTTGTAGACTGGAGATAGATTATGTTGTATCCCTCCCACTCTGTTGAGATCTGGCCATTCCTATCTGCTGGATATTCTTTGTCCTCTGGAGAGATCAGATCAAACCTGTGAATCAGGAATTCATCTCTGAATGAATATTTCCTTCAGATCCCCGACTTAACTCTTCATTGCAATCAAAGGCAGGGCATGCAAACTGTTTGTTCTATTTGAAATTAGAACTCAATTAAACCTGACATTTTCTCTAGCATCTCAGCAATAGCTTCCTGACAACGGGGAGAAAAAAAGCATCCTGCTATCTTGTTTGCATCCTGTGCTTCTCTCGTCTTCCTGCATATGTTCTCCTCTGTTAAAAAAAAGTTTAAAAGTTTGGTATAAAAAATAAATTCTTATTGCCTCATCTCCGTTTTAACTGCATTCCAAGATGCTAATAGTGATCCATGATAAGCTGCACTGTTGGGAGAAGAAAGGAAAATAAATTTGGAGAGATGATATTTGGATTTGCAATTTTTGTTTGATCAGAGGTGAATTTAAAAGTTAGGCAGAGAAGTGGTCGGTTGGGTTTTCAGGGAATTGTGCAGCCAGTGTCCAGATGGAATCCGAGATGCTGACATGAACTTGTAGTTTTATATCAATAAATATATTTTACAACTCTATGTACAGCAAACTAGTTAGTCAGGTGAACAGGAACATCCTGAGGTAAATCACAGAGCGCACAGAAGAAAAAGGCGGGAAAAAAGGGTAACTCCCCCTTCACACCTACAGGGACCAATCACAGTGCAGATTGCCTCACGCAGGAGCCAGCCCTCTCCCATCAATCAACTGCAACTGTGTGTTGTGGCTCACTGCACAACCCCACTGCTCCAGCTACTAAATTTAAATGTCTTAACAAGGGTCTGGTCCAATTTTATCCAGACTTTTTTTGTCTTTCTTTTTGATAGTTGTCAAGTCTGGGGTATTATGTGGCAGAAACTTGTTTGTTTGCATCCAAAAGCTCAGAGCACTTTAGCTTCTTCACATGTCTATTTTGTGGTCACACCAGTTCTTGCTTGTGCAGGCAAATGGCATTTCTTGTGGATCTTCCAATGCACTGTTGTTGCTACTTTGTCATGCCGTTGTTTGTAGTCACTCTGTGCGATCTTCTGGTAGCAGTTAACCAGGTGGCTCACCGTTTCTTCAGCTTCTTGTATTGGTAGCCCTTGCCGTCTGTTTCTGCCTTCTCCATTCTGGTTGTGCAGTGAGCCAGAACACACAGTGATAGCTGATTAATTATGCCTTAATTATTTTTATTAATACCAGTAACATTTTACCATCCTCAGAAGGATGGAAGGCTGAGTCAGACTTGAGTCAGTCAGAATCAAACTCCAAGCAGTGGGCAGAGTTTGATTACAATATTGCATTCTAACCACTGCGCCATCACAGCTCCTTGTATGAATATCTGAGTTATATGTGACTTCTATCATCTATTCAAAAAAGAAAAGAAAAGAAATTGCATCCCTTTCAATCAGATCATCTCCTTCAGGAATCCCAGAGAGAGAAGCTGAAATGATGTTCAAATGCAGCGCTTAATCCCCAGGGTCCAAATTTGAAGATGTACAGTCAGGCTTGCTAGTAGCTTTCAGATCTTTTCCGAGTGTCTCCTCAGGGCTTTGAGTTTCCTGCAGCTTCCAGGTTCGAAGCACAAAGTTGATGCTGCTTTAAATTCAGGGCCTGCTATCCTGAGATAAGATTTGACGTAAACAAACTCAGAAAATAAAAATGATGCAGGAAGCATGGAGTCAACTTCCTAGCCCTGGAAAAAAGTGGATTTCTCCTTCATTTTTGCATGCATAAAGGTTGTCCTCGTTTAGGGCTACCATTCGTCATTGCACTGAAAAAAGGGACTTATGACCATTTTTCACACTCACAGCCTTTGCAGAGACCCCATGATCATGCGATCAAAATTCAGACGCTAGGCAACTAATTCATATTTATGACGGTTGCAGTGTTCTGGGGCCATGTGATTCCCCTTTTGCAACCTTCAGACAAGCAAAGTCAATGGATTCACTTAACAACCATGTAACTGACTTAGCAACTGCAGTGATTCACCTAACACCTGTGACAAGAAAGGTCTTAAAATGGGATAAAACTCTTAACAATTGTCTCGCTTAGCAACAGAAATGTTGGGCCTCATTGTGCTCGTAAGTTGAGGACTAGCTGTATTTCTTCTTCTCCACTCCCACTTTTACATGCATACAATATAAATTATTGTCCTTATTCTTTCTGAAACTTTGCAAGATTAACTAGCAGCAAATACAGCAATGACACTTAGAGTTATACAAGTTGTCCTTGACTTATGGCCACAATGGAGTCTGAAATTTCTGTGGCTCAGTGAGACATTCGTTTTGCCCCATTTCATGACAGTTGTTCAGAGAATGACTGCAGTGGTTAAGTAAATAACATGGTTGTTAAGTGAACCTGGCTTTCCCATTTACTTTGCTTGTCAGAAGGACACAAAAGGGGACCACATGATTCAAGACAAAGAAACTGCCATAAATATGAGTCAGTTGCCAAGCATTTGAATTTAGATCACTATGGAGAATGCTTCAAAGATTGTAAATGTGAAAAACAGTCATAATTCATTCATTCAATCAATCAATCAGAATAGGAAAGGACCTTGGAGGTCTTCAGCTCCCTGTCAAGCAGAAGACCCTATACCAGTTCAGATAGGTGACTATCTAGTCTCTTCTTAAAAACCTCCAATGTTGGAGCACCCACAACTTCTGGAGCCAAACCGTTCCACTGGTTGATTGTTCTCACTGTTAAGAAGTTTCTCCTTAATTCTAGGTTGCTTCTTTCTGTTATGTATGTAGGTTTGAATGTCATTGGTTTAGTTTGAATTGTTCTTGTAAAATGTCAAATAGGATTGGTTTAAATAGTGCGGGAAAACCCTGCACTCTGATTGGCTGGCAACTATGGCTGCTGGCTATAAGAAGCAGTCATAGCCCAGCCAAGTCGGGTCCATTCAAGCTGTAGTCACTAATAAACTCTTCACTGAAGCTCTTCGCGTCTGACTCTTCATGCAAACTTAACACTGGCGACGAAAGTGGGATTCCCCTGAAGAAGAGACGACGCGGAAGACAAGCAGAAGAGCGAGATGGCTGCGCTGAACACCCCCAGCCCGTTCGATCCGGCGGTGGAAGACTGGGAATCGTATGCGGATCACTTCCAGATGTACTTGGAAGGAAACGACCTCACCGATATCCCCGAGAAGCGGAAGAGGGTGGTATTTTCACGCCTGCGTCTGGCAGTCTTCAAGATGGCGAAGGCATTGGCAGGAGCTGCAGACTTGAAGGTAATGGAATGGCCTGATTTAGAAAAGCTTTTAAGAGCCCATTACGCCCCACAAGTATCGTGCCTCATTAAGAGACACAAATTTTATCGTCGGGATCAAGGGGAAAGCGAAAATGTTAACGACTTCGTGGCAAGTTTTTTTTTTTTTTTTTTAATTACATTTATATGCCGCCCTTCTCCAAGACTCAGGGCTGCTTACAATTTTGGAGCACAATCCAATGTGCTCAGCAATAGCCTTCATTCCATTGTATATGCCTGCTTATTACTAAGTGGCATTTTTACAAGGTCAGCTAATTGCCCCCAACAATCTTGGGTCCTCAATTTACCTCCCCCGAGAGGATGGAAGGCTGAGTCAACCTTGAGCCTGGTGGGATTCGAGCCTACAGCAGTTGTAAGCAGCTGGATCTTAAGAGCAGGCATTTACAGCCTGAGCCACCAAAGTTTAAGGGACATTGGGGGTGCTTGTGAGTTTACCAACTTAGAAGAGGCCATGCGTGATCTGTTTGTTCTAGGCCTTAAAGATAAGGTCTTACAGAGCAAATTACTAATGAAACCTAAGATCACGTTTAAGGAGGCCATAGAGGAAGCTGTTTCAGTGGAAGCAACCAAGTCCTCAGCAGCAGCCATGAAGAAAATTAACAAGGCCTCAAGCCATTCTGATGTGGAAAAGTCCACAACAACCCATTGCAGCAAATAGACTCTGATTCAGACTGTAGTGAGGTGGAGGAAGGAATTTATAGACTCAGAATGGAGAAGAAAAGGAAAGACCTTGGAAAAAAGAGGCAAGAATTTTATTGCAGAGGCTGTGGGGGCCACCCCACACTGAATGCAAGTTTTAGACACCATCTGCCTACGTGAGAAAAGAGGTCACCTAGCAAGAGTCTGCAAATCATCCAGAACTCCACCTAGTAGGAAGAAATTTCCTGAGAAAGAATTCAAGCCCAACAACTTCAGTGAGAAAATGGGGCGCAACTCAGAAGCAAATGGGAAGAATGAAACTCATCAAACAGTCACCATTGGTCATTCTTCACCCTTGAGAAGCAGAAAAGTACATGTGAAGGTATTCATTGAAGGAAGGCCTTGCCAAATGGAAGTGGACTCAGGCTCCTATTTATCTATGGTGTCATGGGACACTATTCACAGGATACTTCCCAACATTCAGAAGAAACATTTCCAGAAGCAAGCACTGACTCTTAAAGACTACCAAGGGAACAAGATTCCAGTAGTTGGAACAAGAGAATTCAATGTGAAGTTTAAAGGCCACACCAAACGTTTGCCCCTGACCATCGTGGACAAGGATCGCCCAAGCTTGCTGGGACTTGAGTGGTTCAATCCACTAGGCATCAAGGTGACTGGCATCAATCACGTGAGCAACTCTGAATGGGAGGAGGCCTTGAAGTCCAAGTTTCCAGAGGTCTTCAGCGAAGGATTGGGCAAGTATATGGGGACCCTATCACTTTCAACCTAGACCCAAGGTGCCCCAATTCATTTAAAGCCCAAAAGGGTCCCATTTGCTTTAAAGGAAAAAAATGATGCACAATTAGACAAATTAATAGCTTAAGGGGTTTTAGAGCCCACTGACCACTCCAGATGGGAGACACCCATAGTCACACCAGTCAAGACTGATGGGTCAGTAAGAATCTGTGGAGACTATAAGGGGACACTGAACCATGCGCTGCAGCAGAGCGCATATCCAGTGCCAGTGGTGCATCATCTGTTACATTCACTTGGCAGGGGTACAGTCTTTGCCAAATTGGCCCAGGCATATCAACAACTAACAGTTGATGATGCCACTGCAGAGGCCCAAACCATTGTGACTCATAGAGGTGCTTTCAAATGTAAAAGGTCACAATTTGGAGTAAGCGTGGCACCAGGCATCTTTCAAAGCCTTATGGAAAGAATGCTCCAAGGACTGCAGGGGTAGTGCCTTACTTTGATAATGTGTTAATCTCTGCTGAAAATGACACTCAGTTACAAGAAAGACTCAGAGAAGTCCTTACCAGATTCAGAAAAGTGGGGTTAAGAGTCAAGGAAGAAAAATGCTTAAAACTGACAAGTCGAGTTCCTGGGGTACATGATTGACAAGCATGGCATCCACCCTACAGATGCCAAGGTTAAAGCAATCAAAGAAGCCCCTAGACCTAAATGCAAAACAGATTTGCAAGCTTTCCTTGGACTCATTAGCTTTTATCACATGTTCCTACCTCAGAAGGCAACCATTGCTGAACCATTGCACAGATTACTTGAAAAAAGTCTGTTTGGGTCTGGGGCAGGAAGGAACAATCAGCATTTAACAGTATTAAAAGACTAATCACGTCCGATGCTGTACTGATACAGTTCTCTGAGAATTTGCCTGTTGTGTTGACTTGTGATGCATCCCCTTTGGAGTGGGGTTTGAGCCACAGGCTTCCCAGTGAGAGAAGCCCCTATTGCATTTTACTCTCACACTTTGACCAAAGCAGAGAGGAATTACAGCCAATTGGACAAGGAGGCATTGGCAATTGTTGCAGCTGTTAAGAAATTTCATGAATATCTGTATGGGAGAACATTTACCATTGTTACAGATCACAAACCTTTGTTAGGCATTGTGGCAGGAGTCAAGCCTAACCTACTATCCTGTCACCAAGAATGCTGAGGTGGACTGAATTTCTTGCAGCTTATTCATACAAACTTATTCACAAGCCTGGCAAGGTCATTGGACATGCTGATGCACTGAGTCGTTGCCCACTTCCTTGCCACAAGGAGGACTTTGAACCTGAAACACACACCTTTTTCCTAGAAACTGTTGCCAAGCTTCCAGTTCATGCTGCTGAAATTGCCAGAGAGACTGCCAAAGACACTGTGTTGGCTCCTGTTATAGGCTGGATTAAGAAAGGTTGGCCTCTTCAAGATCTACCTCACCTGCCCAACCTTTTAAGTCCAGGCAAACTGAATTATCTGTATTAAGAGGATGTATTTTGTGGGGTAACAGGGTGGTTATTCCTGCAAAACTGCAAAGAGAGGTTTTGGAAATGTTACATGAGGGTCATCCTGGTATTGTAAGGATGAAGGGATTGGCCAGGAGTTATGTATGGTGGCCAGGTATTAACAAAATGGTTGAAAACTGGGTTGCATCTTGTCCCAACTGTCAGGCCTGCCCCACCTCTCACCCACACACAGGAATGGGAATGTCCTAGGGGCCCATGGTCTAGGATTCACATTGATTTCGCAGGCCCTACCAGAGGGCACACCTTTCTTATTATAGTAGATGCATATTCCAAATGGCTAGAGGTAATTCCTATGGCATCCACCACAACTGATGCTGTCATCAGCAGCTCAAAAAACTTTTTGTAACCCACGGGTTACCTGATGTTCTTGTCTCTGACAATGGCCTCAATTTACATCCAACCTTTTTGAATCCTATTTAGCACAACAGGGTATCAGACATGCCCTTACTGCCCCTGGGCACCCTTCGGCTAACGGCCGGACTGAACGCATGGTACGTTTTACCAAGGAGAAGCTTCAGCAACTGGGTCCTGGGGACATCACTGAGAAAGTTGAAAAACTTCTTAGTGTTCAGCACATCACTCCTAACCCATCTAATAACTTATCCCCAGCAGGCACATTGATGAACTTAGATCCAGGTTCTCTCAGGAACATCGCACTTGTTCCTCTCTAGTTCCCTCACCTGATGTCAATTCTAGGGGGGAAGGGGAGGAACAGGAGGAAAATCAGCAAGCAAGAATCAACCCCAGGTGTAACAAGCCATTATGACAGGAACCATTCCAAAACCTGTCACAATGCCAAAATCCATCCTTAGAAGTGGAAGATTGTACATCACTACCTGACCTGGGTGCTGACATTGGGCTGGAGATGGGTTGGGAGGAGAGACCAGATTCTAACAATCAAACAGGGTCTTCTTTCATAGGAAGTCCCAGTGGGGAAATGTCAGCAGACACATTTCCTCTCTCACTGGGTGAGAATGTTAAAACTTCTGAACCACGAAGGTTTCAACGTACACGCAAGAGCCCCACCTATTTAAAAGAATACATTAGATAGGTTGGGGTTTGGTATGGACTGAACCTAGTGGGGAGGGGTGTTATGTATGTAGGTTTGAATGTCATTGGTTTAGTTTGAATTGTTCTTGTAAAATGTCAAATGGGATTTGTTTAAATAGTGCGGGAAAACCCTGCACTCTGATTGGCTGGCAACTACGGCTGCTGGCTATAAGTAGCAGTCGTAGCCCAGCCAAGTCGGGTTCATTCGAGCTGTAGTCACTTAATAAACTCTTCACTGAAGCTCTTCGATCTGACTCTTCATGCAAACTTAACACCTTCCCTTCCTCAAATCTTGATAATTAAACACCATTTTGGTTCAGTTTGCTTAATAAAGCCAACTCTTCCTCTTCCCATCCTCCACCACCCAAGACACAAGGTGAGCTTATCGCTGACCTTGTCTACTTCCTTTCAGAAAGCTTTCAGGTTCGTGCAGAGTGGATTGTCGGCAGGATTAGTCTAACGAAGGCAATCAACCCCCTACCTTCCTCTTACTTTCCCAATTCCTTTGCATGAGTCTATTGTTTGAGCATTTCACATCCTGTGTTCCTCTTGGAAGGATCTCTACGCTAACAGAGCTCAGGAATGCCTGCATTCGATATATTTTTCTTGCTAATCTTCTTAACAACAACAACAAAACAGTGTAGTGGGATGTGCGTTTAGCGTTAAGTCTTGATTCTCTGAAACATCATGCAAAGTCATAGCTAAAAATGTGCTTTCCAAAACGAATTGGGCCAGTGACATTTCTTGTGTTTTCCTTCCTTCCTTCCTCCTCCTCCTCCCTCCTTCCTTCCCTTTGCCATTAACCATATTTCCTCCTTCCCACATAATGTGTGCAGTAGCAGAAATGACTTTCTATACAGGCAAGCATAAAAATGTATCACTATCTTGTCCGTATGACATTAAAATTACAGGTAATAAATAAGTAAGAGGGGAGGGAGGGGAGGGGAGGGAGAGGAGAGGAGAGGAGAGGAAAGGAAAGGAAGCTGAAGTGGGAAAGGGAAGGAAAGGAAAGGAAAGGAAAGGAAAGGAAAGGAGAAAGGAAAGGAAAGGAAAGAAAGAAAGGAAAGAAGAAAGGAAAGGAAAGGAGAGGAGAGTCAAAGAAAGGAAAGGAAGCGAAAGGGAGGAAGGAAAGGAAAGGAAGCTAAAGGAGGAAAGGAAGGAAAGGAAAGGAAAGGAAAGGAAGGAAAGGAAAGGAAAGGAAAGGAAAGGAAAGGAAAGGAAAGGAAAGGAAAGGAAAGGAAAAGGAAAGAAAAGGAAGCTAAAGGAGGAAAGGAAAGGAAAGAAAAGAAAAGGTGAAAGGAAAGGAAAGGAGAAAGGAGAGGAAAGGAAAGGAAGCTAAAGGAGGAATTAAGGAACCACTAAGAACTCTCCCACCAACATGGACAGTCCAAGCCACTTGTGTTTAAACAAACCCCACTCCCTTCTTCCACTGGTGATGTTACCTAGTTGGGTCATGAAATGTCTTCAAGAAAACAATCAAGTTCAGAGATCACCAAAGACCCCACAGTCCAGCCTTGAGCTACAAATATTTTCTTCTACTGACAATGAAAGAGAAATTGTGTCCAACAATGGTACCTAACAAGCTAACCTTTCCTAAATTCTCTCTTCTGTGAATTTGTTCAGGCCCATTCTTTGGTGCCTCAAAGAAAATGGCGTCTATCATCTCTAATGGCAGCAAACCTCACCATTTTACTTGATTCCTCTCGGGCTTGTTCAGCTTTGTTATCTGTCCCAAGCGCGCTTGCCATTACGAATGATATAACTGCATAGTTTGCACTTTAATTACTTTTCTAAACACATGACAAAGTAAACAGAATAAATCACGGTGACCTTTACATTACCAGAGTTACAGCCTACTTAAATGAGCGTAATACGGTAATCGTAACCAGCCCTAATAGCCGGTCCCCATTCTATACTCTCCATCCAAGGCAGCATTATTAATTTGAGGGTGATCAAAAATTATTCCCATAGTTCAGCTTTAATACTTTTATCGAAGTTGTTATTAATGCAGATTTGTCAGTAAAGACGTGAAACTAAGCCACTCATACTTAATGCCAGTTGACAAAACCAGATGGGAAAAGAGGGGTAGGTTTGTGAGTGTGTGTGTTGTGTAGAAAAGGGAAGGAGAAATACATAATTTTTTTGTTGGTAGGGAGAGGACAAAGGAAGAATGAAAAATTATTATTATTGTTGTTGTTGTTGACGTAGTTAATTTGAATGGAAGAAGTAAAAAAACCAGTGAAAAGATATGTGTTTGTTTATATCTCCTAGGTTTTGCAGAGTTTTATCTTTTTAATACTGAAAGCTGCTCAGAGTTATCCTATAGTAAGATGGATGGCAGAAAGAAAGAAAGAGCAGAAGAAAGAGCAGAAGAAAGGAGGGAGGAAGGAAAGGAGGGAGGGAAGGAGAGGGAAGGGAGGAAGGCAGAGGGAGGGAGGGAAAAATGAAGGAAAGAAAGAAAGAAAGAAAGAAAGAAAGAAAGAAAGAAAGAAAGAAAGAAGGAAGGAAGGAAGGAAGGAAGGAAGGAAGGAAGGAAGGAAGGAAGGAAGGAAAGAAAGAGCAGAAGGAAGGAGGGAGGGAAGGAGGGAGAAGGAAGGAAGGAAGGAAGGAAGGAAGGAAGGAAGGAAGGAAGGAAGGAAGGAAGGAAGGAAGGAAGGAAGGTTTTGGTTCAGCTCACAGAAAAATCAAACCTTTCCCTCAACTCTCCGGCATTCCCACTATGTTTATTTTTATTTATTATATTTATATTTAGCTTTAATGAACCAGCGAGCTGTACAGAGGTATGGGAACATGGTGGCAGGATCATCATAAATAAGAACACCTTTTCAGTTCTTCCAGGTTGGATCCTAAAACAAACTTTTAAGGGCCTCTAAAAATCCACCTTATGCAATCTGGAAAATTTTCAAATCTTCTTCTCTCCCTGAGGCTCTGACAAAAATTAAAGCAAAGGAAGATGTTTGAACTTTGCTTTTAGGGGCATCTGCAAGCTATGGTTCAAATCAAAAGAGGATGATGGCTACTGTAGGGGTGTTCAAAACTCATTTGTTTTGCTTTGTTGTTCTGTTTGTTCTCCAAATATACCTTGAGCACAGAGCTTTCATTATACACGATGGCTGCCATTTCAACCTTTTAGACCATATCTTGCAGAATTTGCACCAAGACAAATTCCTTGTGTGTCCAATCATACTTGGCCAATAAAGAATTCTGTCTGTCTGTCTGTCTGTCTGTCTGTCTGTCTGTCTGTCTCTCTCCTCTATCTATCTATCATCTATTATCTATCTCTAATATATCTGTGTGTGTGTGTGTGTGTTATCTATCATCTCTCTCTCTCCCCCTCTCTATCATCTATCCTATCTGTCTGTCTGTCTGTCTGTCTGTCTGTCTGTCTATCTATCTTTATTGTAAATGTATTCCTTTTTATATGTTCGCTGCCCTGAGTCCTTAGGGAGAAGGGCGGCATACAAGTCTAATATCTATCCATCTATCTATCTATCTATCTATCTATCTATCTATCTATCTATCTATCTATCTATCTATCTATCTATCTCTTTGGTTTTTACTCTGGCCCAAGCTGAAATATAAGGATATCTGCAAGAAGGATCTAAAGGGCTTGGGAATGGACATTAGCACCTGGGAAACCGTGACCTCTGATTGTTCAGCTTGGAGGCTAAATACCCAGCATGGCCTTCTCCAATTTGAAAGACACTCATTTGGCAGGCTGAGGCAAAGTGGCAGTCCTGGAACCAGCAAAATCTGGGGGCTGGACAGGAGACAGACTGTATCTGTCCTCAGTGTGGAAGGGCCTTTTTAGCCACACATAGATGCTGTTTTAGGACCTCTTTTCAGAGCACAATACCATAGTCTTTTGAGACTGAAGGATTCCAAAGGAAATAGACTCTGGCCATCACATCTTGTCACAAACAAAACAAAACTGGACATAGTTTTCAACTACGTGGCCTTACTAAGGCTTCAGAAAGTGATACGTGGTTCTCTGTTTATGCAATCAAGAATTGCAATAGCTGTTTTGTCTGTTACCACACACTGCTGGCTCATGTTTAGATGGTTGTCCACTAGGACTTCAAGAGCTCTCTCACACTTACTACTATTGAGCCAGATACCCACCTATTCCCTACCTGTGCATTTGGTTTTTTCTTGCCTAAGTGTAACAACCTTACTTTTCTCAACATTGAATTTCATTTTGCTAGATATAGGGCCCGCTGTTTAAGTTTGTCGAGATTGTTCTGGAGAAATGTCTTTAGGAGAAATGTCTGATTTGAGTGGATCAGATGCTTCCTAAGTAGGGAATGTTTGAGAGGGATCTTGATGTCCTAGTGGACAATCACTTAAATATGAGCCAGCAGTGTGTGGCAGCTGCTAAAAAAGCCAATACAATCCTAGGTTGAATTAACAGAGGGATAGAGTCAAGATCATGTGAGGTATTTGTACTGCTTTATGAAGCCTTAGTAAGGCCACCCCTAGAGTACTGCATCCAGTTTTGGTCACCATGTTATAAAAAAAGATATAGAGACTCTGGAAAGAATGAAGAAAACAACAAAGATGATTAGAGGGCTGGAGGCTCAAAAATATGAAGAACAGTTGCAGGAATTTGGTTTGTCTAGTCTAGAGAAAAGAAGGACTAGGGGGGACATGATAGAAGTGTTCCAAAATTTGAGAGGCTGCCACAAAGAAGAGAGAGTCAAGCTATTCCTCAGAGCACCTGAGGGCAGGACAAGAAGCAATGGATGGAAATTAATTAAAGAGAGAAGCAACCAACAGATGGAAACTAAAGAAGGAGAAAAGCAACTGAGAACTAAGGAGAAATTTCCTGACAATGACAGCAAATCAACCAGTGGCACAGCTTGCCTTCAGAAGTTGTGGGTGCTCCATCACTGGAGGCTTTCAAGTGGGGTCAACCTATTTTCCAAAGCACTGGAAGGCAAGTCAATGAAAAATGGATGGAAGCTAATCAAGGAGAGAAGCAACCTAGAACTAAGAAGAAAATTTCTAACAGTGAGGACAATTAACCAGTGGAATGGTTTGCCTTCAGAAGTTGTGGGTGCTCTGCTCCATCACAGGAGGCTTCCAAGAAATAGCTTGCCTGAAATAGCTTGAGCAGGAGGTTGGATTAGAAGACCTCCAAGGTCCCTTCCAACTTAGCAATCATATTCCGTTATTCTGTTAACTATTCCTCAACTTTGGACAATTATTCACTTTGGACAATTAAGCTCCAACCTTTTTTGGTTCATTGCCTTGAAAAGTTACCCTCTTCTTTGCTTTCAAATTGCCTCCCTCCATCCGGTTCTCTGCCTTCTCAGTTATGTATATTATTCTGAAGACTTATCATGGCAATCAGCCAAGGTTTAACAATAAATGCCCCACAGTCACGTTGACGCCAAGCAACTTTGCTTCAGGCTCTTTCTGAGCTCCTCTCTTTCTTCGGAGGGGAAAGGAGAATCTTTATACATGAGGTCTGTCAACAGACTGGAAAAGGCTATTGGGAAACACCAATCCAATTAGCTTTGAACTTAAAGAGAAAATTGCTAGGCTCCTGTTGAGCATGCAGTGAGTTGAAAAGAAATAATGAGAAATATTCAAAGGTATTTTATCCCCCTCTTCTCCTTCTTTCTTGGGCATTTTCTGTTTCCAGCTAAAAGAAGATTCTTTTGCATGTTGGGGTGTGTCCAAGGTCCCAAGCCAAATTTCACAATTTTGGTGCATCGGCCAGTCTTATCAGGTATGAAAGCCAGTTGGGTGATCCAATCTACCTTCTCTCTGGCATTTACCCACTACTGAATATATGTATATTAGCAGCCTGTTCCTGAACAGAAAAAAAGCCCTTTATTTTTCCAATGATTTTTATAAATCTGAGGAAAGGAAATGAGAGTCTGGAAGAAGCAAATTGGTGAAGTTCTCACAGTCAGTATGTGATGGTCTTGCATTTATTTAGCAATAGCAATTGCAATTCTTGGAAGAAATATCCATCTGGTTCAGTTCCAAGCTGGGAGAAAGGCACTGTAGACAAAATGGAGGCTGGAGGCTGATTGGAAAGAGAGTTTAATGATGAAGCAGAACCATATGGGTTTGTGGCTCTGGGCAGCTGGCCACATGGCGTTGAGAGTGAGGGGTTTTTACACCTTCTCTTGGGCTTCCTTGAGCTTCCTGTTCCTGTGCAAGAACATGTATCCTATTGGCTGTTGTCAGACTCCCATGGGGTTATGTAGAGATCATAGCTGGCTCTATAGGTTATCTGAGCTCCCAGGTTTGGCTGAAGTTTGGAGTCATGCAATGAAGGGGCGTTGGGCAATTCCTATTGTGGCTGAGAGCTAATCCTACCTTTGTTGAGACCTTGCTGCAGGGAATTTTTGCCTATGGATAGAGCTACCTAGATACTTGGCTTCTTTCAATAAACTCTTTATCACTTAAGTGCTGACATCTCTGCTGAGGGCTATTTTTTAGAGGGCTTTCTCCCTGTAACAAAACATGTTTCTCCATTTCTCATCCAGGGAGATATAATATTCTGCCTTTTTAATATTTCTCAAAATAGTTCATTCTTCTAGGAGAGAGGTGGGTGCTAACTTCTACAGCACTTAGGCTTATATAACGCTTCACAGGGCTTTTACAGCCCTCAGTAAGTGGTTTACAGAGTCAGCTTCTTGCCCCCAACAATCTGGGTCCTCGTTTTATCGACCTCGGAAGGATGGAAAGCTGAGTCAATCTTGAGCCAGTTAGGATCAAACTGCTGGCAGTTAGCAGAGTTAGCCTGCAATACTGCATTCTAACCAGGGTTTACATTTAGACTCTAGATGGTAAAAGGGTGCATGTAAATATTCTCTCTGTAAAGATTTATTACCTAGCACCCTTCACCTTTCTTGATCTCATGTGCTTCCAGGACATCAAGAGAAGACACCATGAAAAAAATTCTTCCCTTACACTTTTATTCAGAGTGGGAAGTAATAGCAGTTACAGAAGCCAAGGTCTTCACACCACAAATTACATCCTCAAAAGCACCACAAGAAGTTGGAAAGACATGTGCAAGTAATTTTTTTTGCAACCTCTTTTTTTTCTAGAAAGACAGAACTTGAAAGACATATTTTTGCATCAACTCTAGGCAACGTTCTACTGTTATTCAAATCCTTCAGGACTGAAAAACAAAACAAAAAATTCCCAAGCTACATTCAAATAAAATAAGAGCAGAAGTATCAAATGAAAACTAACAGGAACCTACCTGGCCTTTAAAACATTACAAAGAACTAATTTTACATATGTATTGTCTTTATATCTTGAAATTGGGGACCCACCAAAGTGGCAGTGTGACAACGACCCCAGGGATGGTGCTGCATATACTCAGAAATTATTCTATTCCATTTTGTTTTGATTAAATTATAGGAAGGGTGGGAGGGAAGAAAATTACAGAGGAAGGGAAGGAGGAAAGGAAAAAAGAAGAAAGGAAAGAAGGAAGGAAGGAAATGACATGGAAAGAAGGAAAGAAGGAAGGAAGGAAGGAAAATGACAAGGAAGGAAGGGAAAATGACAGAGGGAAAAAGGGAAAGAAGGAAAGGAAAGAAGAAGAAAGAAAGGAAGGAAGGGAAGTGACATGGAAGGAAGGAAGGAAGGAAGGAAGGAAGGAAGGAAGGAAGGAAGGAAGGAAGGAAGGAAGGAAAGAAGGCAGGCAGGCCTTGGCATAAACCTGATATTTTCCACTGACTGACCCTTGAAGTTCATTTCTAAAACACCAGTTTCTTATCACAACTTTAGGTTACATCCGTACATCCGTACATCTGTACAATAAAGGTTACATAAAGGTAAACATAAAGGTTACATCCATACGATTTCTTTTCCTCTATTGCTACCATTCCTAAATACAGTGGTGGGTTTCAATTTTTTTTACTACTGGTTCTGTGGGCGTGGCTTGGTGGGCGTGGCTGGGGAAGGATACTGTAAAATCCTCATTCCCTCCCCACCCCATTAACCTGCTTTCCAGCTCCATTCTCCTGTGTAGGGCAACCAAAGAAGACCCAGCCAATCAGCTGGGACTTGGGAGGCCGAGAAGAGACAGAGTTGGTGGGGCCAGTCAGAGGTGGGATTTGCCAGTTCTCTGAACTACTCAAAATTTCCACTATCAGTTCTCCAGAACCGGTCAGAACCTGCTGAAGACCACCTCTGCCTAAATACTGTTTTTTCCTGTGGATTATGGGATTTGACTGCAAAAGAATTTTGAGATTATGTCCCCGTCTGAAACACCAGCCAACCAGATGCTAAACCTTTACTTAGCAAAGGTAAGGTTTTAGCTTCAGGATCATTTATCTTAATTTCAAATCAATGAGAATCAGGAAATAAATAGATTTAAATGATAAGAATAGGAAGTGTACACTACAGGTGCCTATGAATAGATCCATGTTTAGAGATAATCCTCGATAACATTTTGTTGTTAAGTGAGACATTAGTTCAATGAGTTTGGCCCTGTTTTATGATCTTTTTTGCCTTCATTGTTGAGTGAATCACTTAAGTTGTGAAGTTAGACAGACAGCTTTTAAGTGAATCTGACTTCCCCATTGACTTCGCTTTTCAGAAGGTCACAAAAGGGAATCATGAAACCCTGGGCACTGCCACAGTCATAAATATGAGTCAGTTGCCAAGCATCCAAATTTGGGTCACCTGACCTGGGGATGCTGCCAAGGTCGTAACAGTGAAAAAATGTTCATTCGTCACTTTTTTCAGTGCCGTGGTAACTTTGAACATTCACTAAACAAACTGAATAATTCAATGACTTATTATTATATTACCTAAAAGTTACAAGTGGGATTTCTTTTTTAAAAAAAATACTTATTCCTCATTTGAAATCCAGAGAGGTACAATCTGGGATATTTTCACTTCCTTTATATCTATTTCTAGGGATGCGGTGGCTCAGTGCCTAAGACGCTGAGCTTGTTGATCAGAAAGGTAGGCAGTTTGGCGGTTCGAATCCCTAGCGCCATGTAACGGAGTGAGCTCTCGTTCCTTGTCCCAGCTTCAGCCAACCTAGCAGTTCGAAAGCATGTAAAAATGCAAGTAGAAAAATAGGGACCCCTTTGGTGGGAAGGGAACAGCACTCCGTGCACCTTCAGCATTTAGTCATGCCGGCCACATGACCATAGAGACGTCTTTGGACAGCGTGGCTCTTCGGCTTTGTAATGGAAATGAGCACCGCCCCCTAGAGCTGGAAATAACTAGCACATTTGTGCGAGGGGAACCTTTACCTTATATCTATTTCTGGATTTAGATTACTCTTGAAAAACAAAAATGGAAATATTTGCAAGAAAGGTCAACTGAACTTCTGAGAGGAACAATTTACTTTCTTGATTCTCATTTTGATTTCTTCTAGACCTGCCTCTACCTGCAATTCCAGCCAGGAACACAAGCATTTTCTGCAAGAAAACCTTGCAGAATTTATCATACCGATACACACACACACACACACACACACACACACACAAAGCAGATAGCAAACTGAAATGACTTATTTATAATCAGAAATGCTAGGCTACCAGATGGCATTCGGTACATCTCCCTATAATGGATTTTCTAGTACGGTTCCAACTCTGCAGGAACAAACAGTGGAATAGTATTAAAATGTCAATTAGTTTAATTTCTGCTCCAATCTATAAAAGGAAAGTGTGGGGGGGGGAGGAAAGAGAGGGTTGGGCAGCGGTGGCACATGTTTGATTTTAATTTGGTTATAAGATCTCTCGCCTGCTAATAAACAAAAGCAAACTCCGAAACGACTCAAGGAGAGCAGATGTAAAGACATGGCTTGCACAAAGGAAAAGCGAAGGATGCTTTTAAATGGAAGCGATGGTACCTTGTGTATTTTGAAACACAAAGATGCTTTATTGCACCTGCTTTAAATCAACAAGCTGCCAGCTGGTTAGGTAAGCTTAAAGTCAATTATCTTAAAGAGACTTTCCCCGGTCCCCTTGTGAAAAATGACAGATCCGCCAAATAAACTTGGCACAGATAACCAAATTTCCAGCTTCTGAAATGGAAATTGAAGGTTGAACTGTGGGATCCTTGGTGCTCTCTGAACTTGCTTCTTTTCTTGCAGACGTTTCATTACCCAACGGAGTAATATCAGTGCCAGAAGGGAGTGGGGTTTGCAATGTGGGAGAGGAGGAGGAAGCGGAGGACTGTGGAATCCTTGGTGCTGTCTGAGTTTGCTTGTTTTCTTGCAGATGTTTCTAGTAGCGATGTTTCAACTAGCAACATCATCAGTGCTAGTGCATATAAATCATGGATGCAGGTCTGCTGGTCCAGCTCAAATTAGGATCGTAGACATGGCTTAATGATAGTCTCTTTGAAAAAAAAACAGCCTTAGAATTTCGCAGCTTTCAAATTGATCAAAGGCCTGGAGACTAAAATCTATGAAGAACAACTGCAGGATTTGGGCTTGGCTAATCAAGAAAAAAGAAGAACTAGGGGAGACATGAAAGCGATATTCCAGGATTTGAGGGGCTGCCACAAAGAAGAGGGGGGGTCAAGCTATTCTTCAAAGCACCTACAGGCTGAACAAGAAGTGATGGATGGAACCAAGGAAAAAAGCAAACTAGAACTAAGGAGAAATTTCCTAACAGTGAGAACAATAAACCAGTGGAATGGCTTGCCTTCAGAAGTTGTAAGTGTGTCTACACCGGAGGCTTTTAAGAAGAGACTGGACCTAGAATTGTATAGGGTCTCCTGTTTGTGCAGAGGTTTGGTTGGAGGACCTTCAAGGTCTCTTCCAACTCTATCATTCCATTAAGGACTTGCTTTCTATTGTTTTACAGAGCAGAACATGAACACTAAGTTATTGGAATGCAGTTTCTGGATGAACATTGGGAAAAATCTAGCTCTAACACAGGACTTTCCTGGAGACGGGCCGAAAATAAGACAGTTCACAGTCCTGAGTTGGAGGAGGAAGAGAGGAAGAGCTTCAGGTAGCCGCATCCTGTAATCTCTCTGGATATCTCTATTAGGTAAGAAGGTTATAGCTTTAGGTTGGCAAGATTCTGTCCATTGGGTGTAAGCAAATAAAAAACTGGATTCATTGAACTTTGCTGGGCCTTTCGCTTCATTCATTTATGATCCACGGTGGCTCAGTGGTTAAGAGTGCAGTACTGCAGGCTACTTCTGCTGCCTGCCATCTGCCTGCAATTTGACAGTTCAAATCTCACCAGGCTCAAGGTTGACTCAGCCTTCCATCCTTCCCAGGTGGGTAAAATGAGAACCCAAATTGTTGGGGGCAATAGGCTGACCCTGAAAATCTCTTAGAGAGGGCTGTAAAAGCACTGTAAAGCATTATATAAGTCTAAGTGATATTGCTATCATTCCCACCACATGAACCATTATGTCAGACACTTGTCCCATATACTTTAAATTAAAGAGTTAACCATCAGATGGATTGATTTCTATCTTCTGATTTCAGAGGTCCTGATTGAACACAGCTGTCAGGATTCCGGCGATTGCCCTGATTAAATCATGAGCCTCGAGTCAAGCTTCAAAAAAATCCAGAAGATTTATTAGGAGCAACATGTCCGGCATTAGCCTGAATGAAGCCAACTCTGGCATATGTAATTTACAGCCACCTGTGACCCTGATTCCCCCCCAACCACAGGCATATCATAAATCAGATTCTCCAATGAAGCACGTTCAGGCTGGGTGTCATCAATCACATTCTCCAATTAAGCATTTTTGTGGGCAGAAGGTCCAGAAGCTTAGTTACAATCTTTGTAAGGTAAGTGTGGAATGTACTTCTGGTTTTAAACTGCCACCCTGCTCCTTCAGATTTCCTTCTCCCCTCTTGTTAATGGCAACTCAAAAACAGGCATAGGAATGCTTTATGTGTTGACAACAACATTAGACATCAGGACCTATATTTGTATGAGAGGTCATTGAGGAGTAAAGAGAAAGGGTCTTCCTTTCAGTGAGCATTTTTTTCCAGCCCCACAAAATAGCTTCCATTTGAATCCCTGCTGGGTTTGAAAATTGTACAGTGAATTATCTAAAAAGCCAGAAAGAGATGGGGTTCTTTCCCACTCGCTTTCCTCTGGTGCTTTTGCTCCCACAAATTCCCTTTATGTGACATTTTCAGCCAACCTGAATTGAAATAAAATGATCTAGTGCTTTCACAAATAGTTTTAACCTAAGAATGCAGTCAGAAAGTGTCACCTCTTGTACGTCCATAATGGAAGAAAAGGGCTACCAGGATGTAATTTAGTTGCACAATAAGGGTTCAGATTGGAACCAGGTTTGCAGATGGCACAAAAAAAATCATACAAGTTACCATTTGCAAGTTTTGGTTCAAATCTGGAATGACAAAGTGAAATTGTACAGGGTAGTGATATTTCAACAGCAATGGTGGATAAGTAGTATTGAAGCGATTTTAAAACTTCTTCTTCTTCTTCTTCTTCTTCTTCTTCTTCTTCTTCTTCTTCTTCTTCTTCTTCTTCTTCTTCTTCTTCTTCTCCTCTTCTCCTCCTTCTCCTCCTTTCTCCTCCTTTCTCCTCCTGCTCCAATTCTCAACCTACTGCTATTACTACTAACTCTCCTTCTCTCCCTTCCCTTCTCCCTCCTCTTCCTCTTGTTCCTCCTTCTCCTCCCCCTTCTCTTCCTCCTCTTCTCTTCTCTTTCTCTCTCTCCTCCTCTCCTCCTTCTTCTCCTCTTCCTGCTACTTTTCCTTCTCCTCCTTTCATCCTCCTCCTTTCCTCTCCCATCGTCTCCTCCTCCTCTTCCTCCTCCCCTCCTCCTCTTCCTCCTATTCTCTCCTCCTCCTCCTCCTTCCCTTCCTCCTCCTCCTCCTCTCTCTATTGCTCCTCCTCCTTCTTTCCTCCTCCTCTTCATCTTCCTCTTCCTTCTCTTCCTCTTTAATACACTTAAAACACCCACAGATGCACCTAAAGACATTTGTATGCAGTGGCATACCCATTTTTGCAAGCGCAAGGAGGCAGTTTTGAATTTTATTTCTGTTGCACTTTCCAGCCATTTATTTTGTTGCACAATTTTTCAGCCCACGGTCTGCGTCCACGTGAGTGAGTGCACGCCTAAACAAAATCTAATAAAAGAACCCATAAAACCACACACGCTTTAAAATAAAGGTGCACCAAGGCATAAAAGCATAGAACAGGATCATAAGAAAGACAACAGAAAAACAATAAATAACTCAACGAACAACAGAGAGGTTTTCAGTTGACACCAAAAGTAATAACCGGAGAGCAAAACAGGAAGAGAATTCTTAGTTTGAGGCGAGGGTGCCAAACAGTTAAAATGCCTTTTCTTGGATCATCCTTATAGCTGATTTCTGATTTCAAATCTAATATCTGAAGATCGAATCAAACATATGAAGAACAATTGCAGGAACATAAGTGCACAATCATGTCTACCGACCCTGTCCTATTGTCTCCAATTATTTGTACCTATTTCATGTATTTATACTTATGTTTATTGTTATTTCTATTATATTGTAAGCGTTTGACTAAATTAAATATATATATACTGGGCATGGCTAGTCTAGTGAAGAGAGGGACCAGGGGAGACATGAGAACAGTGTTCCAATATTTGAGGGGCTGCCACAGAGACGAGGGGGTCAAGCTATTTTCCAAAGCACCCAAAGGCCAGACAAGGAATAATGGGTAGGAACTGAAACAAGGAGAGATTCAACCTAGAACCAAGGAGAAATTTCCTGAGGGTGAGAACAATTGATTAAGTGGAACGGCTTGCCTTCAGAAGTTTAAGAAGAGACTGGACAACCTTTTGTCTGAAATGGTGTAGGGTCTCCTACTTGAGCAGGGGGCTGGATTATAAGACCTCAAAGGTCCCTTCCAATATCCTATTTTCTATGAAACTATAATTGATAATCATAGTTTAGAACTGTATGAATGATCATTGGTAGAACTGATTGATGATTGAATGATGATTGATAGAACTGGATGATTGATAAACTCCCAGGATGAAAAACAGTGAATAGAATAGAGTAGAATTGAATAGAAAATATGGAATGGAATGGAATGGAGTGGAGCGGAGCGGAACAGAACAGAGCAGTGTAGAGTAGAGAAGGATAAGATAAGATAGGATAGGATAGATAGGATAGGATAGGATAAAATAGAATAGGGTAGGGTAGGGTAGGGTAGGGTAGGATAGGGTAGGATAGAACAAAAAATAGGGGATGGGATGGGTTGGGATGGGTTGGGATGGGATGGAATGGCATAGCATAGCATAGCATAGCATAGCATAGCATAGCATAGCATAGGATATGGAATGAAATGGAATAGAAGAATAACTTTATTGTCACTTTGAATGTAAACTAATCGCATACATTAAAATGAAAATGAAAATGGATTAAAGATTGGATCAACTTAGAAAACAAAAGAATATTGCTGATAGAGGGCCATGACCTGCAGAGAGGGTGGCATAGTTTTCTGTGGGATGGGAAAAGCAAACATCATGCATATTTCCAGAGACACATGATCAGAGACTCATTAATTCGGATATGGAATAAAATCAAAAATAATAATTATACCAAAATACCATACTGGTTGTCAACTATGGAAGCACAAATTTACCCAAATGCAATGGATTTGGAAAAAAAGAGAAATTATAAAGATTTATTAGACACACAAAGAAGGTTGAAAACGATACAAGAACTACAGCAACAAAACATAAACATAGATTGGTGGCCATACATACAAGTCCAGCCAAGATATAAAAAAGACAAAGAACATTTTGGATTTTACATGGAAAAACACCAACTAGATGGAATCCTCCAAGGAATGGAAAAGAAAATGATTTCAAGAATATATAACTTTTTACTAGATTATAAAATGGAAGAAGAAACGATCGAGGTATGGATGAAAAATGTTGGCCATAATATAGATTTGGAAAACTGGGAGAAAATATGGGGATTAAATTACAAATTAACTATATCTACAGCATATAGAAAAATCAGTACAAAATGTTTTACAGGTGGCATCTACCCCCCTCCCCCCCCGCTACATTGGCAAAAAAGTTCAATTTAAACCCAAATTGTTGGAAATGTGGAAAAGAAAAAGGCACTTATTTTCATACTTGGTGGACATGCCCAGAAGTGAAAAAATATTGGAACATAATCAAACAATGGCTAGAAGAAATTACAAATCGGAAAACTGAACTTAATCCAGAATTCTTTTTATTAGGCATAATAACACAAAAATGCAATAAAAAAGATAGATACATTATTTTACATATATTAACAGCTTCAAGGATCACGTATGGAAGGAGAATAGGGTGCCATCTGAGGGCATGGTTATAAAGAATATAATAGACTGTATAGAGATGGACAGGCTAATGCTGAAACTAGAAGACAAAGAAGATTCAATATACTATAGAGCCTGGGATGATATGAGTGGTTTAGAAATAAGAAAAGAATGAGGAAACATGTAAATACGTTATAGAGAAGTCTAACAAGTAAGATGGAAGATATTGGTTTATAGTAAGAATAAGATGTAATAGTAATGGGATAAGCAATTACATATTGAAAAATGCAAGGAAATGTAAGAGATGTCTTGATGTTGACAACCATGTACAAAGTTTTTATTTTATGTTTTAAATTTTGGAAAACTAATAATTTATTTTTAAATGAAATTTCATTGCATACAGCTCTCAAAAGGTCCCACTTCTAACATAAACATAAGCATAAACATACATGACTAGATATAGAAACAAACAAACAAGTACAAAATTATGCAAGTACCCACATTTATTCTATGACCCAGAGAAACAACACAATCTAGTTCGGATGGATACATGTACATGGCGAGAGAAATGAATCTTGGAAGTTTGTCAGATGGATGGCCCAGGGAACAAAGCTATTCCAGAATTGGGTAGTCCTGCTACCAGTGGAACGCTTCTTCCTTATTTCTGCTCAGAAAGTTGTCCACAATTATGGAAAACTGTCTGCTCAGAAAGTTGTGCAGCCAAGGTTGATTTCCCAAAAGACACTACAACACCAGATAGTACCATTTTGCTGATCATACCCGATCAGTGGTATGTCTGGGTGAGAAGTGTACCATGGTGCAGGGTCTGCTTGGGTGGGGGTTGGACTAGATAACCCACAAGGTCCTTCCAACTCTGTATCTAAGTAGTCCTCAATTTACCACCGTTCATTTACTGACCGTTCAAAGATACAGCAGCATTGAAAAAAAGTGACTTATGATCATTTTTCACACTTAAGACTGTGGCAGCCTCCCACTGATCACATGGTTAAAATTCAGAAGCTTGGCAACTGGCATGTACTTATGACTGTTGCTGTGTCCCGTGGTCACGTGATCCCCTTTTGCGACCTTCTGACGAGCAAAGTCAATGGGGAAGCCAGGTTCACTTAACGTCCGTGTTATTAACTTAACAATTGCAGTGATTCACCTAACAACTGTGGCAAGAAAGGTCATAAAATGCGACAAAACCCACTATAGTCAAAACTATACAGTATTTTCTATTGCACCACTACTTTAATAGGGCACAGTAATAATAATGGATTTTTTTTTGTGGGGATAATTCTTTGAATGAGAATAACTAGCCAGTTAGGCAAAACTCCAAGGTCAACCAACATACCCTGTCTTCACGTGCATTTGATTCAAATCCTAATTTGCAATTTCGAGTTATGTATCATGAAATTGCACTTATTGGTTTTAATATATTTCATTTCCTATTTTCCCCCAAATATGTTGGGATCTAAGTTGTGATGCTTTCAACTATAGTTTGCTTTGGATGGAGGAAATGCAGAATGTTTCCCCCCCCTTTTTTTTTTTTGCAGTTACACCAGATTTTTTCAGAACAATGGTTTTGTATTTATTTATAATGTTTATCGGGACTCTAATGGCGTTTTTAAGAGATTAAATTAGCATCCGGCTTGCAGTGAATGATACATTGGGAAGTAGGGAATTGATAATGTTTAGCCATTTGAATATGGGCAAAAAAAATCTTGTATAGAAGTACACTTAGGAATTATTTATATCCTCTTATGTCATATCAGTTTAAATAATAATCCATGCATTGAGGAAGAAGTAAGAATAATATTAATAATAAACGTTCCATTTAAAACTTGCTAATTGCACATGAAGGACTTCTGTCAATGCAAAAATGTTTCCCTCTTTTTTTAAAAAAGGGAAAAAATAATTTAACTCCATTAGAAAATCCATAAGTTTAAGTCTGCAGATTTTTTTTGCTATTATCTACCTACCAATAATAGATAAAGGGAGATAGATAGATAGATAGATAGATAGATAGATAGATAGATAGAGAGATGGAGAGATGGAGAGATAATAGATGATAGGTTGATAGGTAGGTAGATAGATAGATAGATAGATAGATAGAGATAGATAGAGATAGATAGATAGATAGATAGATAGATAAATAGATAAATAGATAAATAGATAAATAGATAAATAGATAATAGAGTAGATAAATGATTAATTATTCTAATTGTCAGGAAAATTCTCCTTTCTCAGTTGCTTCTCTCCTTGATCAGTTTCCATCCATTGTTTCTTGTTCTGCCTTCAGGTACTTTGGAAAATATGTTGAACTCCCTCTTCTTTATGGCAGCTTCTCAAATATTGGAAGACTGCTGTCATGTCACCCCTGGTCTTTCTTTTCATTAACTACACATACCCAATTCTGACAGGGAAAGGATACTGTAAAATCCCCAGTCAGGGGTGGTATTTACCGTTTCTCCGAACTACTCAGAATTTCCACTTTCAGTTCTCCAGAACTGGTCAGAACCTGCTGAATGCCACTTCTGGTGAAGACCCAAACTGGATGAGATATTCCAAGCATGGTCCTACCAAGGCATTATAAATTGGTATTAACACTTCAGATGATCTTGATTCTATCCCTCTGTTAATGCAGCCTAGGACTGGGTTGGCTTTTTTGGCAGCTGCAGCACATGGCTGGCTCATATTTAAGTCATTGTCCACTAGGAGTCCAAGATTTCTCCAAGACCATTCAGCCCATATCTCACTAGCTAGCTAATCAGCATGTCCTGTGTAACTATTTATTTATAATTGGACTTATATGCCGCCCCCTCTCCGCTAGGACTCGGGGCGGCTCACAATTAAAAACACAATACTTCAAACAATAAATATTTAAAACAGAATTAAATCAACAAGCCCAATCACTAAAAACCTGTTAAAATACTTTAAAAACCCCAGGAGGTCAGTCCAGCCCGGCCTGTTCAAACAGCCAGGTCTTCAGATTGCGGCGGAAGGAGCGAAGATCAGGGGCCAACTGGAGCTCCAAAGGGAGTTGGTTCGACAGGGTGGGGGCTGCAACAGAATAGGCCCTTCCCCAGGGTACCACCAGCCGACATTGTCTAGCCGACGGTACCCCAAGGAGTCCCCTGTCTGTGCACACGCACAGGGCGATCGGTGTTTGATATTGGAAGGAGACGCTCCCGCAAGTACCCCGGACCCATATCATAAAGGACTTTGAATGTTAACACCAACACCTTGAATCTCAACTATGTCAGATGATTTGTACAAAACAAGATATATTATGTCCGCTGCCTTCTTCCCATCGACTATTCAGGTTAACCTATTAAAAACCATGATAAAATTAGTTTGGCAAGATTTTTGATGACTGGAAGATGTAACATTATTTTCAAGGTGATAATGGGACAATCGCTTTAAGACCTGTGCTAGATTTTCCCAGGTGTCAGTGCCAGAATGATTGGTCTATACTTCCATGAATTCTCCCATTTTGTGGACAGGGACAATGCTATCCCTCTTCTAGGTAACTGCCATTTGAGCTGTTCTTCTGGACTTCTGAAAGATATGGCTGGACCACCAGAAAATTATTTCTAGGTTTCTATCTTTCTCAAGAGTTTTAACTTAAACCACAAACTGTTCATCTGAATAGGTTTCTGGATATTTCTAACCATCTCCGACATTAATCCAGCTCTTCATCTTGCTGTTAAGAAAATTCAAATTCCCATTGTGATTATGACAAAACACCCCACCCAATTAGAACATTGTTCCAATGAAATGAGAAGGGATACCAGTTTCACAATCGTTGCTTTATTTCATCATGATACATTGGTCAATTTTTGGAGGCAGATATTACATTGTATTAATGTCTCACCACTTGAAGAGAAGGAGAAAGAGAGAAAAAGAAAGGAAATAAAGATAGCTGTTATTTGATGAAATGATGAGCATTCTGTTGATAGTCGTGTAGAATGGCTTCCAAAAAAATGATAGCTAATTTATACACGAAATGTCTGAATAACTGCAAAAAGCCTTTTGCTATCATTTTGAGGATCAATGATCTAATGTTTTATTTGGAGATATTAGGAATTACTCCACTGGCAAATGAAATTTCTTCTGAAACAGCTCCATCCATCCGATGTGGCCTTGGAGATAAGCATTCTGGTTCATCATTAAATAAAATACACAAGGCTGAATTCATTATTTCTACTTTCTCAAGCTACCAATAATGTTGTTTTGTTATACAAACCTAGGGATTTGTAAAGCGAAGATACAGTCAATACAATACAATCAATGTGAGTAAGTAAATTTTACTTTAGCAGTAGATTTTGTGTTGTTGTTTGGAATGTATATAAAATCATTTCAGCCTCATAATGGAAACATCGCAAGCTGGGCAAAAGGATACTTGCAAAACCTAGAAAAGCACATTGCAACCAATCAAAAATATTGTCCCTCCTCCTCCTCTTGTCCTTCTCCTCCTCCTCCTCCTTCTTCATCCTCGTCTCCTTCTTCTCCTTTTCTTCTTCTTCTTTTTTTTAAAATTACATTTATATGCCGCCCTTCTCCGAAGACTCAGGGGCTTACAATTTTTGAGCACAACCCAATGCGCTCAGCAATAGCCTTCATTCCATTGTATATGCCTGCTTATTACTAAGCGGCATTTTTACAAGGTCAGCTAATTGCCCCCAACAATCTTGGGTCCTCAATTTACCTACCCCGAGAGGATGGAAGGCTGAGTCAACCTTGAGCCTGGTGGGATTCGAGCCTACAGCAGTTGTAGGCAGCTGGAACTTAAGTGCAGGCAATTAACAGCCTGACCCACCAAGGCCCTTCTTCTCATGACAGCCAAGATAAAATTTCAGTTAAAAAAAAACCTTAGAATTATCCTGTCCAATTTTTTTCATCAGTTAAACTGTTATAAAATAAGACTACCACCACGATTGCTCCCATCATTATCTAAAAAAAGGAAGCAATTGTACCTAGATTGGGCCACTCCATTCTGACAATGTATTTCATAAGTTATAACCTGTAACTTGGGCTGCTTACTAAAACCTCACTGCATAGAGAGAACTATATTACATAGACATGGAAGAAATTATTTGGAATTGGTTGGAAAACGATTATCAGATTGCCTTCAAGAGACTGATAGATTGTCAGGCTCCAAAAACCAAGGAAGACATATTGAAGGTCTTCTAACCTATAGACAGAATCTTGCCAAATCGAAGCTATTACTGCACCATTAAACATACGCTCTGAGAACTAGGGAAGAATTGCCCTCAGCCTTTCTTTTCTAAAGAAGCCTATATCAGTTATTTATTTAAATTTGCACATTGATTTCACTGAGCTTGGTTGCTTGCCTACAAATAGAATAGAATAGAATAGAATAGAATAGAATAGAATAGAATAGAATAGAACAGAACAGAACAGAATTCTTTATTGGCCAAGTGTGATTGGACATACAAGGAATTTGTCTTGGTGCAAATGCTCTCAGTACACATAAAAGAAAAGATACATTTGTCAAGAGTCAAGAATCATAAGGAACAACAATAATAGTCATAGGGTACAATAAGCAATCAAATCATACTAGGAAACAGTCAATATAGATGGTAAGGATATATTTCATTACGCAGCTCGGTAATATCATCAGTGTGAGTGAGCATGTGGACTACCTAGGAGAAAAGCACAATCTCACAAATACTGGCAGGGCAAGCTATATAAACAGGAACAAACCACACTTACTAGCACTGATGACATAACCTACTCAGATAATGAAACGACTGCTAGCAAATGACCAATTGCAGAGAATACCAAGGACTACACAATAAGATTAGTAGTAGGAAAAGATGTTACCTAACAATTTTTGATCTTATAATTTATTAAAATAGCTCATTCAATGAGAAGCTCAAAGACTTCGGTTTGTCCTGACTTCTTATCATGCAATAGACATAGAAAAATCCCCTTCAAATATCTGTGTTGAGAGATATTTTTCTTATGCCTGAAATATTTAAATCCTTAATCAGCACCCCACATCCAGACAACTTTCATATTGCAGCAGATGAAATTCCTTCTTTTATCCTTTTTCATCCACTAAATTCATCAAATCAGTTCCTTGGATTTTAAATTTAGCTTTACATTGTTTTTCAGGAGAAATATCTCCTGGAGTATCAGCATTTATAACCTCTCTTTTGAGGACAGGCAATTCAACTTCTGAAGAAGTGATTCTTTAGAAATATATTACATTGGAATGCATTTTTTCTTCTTCCTTCCTTCCTTCCTTCCTTCCTTCCTTCCTTCCTTCCTTCCTTCCTTCCTTCCTTCCTCCTTCCTTCCTTCCCACCTTTTTCTCCTCCTCTTCATCCTGTTCGCAAACCCCACTCCTTTCCAGCACTGATGATGTTACCTAGGTGGGTCATGAAACATCTGCAAGGAAACAACCAAGCTCAGAGAACACCAAAGACCCCACAGTTTTCCTCCTCTTCCCCCTCCCCCTCCCCCTCCTCCTCCTCCTCCTCCTCCCTCAGTCTAAACTCTGGTAGGAACACATTCAGTTAATCCCAATGTAACTTTTTTGCAAACTGGACGGAGAAAGGGAAGAAACACATTGTAAGCATAATAAACAAAGAACAAAGATCAAGAAAGAAATGCTTTCAAAAACGGGCTTCAGGATACCTTATTGAATTTCAGATCCAGGGATTCTGAACCGCCACTGAGAGCAAACTGCTAATGACAGCTTATTGCATTCCTGGAGAATGGCTTTTTTTGTTTGTTTGTTTGTTTTCCTGAAGCAACATTTCAAGTTGGTGATGACTCCTTGAGGAAGCCATCCTGAGATCTTCAAGAGAAGCTTAAAGAGCGTTTTGAGAATGGCATCAATTCTCACTGCCTCTCATTTCATGGACCTAATCACTTTCTTTGTTGCATTAAGCAGAAATGGCAGGAACATTGGGGGAATGACTCTCTAGTACATTACATGTTCGCAAATTATGTCTTTTATTTTACTTATACTTTTTTTTTAATGATGATTCCACCTATCTTACTTAGAGGCTCTGCTTGTTTCCCTGCCATTTCTATACTTTGAGTTCCTCTTATGCTACCTCCCAGCCTAAAACAAAGCAGGCTTATATTAAGTAAATAATAATAATAATAATTATTATTATTATTATTATTATTATTATTTATTCGACTTGTATGCCACCCTTCTCCCTAAGGACTCAGAGCGGCTAACAATAAAACAACACATATTTACATATAATTTACTTAAAAACAAATTAAACCTAACAAGTCGAAATAAACACTAAAACATTAAAACCTTAAAAACTAAAACAGTTAAAAAACCCCACCCGGGTCATTCCAGGCCGGCCTGTTGAAACAACCTGGTCTTCAGGTCCTGGCGGAAGGAGTGAAGATCAGGGGCCAAACGGAGATCCACGGGGAGCTGGCTCCAAAGGATGGGTGCTCCCACGGAGAAGGTCCTAGCCCTGGGGACCGCCAGCCGACAATGCCTAACCGACAGTATCCCAAGAAGGCCCCTCCTGTGGGAGCGAACAGGGCGATCGGAATGTGATGCTGGCAGGAGGCGTTCCCGCAAGTACCCTGGACCCAAGCCATTTAGGGCTTTATAAGTCATTACTAGCACCTTGAAACTAACCCGGGAGGCAACCGGCAACCAATGCAGGTCACGCAGGAGGGGTGTAACATGGGAGTATCAGGATACTCCCATCACAGCCTGCGCGGCTGCATTCTGCACCAGTTGTAACCTCCGGGTAGTTCACAAGGGCAGCCCCATGTAGAGAGCATTACAGTAGTCGATTCTGGAAGTGACGAGCACATGAGTGACTGTTCAAAGGGCATCTCGACTCAGGTAAGGGCGGAGCTGGTGAACCAGCCGAACCTGGGAGAAAGCCCCCCTGGCCATAGCCCCCACCTGCTCCTCCAAACTTAGCTGTGGGTCCAGGAGGATGCCCAGATTCCTCGCCCTATCCACAGGGGGCAACACCTCTCCCCCCATGTCCAAAGATGGAACATCACCTGAAAACCGAGATGCCGGTAAGAACAGCCACTCCATCTTGGTCGGGTTGAGCCAGAGCCTATTCCTCCCCATCCAGACCTGTACCACCTCCAGGCACCGGGACATCACAGAGAGAGCATCACTGATCTGGTCTGGGGTGGAGATATAAAGCTGGGTATCATCAGCATATTGATGATACCTCACCCCAAAACCTCGGATGATCTCGCCCAGAGGTTTCATGTAGATATTAAACAGGAGGGGCAAGAGAACAGACCCCTGTGGCACCTCACAAGCGAGGGGCCTTGGGGCTGATCTCTGCTGTCCTGCCAACACCAACTGCGAGCGCCCCGAGAGGTAGGAGGAGAACCACCACAGAATGGTGCCCCCCACCCCCAACCCCCAGAGCCACTGCAGAAGGATACCATGGTTGATAGTATCGAAAGCCGCCGAGAGATCTAATAGGACCAGGACAGAGGAAAAACCCCTGTCCCGAGCCCTCCAGAGATCATCCATCAGCGTGACCAATGCTGTCTCTGTGCTATGTCCTGACCTGAAGCCTGATTGATACAGGTCTAGATAATCAGTTTCTTCCAGAAACAAGGGAAGTTGCTTCACCACCATGCTCTCAACAACCTTCGCTAAAAAGCGAAGGTTGGAGACTGGATGGTAGTTGTCCAAAACGGCCAGGTCTAGGGCAGGCTTCTTGAGGAGGGGCCACACCACCACCTCTTTCAAGGTGGCAGGAAAGGATCCCTCACTCAAGGAGGCATTGACAACTGCCTGGAGCCAGCCGCGTGTAACCTCCCTGGAGGCATAAACCAACCAGGAAGGACACGGGTCCAATAAACACGTGGTGGAGGACAACCTCCACATGATCCTGTCCACCTCATCAAGGGAGACCAGGTCAAACTCAACCCAGGTAGAATCAACCAGATCCACCGCCACCTCATTGTCTGACCACTGCCAGTCCGAGTCCAAGCTGGCCCGAATCCGAGTGACCTTATCCGCCAGATGTAAACTAAATTCCTCTGCTCTGCCCTGCAAAGGGTCTGCCCCCTCCCCCACTTGAAGGAGGGAGCAGGTGACCCTGAACAGGGCCACAGGGCAATCATCTGCAGACGCAATCAGAGCAGAGAAGTAAACACGCCTCACCGCACTGATCGCTTCCAGGTAGGCCCTAATATAGGCTCTTAACTGGCACCAGTTGAATTCGGAACGGCTAGTCCTCCACCTGCTCTCTAGGCATCTTCTCTGCTGCTTCATCCCCTGGAGCTCCTCTGAAAACCAGGGAGCTAACCAGGATCTACAGCGGGGAAGAGGCCGCAAGGGGACAACCCGGTCGAACGCCTCCAAGGCCGCCTGTTGCCAGGCGGCGGCCAGTGCCTCGGCCGGGCTGTGGTTGAGGGAGGTGGGCAAGAACCCCATAGATAGAATATGATCTTATAGACAATGATATGATCTTATAGACAACAATCTCTCATCAGTGTCGGCTGGAGGTGCCCTGGGGAGGGGCCTACTCTGTAGCGGTTCCCGCCTTGTGGAACCAACTGTCCTTGGGGCTCCGTTTGGCCCTGGATCTCTGCTCTTTCCACCACGATCTGAAAACTTGGCTGTTTGAACAGGCCGGGCTGGACTGAGCTCTGGGGGTAAATTGATTTTATTTGGGCTTGCTGGGTTTAATTTGTTTTTAAAGTATTTATTGTTTGTATTTTTAGCTGTGAGCTGCCCCGAGTCCTTTTGGAGAGCGGGCGGCATACAAGTCCAATTATTAAATTAAATTAAATTAAATCCCTTGATTGGCAATCTCTATTCACTGGATGCAATACTGTTGAAGACCATTACAACATATTTTTACTTGAAATCCAAAGAGTCATCAAACTATATGTACCAATAACAACTCCCAAAACTAGAAAAAAACAGATTACCCATAACAATAAGGAAACTTTAATCCAAAAAAAGATCACTTTGGCAGAAAAACAAATCTGGTCACGCTGCAAACTTCAAAAGCCGATACAAAAATTTATGCCACCAGATAAAGACTGAATGCACCAATTATCACATTAAACAAGAGGAAAACCTTCTATGCACAAATTACACCCGCGCTTTCTACAATTTTGTAAACAACAAACTAAAAGACTCAAGGTCCATCCCACCCCTGAAAGGACCTAATGGTACAGACTGCAATGATGACACCATTAAAGCCAACCTCTTTAACACATTCTTTGGCTCAGTATTTGTAAACAGCAATGGATCATGCCCAGTATTTCCTAGTTGAACCACAGACAACTACAATGATCTAATACATATCAATTTTACAGAAGACAATTTTGAAAAAGCACTATGCAATCTAAAACCATCTATTGGACCGGATGGAATATGTGCTACTTCTTAAAAAAGCTATCCGCTGCCATAGCCGAACCTCTAAGCATAATCTTTGAAAAATCTTTCAGGACCAGCTCCTTGCCAAACCTATGGTCACAAGCCATGGTCATCGCCATCTTCAAAAAGGGAGACCCCAGCCTAGTTGAAAATTACAGACCAATCTCTTTATGGTGCGTCACCTGTAAAGTCATGGAATCAATTATTAACCAATCCATTATCCTCCACTTAGAGACAAACAACCTACTCTCTAACAAACAATATGGTTTCAGAAAAAAACTATCTTGTAATCTGCAACTCTTACACTGCAAAAACATATGGACTACACAACTCGATCAGGGCAAAGCAATAGACGCAATCTACATAGACTTCTGTAAAGCCTTTGATTCAGTGGTACACAACAAACTACTACTAAAATTAAGATCTTATGGTGTCTCTGGACAACTGCATAACTGGATAGAAGCATTCCTGTCAAACAGACAACAAATGGTCAAAATTGGGAGCGTCCTATCAAATTCTGTACCTGTCAACAGTGGTGTCCCCCAAGGCAGCGTTCTAGGACCAACTCTCTTCATACTCTACATAAATTACCTCTGTAATCATATTAAGAGCAATTTTATTCTCTTAGCTGATGATGTAAAGCTATTCAACACCACAGACAATACTGCTACCCTTCAAAAAGACCTCGACTATGTATCAGAATGGTCAAACAAATGGCAACTTCAAATCTCAACAAATAAATGCTCTGTCTTACATATTGGCAAAAAAATCAGAAAATAAAATACAAGCTGAATAGTCAAGACCTTGTTGATGATTCAAACTCCATCAAGGACCTTGGAATACTCATCTCTAATGATCTAAGAGCTAGAGCCCACTGTAACTACATAGCCAAAAAGGCATTAAGAGTTGTTAACCTAATTCTACGTATCTTTTTCTCTGGTAATATCACACTACTAACTAGGGCATACAAAACATTTGCTAGACCAATACTCGAATACAGCTCATCAGTCTGGATATCTGATATTAACACAGTTGAGAAAGTCCAGATATATTTCACAAGAAGAGTTCTACACTCCTCTACTTGTTGCAGAATACCTTATGCCACCAGACTTGAAATTCTAGACCTAGAAAACCTAGAACTATTCCGCCTTCAGTCTGATCTAAGTATAGTATATAAAATCATACATTGCAGTATCCTTCCAGTCAATGAATACTTCAGTTTCAACCATAACAATACAAGAGCACACAATAGATACAAACTCAAGGTTAACCACACCAAACTTGATTGCAGGAAATATGACTTCAGCAACAGAGTGGTCAATGTCTGGAATACTCTACCTGACTCTGTAGTTTCTTCCCCAACCCCCCCAAACTTTAACCTTAGACTGTCTACTATTGACCTCACCCCCTTTCCTAAGAGGTCTGAAAGGGGCTTGCATAAGCACACCAACATGCCAACTGTCCCTGTCCTATAGTTTCTTTTTATTTTTCTTATATGTATCCATTCCGTGTATTCATAACTATGTTTATATTTAGTACCTATTATCTTGTAAGTGATTGACAAATCAAATAAAAAGAAAGAAAGAAAGAAAGAAAGAGAGAGAGAGAGAGAGAGAGAGAGAGAGAGAGAAAGAAAGAAAGAAAGAAAGAAAGAAAGAAAGAAAGAAAGAAAGAAAGAAAGAAAGAAAGAGGAAACTGGAATGTATCATTACTTAAAATGGCTGGAACATTATTGTCTCTCTTTCTTCTCCTTCATTATGCCTGGTGTTAGTCATCTGCACAGACACATAATATATGTTATTAGGTGTTTTACAACAAAGGGAAGTTAAAATATGGGCTATGGAAAAAAAAGCTCCTCGGGGCTTGGGGAAGTTTGCTCTACAGTAAAGAAGAAAAGTACAAGATGTTATACCTTTAACTGGTGTTGGTCACCACGATACAAGAAAGATGTTGAGACTTTGGAAAAAAAGTGCATAGAAGAGCAAGAAAGATGATTAAAAGCTTGGAGATTAAAACATATGAAGAATGATTACAGAATTGTGTATGGCCAGTCTAGAGAAAAAAAGGACTAGAGGCAGGGGTGGGATTCTACCAATTTGGGCCGATTCGGGAGAACTGGTTGATCCAAAGATCAGCTGTTAGCGAACCGGTTCCCTCCGATGATCAGCTGTTGGGCCCACCTGCCTGCCACAGCTCTATTCTATGCTTTATTTCTGGGTTTTGAAGCTCAGCTGATTCGTGTGGCACAGTGGATTGCCGTGCATCAGCTGTTTTACACACAGGGCTTGCAGCAAAAAGTGAATTGTAAATGCTGCATGCAGGCGTGCGAACCACATGAGTGCACGCAAAGCACATGCTCACCAAACCTGTTGTTACACCAGTTGATTCCTATCTGTGACTAGAGGTAACCTGATAACAGTATTCCAATGTTTGAGGGGCTGCCACAAAGACAAGGGGGTCAACATATTCTCCAAAGCACCTGAAAGCAAGACGAGAAACCGTGGATGGACACTAAACAAGGAGAGAAACAACCTGGGATTAAGGAGAAATTTCCCAACAGTGAGGTCAATTAGCCAGTTTCCTTCAGAAGTTGTGGATGCTTCAGCACTGGAGGTTTTTAAGAAGAGACTGGACAGCTACTTGTCTGAAATGGTACACTGTCTCCTGCTTGAGCATGGGGTTGGACTAGAAGACCTCCAAGGTCCCTTCCAGCTCCATTCTGAATTGAAGAATCATTTCAACCCACTATTATCTTTTATCCATGTTAAAGGCACCAGGATTCAGAACATTTCAATGAATCTGATTTCTTGTGTTCCCAGCTACATTCTCAATCACCTAGGTCATAGTTGTCCCAAAGGTGCTTTTCAAACATTCTTGGTTTTGGTTTCCTTGAAGATGTTTCACTTCTTCAATCAATGAGAATAGAACTGGAACCGACATTGGGGGTTTGCTAGTCCAATGCCCTGCTTAAGCAGAAGATTAGATAGCAATTCAGATAGGTGGCTATCCAGTCTCTTCTTAAAAAACCTCCAGCACCCTAACTTCTGAAGGCAGGCTGTTCCACTGGTTAATTGTCCTCACTGTTAAGAAGTTTCTCCTTAAGTCAAGATTGCTTCTCTCCTTGATCAGTTTCAATCCATTTTTCTTGTCTTGCCTTTTAGATCTTTGAAAATAAATTGACGCTCTCTTCTTTGTGGCAGCCCCTCAAATACTGGAATACTGCTATTATGTCACCCATAGTCCTTCTTTTCTCTAGACTGGCAATTCCTGCAACTGTTCTTCATATGTTTTTGTCTCCAGGCCCTTGATCATCTTATTCAAGAAGCTTCTTCAGGTCTGACTGAATGGTGGGGAAGCTTCTAGGAGCTTCTAAGTGATTATCCATAAACTCCAAGATCCTTCTCATGTTTACTACTATTGAGACAGGTACTGAAAGCTTGTGGGTTCCCGTTATGTCAGGCACGAACAACCAAAACCACACCTGTAGAGTTCAAAATAGCTACTTTATTGTTTTATGCCTATTTCACAGGAATCTTCCCAGAGCAGCAGATTTCCCTGGAAATACTAGATAAGGCTCAACAGCATTCAAGAAGGGGTCAGACCTTATCCTTTTGTATTTATGTAATGAATCCAGGATAATTCCCTGTTCAATCCCATCTCTCAACCATGATGGTTGCTCTCCAACAAGTTGGGAACTCAGAAATGTTCTGGGAAACAAAGGACATGGAGGTGACTTGATATGCCTCCTCCTCCTTCCTCTTCTTCTTCTTCTTCTTCTTCTTCTTCTTCTTCTTCTTCTTCTTCTTCTTCTTCTTCTTCTTCTTCTTCTTCTTCTTCTTCTTCTTCTTCTTCTTCTCCTTCTCCTCCTCCTCCTCCTCCTTCTTCTTCTTCTTCTTTGCAAGTATTTTTCTGGCTCTTCTTCACTGCTCTGCCTCTCCTGACCCAGCTGTTTATCACACACTCTCATTTCACAATCTCAGCAGCTGGCCTTCTCACCCAGCCTCTGCCCCCTTTTCAACTTGGTAGGGGATGTGCTAAAGTCTCCTCCTTGGTTCTAATTTTATGCCCTTCATTTCCTTTCCTCCACGAGCACATTAACTATTGCAGCTAATTATACAGCAGATCCAAATCTGGATGAAATTTTTTTTTCAGGCCGATACTTGTCTTTTCTTTAATTTTCTGTTATCGGCAAAATTACTGTACTGTTGAATGTTCCTTGCGGGCCGCACCCTCTTTTGCATTCTGCCTTCTTGGCTGCTCCAGAAGATTTGACTTTGACAAACCATTCTGAAAACCCATTATTTTAAAGTTTCTTTTAATTTAGAGCTGCCTTGATGATTACTCCTTGTTTAATGGTAGGACGCTATTCATAGGGTGGATCATGAATAGGGCAGCTGGAACCATCTGAACTTTACATACTTGGTAGCAAAGAAGAAACTGTGCTCAACTGTTACTCAACACATGCAAATGTTAATAAAAGCAATAATAATGGTAGTCCCCAAATATCTGGGGCCTTACTTGAACAACATTGGCATTGACAAAATTGTCATCGGTCAGTTTCAAAAAGCAGCTTTGCTTGGAACAGTTTACCTACTGTGATGACAACTTTCAATAGCATCCATCATCCACATCTGCCTATCCCAGATCCTTGGGAAGAGTCAGTAGGTGGGCAATAGCAATAGCACTTAAGCTTATATACCACTTTACAGTGCTTTACAGCCCTCTCTAAGTGATTTACAGTCAGCCTTTTGCCCCGAATAATCTGGGTCCTCATTTTACCCACCTTGGAAAGATGGAAGGCTGAGTCAACCTTGAGCCGGTCAGGATCGAACTGCCAAATTGCAGGCAGCCAGCAGTCAGAAGAAGTAGCCTGCAGTACTGCATTCTAACCACTGCACTACCGTGGCTCATGCCAAATTCCATCTAAGCATCTGGCTGACTGTGTGATGGACCATAAGAATGATTATAGTACCAATTACAATAGGCACCTTGGACACGACTGGAGCATCACTTGAACAATATTGGCATTGACAAAATCATCACTGGTCAATTGCAAAAGGCAACTTTGCTTGAAAAAGTCCACATTCTAGACAAAGAGGACCGCTGGTTTGAAAGAGGGGTCAAAGAGACCATCTATGTTAAAATTGAACAGCCCTCTCTCAACAGAAGAGGAGGGATATGACACCACCTATCTCCTGTTTGTAACATGGTCCTTTCAGCAGTTCCAAGAAGGTTCCATATCCATTTGCCTCGGTGGGGCAGTAGGTGACTCCATCCAGCCACCTCATTCTCTGTCATCCCCTTCTTCTTTTTCCCTCAATCGTTCCCAGCATTCGGCTCTTCTCCAGTGAGTCCTTCCTTCTCATGAGGTGGCCAAAGTCTTTGAGTTTCATCTTCAGGTTCTGGCCTTCTAAAGAGCATTCAGGGTTGATCTCCTCTAGGGCTGACCGGTTGGCTCACCTTGCAGTCCAAGGGACTCACAGGAGTCTTCTCCTCCAGCACCAAAGTTCAAAGGCCTCAATTCTTTGGTGCTCATCCTTCCTTATGGTCCAACTTTCACAGCCATACATTGCAACTGGGAAAACCATCGTCTTGACTATGCACACTTTTGCTGGCAGGGTGATGTCTCTGCTTTTAAATATGCTGTCTAGATTTGCAAAGTGGTATATAAGTCTATGTACTATTGCTATTGCTATTTTCACTCTGATTCAGGTGACTCTGAAGATAAACCTCCAAGTGGCTTCAATGACTCTCAGAGATAATACTAATGACCAGATGACTGCAAAGCAATATAAACCTTCCATTCCTCCCTCCCCCCTGCCCGCTACCCTGTCAGAACTGAAGAAACTTCTTGGATGAGAAGTGAAAGTTCTTCCTCAAAGGGAAAAACATAATCCAATTGCTTTTTGAAAAACCTTTGGGACAACCCCAGGATTCTCAGTCATCCAGGTCATGGTTGTTCCAAACATGCTTTTTCAAGAAGCAACTGAACTTCCTTTGTTTTTCTTTGAAGACATTTTGCTTCTCATCCAAGGAGCTTTTTCAGTTCTTCTTCAGAGCTCTTTAGCTCTTCTTCAGAGCTGAAGAAGATCCTTGGATGAGAAACAAAATGTTTTCAAAGAAAAATAAGAAAGTCCAGTTGCCTCTGGAAAAAGCACCTTTGGGCAAGGTATATTAATGGGTCCTATCAATTAGGGATGTACATCTGGTGGAACCATTAAAAAGGGCCCTCTCAGTGGTGGCTCCTTTATGAAACATCATTCCCCTTGAGGTGTGGTTGGTCCCACCCTTTTGCTTTCCAAAAGGCCCTAAAAACATGGTTTTTAGAATGGGTGTGGGAGCCATGAATGAGATGGAGCTGATCAAATGGCTAATCTGGGTGTATTTTGCTGCTATGGGAGGTAGAGGGATGGGAGTAGATTTTGTTGTTGTTTTTAGTTGTATTACATGATGGATTTTTTTAATCAGTTAAATGCTGTAAGCACCTGGAGTCACTTGTGTGTCAGTTGGGTGTGTGTATATTCAGAGAATGAATGAATGAATGAACAAATGAACGAATGAATGAATGAATGAATGAATGAATGAATGAATGAATGGTTTCCAAATCGTGGAAAGAAAAAAATATATTGTGCATTGGTGCCACCCTATTTTGAATATTGTTTAATTCTTGACCTGGAATTTTAAGAAGGTAGATCAACTGGAAGAAGGTATAAGAATAATAATAAAAAGGAATAGGGGATTGAAAACTAATTCATACAAGGAATTTATCAGTTTATGTAGGACCTGTATGTGAGTTAAACAGGTGTATTAATTTCTTCAATGAATTAATGAACAATTTCCAAATCATGGGAAGAAAAAAAATAATGTATCGTGCATTAGTCCCACCCTAATTTAAATATAGTCCAATACTTGACATTTAATTTTAAGAAGAGGTAAACCAACTGGAAGAGAGTATACAACAGCAAAAAAAGTGAGTAGGGTACTATTAACTAAGCCATACAAGGAATTTATCAGTTTATGAAGGACCTGTGTGTGAGTTGGACAGGTGTACTAATTTTATGAATGAATGAATGAATGAATGAATGAATGAATGAATGAATGAACAATTTCAAAAGCATGGGAAGAAAAAAAATAATTTATTTTGCCTTGGTCCCACCCTCTCTGGAATATTGTCTAGTTCTCGATGGGCAATTTTAAGAAGAAGGAAGGCCAACTGAAAGAGGGTATAACAACAAAAAAGAGGAACAGAGGAAGTCATAAAAGGAATTTATCAGTTTATGAAGAATTAAGATGACATCATGAGTGGTACCTTCCCCTACTCATTACTCGATTGAATTTATGCTATAAACTGCCAGAAGCTGATGAAAGAGACAGAAAATTTAAATAAATAATTGATATGGGCATGCTCAGTCTTGAGAAAAGAAGGCTGAAAAATGATGGTTCCAGAAAGCTGGATGTGCAGTGAAGTCTTTAAATTATCCAAAAGCAGATGATGTTTGAATATTAGTTGGGGGGGGAAACCTCCAAGCACTAAGATGATTTTCATACAGGAATATTTCTCTGAAGTTGTGGGGAAAACACTTGCAGTCAGGCTGTTAAATGGACAGCCCTCTTTGGTCTAGGGGCTAAGGTATAAAGTTTGAAACCAGGAGAATGTGAGTTCCAGTCCTGCTTTAGCTATGAAAGCCAGCTGGGTGACTTTGGGCCAATCACCAGGAGACTGTGAGCTATAGTCCTGTCTTAGGCATTAAACTGACTGACTTCGACCAAGTCACTTAGGAGGCAGTGATTTCTAATCCTGCCTTAAGCATGAAAGCCAACTGGGTGACTTGGGGCCAATCACTAGGAGACAGTGAGTTCTAGTCCCACCTTAGGCATGAAACCTGGCTGGATGATTTTGGACCAATCACCAGAAGACTGTGAATTCTAGTCCCACCTTAGGCATGAAAGCTTAAGGTATGACTAGGGCCACTTGGGCCAGTCCCTCTCTCAGCTGAACTCATCTCACAGGTGTTGTGGGGAAAATAAGAGGATGTGATGACCCGTAGTCTCTCAAAATAACCCAAAACATGAATTAAAGTCTGGCAATGCCTTCAACCTAACTGTTTTATTAGTCACAGTTTAAAGTCCCAAAAGTAAATAAGGAGGCAAAAGGAAAACAAGAACAAACCATCTCAGTGAAAGTTCCGAAGCAAACCAAGAAAGGTAATTATATGTTCCAAACAGATAATCGGGGAAAGTCCTTGGGAAGAACTCCAACAAAGATAAATCTCCTTCAAAGGAAATACTAACTTTGACTCCAGCAATTCTGACTGCGCAGTTACAAACTTACATACATAGCTCCCAGCTGTAAGCCCTGAGGAGGATCATGGCCCTCTCCTCCTGAGTAGATCCCGCTTTTCCGTGATCCTGTTCTCCCTGCATGCCCTGGGATGGATAGGAGATGGGCCTGGATCCTCCTCTGATTGCTCAGCCGGCCTCTGCCCTTCCCCAGTCTCCTCCACCACCTCTGGAGCCACACTCCCACTCCCTGTTGGTTGTTCCTCCTCTTCCTCGGAATCAGTCTCCACCAGGGGCATGACAGAGGAGGAAGGTGTATTGGATATGTTCATCGCCTTTTGTGGTTTGTAAAAATAAAAAAGGCAGGGTATACAATATGTAAATGCATGAACAAATAAATAAATTGCAATGAAGTTGAATGCAAATGTTGAAATGAAAACATCTAACCAAGGATAACCTTTGAGATCTTCTAGTTCAACCCTTCTATACCATTTCAGACAAATGATTGTCCAACCTCTTTTTAAAATCTTCCAGTATTGAAGCACCCATAACTTCTAGAGGCAAACTGTTCCAATGATTAATTGTTCTGTCAGGAAATGTATAAACTTATATGATTTATAAATAAATCATAGTGAATAGCTTCAGGTTGTATGTTTCCAGAACATTGTCTACTGTGTTATGCAGTTGACTTCAAACTTGAGAATACGTTTGGCTCAAACATGTAAATAAATCACAATATAAATAATTTTTCAATTTATAGAACTAGTAAGTTGACTAAATAATTGCCTGGCCATCTTGCAAACACACTATCAAATACTTTTCAGACAGAGTTCCAGGAATTATGTTCATCTAATTTGTTCTTTCTCAAATTCACACATATACACCCACACACAGCTTTATTTGTCTGTGGTTGTACTTAAACACACACAAACCCTTAAATAAATAAATGTTAAGGTATAATGAAGCTGTTAATGAGCTGATGATATCTTGCAACCAATTTAGAATTCTGTTCTCTTCTTTTGCATTGATGGTGTGGCAACTGGAATATTTCTGGTGTCCTTTCTTTCTGTATTTATATTCCTTGCAGACAGCTGGTAATCTGTATCCTTTTTGAGGGTTGTAGAGAGACTTTTGAATAGAGCTATACAACTTGGGATGATCACCAGGGGTGGGATTCAAATTTTTTAACAACTGGTTCTGTGGCCGTGTCTTAGTTGGTGGCATGTCTTGGTGGTCATGTGACTGGGTTGACATGGCTAGGTGGTCATGTTATTGGATGGATGTGGCCAACTTAATATCACTCACATCAAGGCATGCATCTCCTCACCTGGCGTCTCAAGACTGTGGGGATGCTGCAACAGTCGTAAGTGTGAAAAAGGGTCATAGGTCACTTTTTTCAGTGCCATTGTAACTTTGAATGGTCACTCCACACAAGCAAAGTACCAGCAAAGGAGGGGGGAAAAACTCCAGAGAAGTTCCTGAGTCAGGAAGTCTAGTCCTGTCAAGAATGTAATAAGGGTTAACAGAGAGGCAGTTTCCATAAGCAACACCAGAATGTTTCCTTCCTGCCTTCCTTACAGGATTAGGCCAGTAATTTCTTCTAACAACCGGTTCTCCAAACTGCTTAGAATGTTAACAACCGGTTCTAGCAAATAGGTGCAAACTGGTAGAATTCCACTCCTGATGATCACCCTTTGAATGGTGTGGGAGTAGGAATGGATTTCCAGAGGTAAAAATTGCAGAGTTACAGGAACCATTTGCACTACTAACCCTGAGGACACAGATAAACCTCCAAGTGTTTCAATGACTCTCTAAAAGGATGCAAATGACCAGCTGTCTGCAAGGAATATAAATCCTTCCATTCCTCACTATCCTGTCAGAACTGAAGAAACTCCTTGGATGCAAAGCAAAAAATCTTAAAAAACAAACAAACAAGAAAGTCTAGTTGCCTCCTGAAAAAGCACCTTTGGGACAACACAATAACAGAGTTGGAAGGAACCATAGAGGTCTTCTAGACCAGCCCCCTGCTCGGATAGGAGACACTGTCAGATAAATGGTTGTCCACTCTCTGTTTGAAAGCTCTAGTGATGGACCACCCAAAACTGCAGGTAAACGGTTTCATTTGGGAAGATCTTGTTTGTTTCAATAGATTATTGCTTGTTTGTTTGTTCTTCGTTCTTTTTTTTTTGTCTTCTAAGTGCATTCATTTGGAATTCAAAGAGTGGAAGAGAAATAGGCATACACATGAATACACATACAAGATTGCTAGATTTGAAGCTCTGCCAAGATTCAGATGATGCCCCCTGCTTGTGGTATCCAGGTAAGCGATTAAAAAAAGATTTTTTTTTTTGGTAAGGTGTTTAATATCTAAGGGAGCTTCCCAAGGAGCGATTGTAAGAAACAAGAAGTTGTATTTGTTGCATTTTAAAAGAAGATGGAGGAGGAGGAGGAGGAGGAGGAAGAGGAGGAGGAGGAGGAGGAGGAGGAGGAGGAGGAGGAGGAGGAGGAGGAGAGGAGGAGGAGGAGGAGGAGGAGGAGGAGGAGGAGGAGGAAAGATGGAGACAAAGAAAGAAAAGAAGAAAAGTCTACGGACATTCTCAGTCATCCAGGTCATGGTTGTCCCAAAGGTGTTTTTTTCAAAAGGCAAATGAACTTTGTTTTTCCTTGAAGAATTTCACTTCTCATCCCAGAAGTTTCTCCAAGTTCTAACTGAATGGTGGGGAACTCAGTATTGTTCAATGAGAACTGAAGAAGCTTCTGGGATGAGAAGTGATACGTCGAGAAACAAAGTCAGTCCTTGAAAAACCACTTTCAGAAAAAAAGAAAAAGATGAAAGGAATGTATAAGGAGGAAGAAACAAAGGAAAAGAAGGAAGGAAGATGGAGACATAGCAAGAAGAGAAGAGAAAATGAAAGGAAAATATAAGGAGGAGAAGGAAAATGGGAACATAGAAAGAAAAAGGGAAAAATAAAAGTAAATTAAGGATCGAGAAAAAAAGAGGAGAGAAGAAGAGAGAGGAGGAGGAGGAGGAGAGGAAGAAGAAAAAAGAAGAAGAAGAAGAAGAAAAAAATAAGAAAGAAGAAAAAGAAGAGAAAAAAGAAAAAAAGAAGAAGGAAAAGAAGAAGAAGAAGAAGAAGAAGAAGAAGAAGAAGAAGAAGAAGAAGAAGAAGAAGAAGAAGAAGAAGAAGAAGGATGTTGTAAATTTCCAGGAATCTTGGAGTGCGCTGATATATCAGAAAATAAACCAAATCAGGACAGATCTAGAAGATGGAAATAATATTTCCCCCTCCCCTTGTTTCCCCTTATTAGAAGATAGGACTTGTAACCATCATGCTGTCCTACAAACACCTGTCAGTCTGCCTCAGGTCCTGTAAAAACATTTCATTGTCAGTCCAATTAGCTTTTGCAAAAAGAATAAAAGCTGGAATAATTGCCTTTGGACAGGTTTGGCCTCCATACTTTTCAGGTTTAATCAATGTCAGTCAGTGTTCTAAATTCAGAGTCTCCAGTGAAAGAAAACATCTTTGAGCCAATACTTCTATTCGGGTTTTTTTTTTTTTAATTCTCTGGATTTCCGAATTTTCTACATAAGCATTTGTGGGCTCCCTCAAACATTGTGGAGGGGGATTTTTTCCTTTCCACTGGGGCACCGTCTTTTCTCCTTCCCTTTTAGAAAACACACAGGGTCCTTGTAAGTAATTCTAAGTAAAATTAATGGAACTGCTTTGAAAAACAGCCACGTTCTCCAAGAAAGCTTGGTTCTTAGTGTGCAGGCCCAATGAACCACACCAGATAGATTACTGGATTTTCTTTGTTTTTCCTTGAAGACATATTGCTTCTCATCCTAGAAGCTTCTTCGGTTCTAACTGAACAATCCTAAATTCCCCACCATTCCGTTAAAACTGAAGATGCTTCTAGAATAAGAAGTGAATTTTTTTCAAGGAAAAAACAAAGACTCCAGCACCCACAACTTCTGGACACAAGTCGTTCCACTGGTTAATGGTCCTCGCTGTCAGAAAATACCTCCTTATTTCCAGGTTGAATCTCTCTCTGTTAGATTTGCATGAAGAGTCAGACGTGGAGTGCTTCAGTGAAGAGTTTATTAGTGACTACAGCTCATAACAGACCCGATTTGGCTGGTCTGCACTGCTACTTATAGCCAGCAGCCGCAGTTGCCAGCCAATCAGAGTGCAGGGTTTTCCCGCACTTTTTAAACCAATCATTTCTGACATTTTACAAGAACAGTTCAAACTTAACCAATGACATTCAAACCTGCATAACACTCTCCTTGATCAGTTTCCATCCATTATTCCTTGTCTAGTCTTCAGGTGCCTTGAAAATAGGTTGACCCCCCCTCCTCTCTGTGGCAGCCCCTCAAATATTGGAAGACTGCTATCGTGTCTCCCCCAGTCCTTCTCTTCCCTAGACTAGCCAAGCCCAGTTCCTGTAACCCTTCTTCATGTTTTAGCCTCCAGGACCCTAAGGCTGGTAAGGCCCCGAAGAAGACTATAACAGATAACAAGGGTTTCATGAAGTTTTGGGAATATAACAGCATAAGAAAATCAGTGTCAAATTACACAGTAAGCAGGATCCGACCGGTATTACTACTGCTTCTGTAGCTCTGCGTCGTGCGAGTTGCGCGAGTGCAATTTGTGACCTGCTGAGCTGCCTGGACAGCTGAGCAGCACTGCGTGCGGGTGCTCAGTGGTTGGAAAAGCCCTTTTTTCCTGCTTTTTCAACCGCAGCTGTGTCGCACAAAGCAGCTGCGGTTGAAAACGCAGGAAATAAAGGCCAGGTAAGAGCCCGGGTGGGCAGGTGGGCCAAAACAGCAGCAAACATAGAACTGGTTCTACGTATGCTCTCTGTTTGCTGCTCTTCAGAGCAACTGGTTCTACAGAAGTGGACAGAACCAGTAGAATCCCACCCCTGACTGTAAGTTTGCTTGATTCAGTCACTGGATTTTCACAGTGGCAAACTAGATGTTCGTGAGAAGTCTGCCAGTTGTGTGTGAAGGGAAGAGTTGTGGTTATTTCCCCCCGCAGATGGTTAACATTAACTGGCTAATACCTTCTATTTACACATGAACAAACCACGTAGCTATAATTGGAGTCAAGCATCTGTGTTCGTGAAAGCTGAAATGAATTCACAGAATGTGGGAGTTAGAAGCTCACTCCCTTATAGATCTGCGCTGAATTCCACACTCGACAGCTGAATCTCAACGTTCATTGATTTAAAATAAAAGAACACTTTCTGTTGATGCATATCAACTGACTCTAGGTAGCTTACAACAACACAAGTAATAATAGAGAAAGTTGTCTATGGAGATTCTAAAATCATCTAAGTCGTGGTTGTCCCAAAGGTGTTTTTTCCCAAAGGAAACTGGACCTTCTTGTTGTTGTTTTTTCTTTGAAAAAGTTTCTCATCTGACTTGAAGAAGCTTTTTGGATGAAAAGAGAAAAATATTCTTTGCTTCTTTCAAACCTTAATGCTTTTTAACTTGCCAATTATCTGGAGGGAAGGAAGAAAGGGGAAAATGGAATTCCAAGAATGTATGCGGACATCATGAGAGCATGGAAACCTTCAAGGTCACTGCTGCAGGTGCTGGAGAAAGAGATGGACTGTTCCCATAACACAAGAGTATTTCATAATTGGACAATGTGATCACCCAGTGAGGAGAAGGGGAAGTTATTGTTTAACTGGGCAAACATCTGCATGGGAAAACCAGAGCTGGTTTTGTTTCTTCAGTACCAACATGGTATATCCAATGAAGTTTTATTTTGGGGAATTCAAATCTCCCAAAGAGTGTTTCCTTGTTTTGGGTTTGCTGCTCCCACAGGCAGAGCCTCCTTGGGGTACCGTCAGTTAGGCATTGTTGATTGGCGGTGCTCAGGGGTAGGGCCTTCTCTGTGGGAGCACCTGCCCTATGGAACCAACTCCCCGTGGACCTCTGTTTGGCCCCTGATCTCCGCTCCTTCTGCCAGAACCTGAAGACCTGGGTGTTTCAACAGGCCAGTCTGGACTGACTTTGGGGGTGTGGGTTGATTTTTTAGTCTTTGTTTTAATTTTTAAATTTTATAATCACTGATTAGGCTTGTATTTGTTTAATGGCTTTTTACTGTAATTTGTATTGGGTTTTTTATAGTTCGCTGCCCTGAGTCCTTAGGGAGAGAGGGCAGCATACAAGTCTAATAATAATAATAATAATAATAATAATAATAATAATAATAATAATAATAATACAGTTGACATATTCAAAGGAAAAAAAACCAGAAAGTTGAGTTGTTTTGGGGGAAAGCACCTTTGGGACAACAGGGACAGTTAAAAATGTTAAAACATTGGCATTGTAAAGTTAAACCATTAAAATTAACCCAAAGGTGCTTTTTTTTCAAAAGGCAACTGGACTTTGTTTTTCCTTGAAGATGTTCAAAGAACTGAAGAAGCTTCTTGGATGAGAAGCAAAACATCTTCAAATAGAAAATAAAGAAAGTCCACTTGCCCTTTGAAAAAGAACCTTTGAGACAACCATGGCCTGGATGACTGAGAATCTCCACAGAGGTTAAAATTTATAATGCAGTAGACAAAAAGAAGTAATGAATAGATGGGACGGAAGTGGTATCTTCTGCTAATCTACTAGCCAACTTCAAAAATGGGACATCCCCATCAGGATCCCACGCTACAGAGCAGAGTCAGGTTTTCAGGCCCTTCTTGAAAGCCAAGAGGATCGGAGTTGACCTCACCTCATGGGGTGTGATGTTCTAGAGGGTGGAAACCATGAAGAAAATGCTTTTCTGCCAGAGTTTGCCAGATCCAACTTCTTGACCAACGGTGTCAAAGAAGAGAGGATCAACTTATTTGACCAACCCGGGCTGTGACCCCTTCCTGGCGGGGGGGGGATAGGTTTTTTTTAATGTTAATTGTGTAAATCTGTTTTAGTATTTGGGCTTGTAAACTAATTTAATTGTTTTTTAAGTATTTATTGTCTTTGTTTTTTAGTTGTGAGCCACCCCGAGTCTTTGGAGATGGGGCGGCATACAAGTTCAAATAGTAAATAAATAAATAAATAAATTTTCCAAAGCACCAGAGGGCAGGAGAAGAAACAATGGATGGAAATTCATCAAGGAGAGAAGCAATCTGGAATTAAGGAGAAACTTCCTAACAGTGAGGACAATTAACCAGTGGAACAGAAGTTGCCTTCAGAAGTTGTGGATTCTCCATCACTGGAATCTTTAAGAAGACATTGGACAGCCACTTGCCTCAAATGGTATAGAGTCTCCTGGTTGAGAAGTGGGCTGGATTAGAAGACCGCCAAGGTCCCTTCCAGCTCCATTCCAATTGATTGACTGATGATTGATTGATTGATGGATGTCTGCAGCAACCCCCTCTTGCTAATGTAAGTGGGTCGGAACAATGCCATTGGCTGTGTTGTTCCTTTCCCATTTTTTTTCTTACCCTAGTTCTCATTCCTGCTTTAACCTGATTGGCTGTTGACCTGCCCTCCACAGAACAGTTCCAAAATACCAGGAACACTGGAAAACATGCCTTTAAAAAGTTATTTCCCTACCAATTTCCCCAAGAACACTGAAAAGACTTTTAGTACAAATGCAAAGATTAAAATCACACACACAGACACACACACACACACACACCCTTTAGGCTCCTTTCTAAAAAATCACTTCCTTTGTGGAACTGAGTGGCTGCAACAATTTCCTAGCCGCCCTGCTACGAAATATGGTTCAGAGCTATTATAAGTATTTATTATTGTCCATCTCATTTCCGCTCATCCAGGGAGGCAGGAAACCAGAGGAAATTTTGATTTCCTCAACCAGTTTGGGGTAAAGAGTCTACACTGGTCCTTGGTTATGACTTCAGCTCTTAGTTAATTCCAGCAGCAGGAAAGTGATTAACTGACCGGCTGCATTTCCTGCCCAGCGTCTGCTAATCAATGAGCTGTGAGCGAGGCCATAAAAATGAAATTGTGTTGGGGAAATAAACTATGTTTTGTCTTTTAGATCAATGATGGGAAAGGATCCACAGGTGCAAATCAATCAGAATAGAGCTGGAAGGGACCTTGGAGGTCGTCTAGTCCAACCTTCTGCCCAATCAAGAGATCCTATACCATTTCAGATAGATGGCTTCCAACCTTTAAAAAAGAAAGGAAGAAAATCTCCAGTGATGAAGCATCTACAATTTCTGCAAGGTGTTCTTTTTGGATAATTAACATAATAACAGAGTTGGAAGGGATTTTTCTAGTCTAGTCCCTTCCTGAAAAAGTGACCCCATGCCATTTCAAACAAGTGGCCATCCAGTCTCTTTTTAAAAACTTCCAGTGATGAAACAACCACAACTTCTGAAGGCAACTTCTGTTCCACTGGTTAATTGTCCTCACTGTTAGGAAGTTTCTCCTTAATTCCTTGTTTAATATTACCTGTAGAAATAACTGCATTTTTGAGATCATACCCCTTATCATTAAAAAAAATAACTAAACTATAATTATAAAGTGTAGCTCTCTGAGATTGGTTGTTGTCTTGCAAACATTTCATGACCAAACTAGGTAACAACATCAGTGCTGGAGGGGTTAGGGTTAGAATGGTCAAACTCTGCTACTCTTCTAGCACTGATGTTACCTAGTTTGTTACCTAGTTTGTTCCTTGGTGGCTCAGGCTGTTAAATGCCTGCTCTTAAGATCCAGCTGTCTACAATTACTGTAGGCTCGAATCCCACCAGGCTCAAGGTTGACTCAGCCTTCCATCCTCTCAGGGTAGGTAAATTGAGGACCCAAGATTGTTGGGGGCAATTAGCTGACCTTGTAAAAATGCCGCTTAGTAATAAGCAGGCATATACAATGGAATGAAGGCTATTGCTGAGCACATTGGATTGTATCCCAAAACATTGTAAGCCCTGAGTCTTCGGAGAAGGCATATAAATGTAATTAAAAAAAAAATGACTGCCACAAGACAACAAAGCTTAGAGAGCACCAAGCACCCCATAGCTTTTGAGCTACAAATACTCTCTTCTAGCCAAAACATTTGTATATTTATTTATTTATTTATTAATGCGACTTATATGTCCCGAAGGACTGACAAAATAAAAACAACACAACAATAAATTAGATAAAACCAGATTAAACAAATCAAGCCGAATTAACACTAAAATCCCAGGATTAAAACTCCAAAAACCACCCCACCCCAGGGTCACAGCCCGGGTTGATTAAACAACCAGGTCTTCAGATCGCGACGGAAGGTGCGGAGGTCAGGGGCCAGGCAGAGCTCCAGGGGAAGTTGATTCCAGAGGTCAGGGGCCGCAACAGCGTAGGCCCATCGTCGGGGGACCACCAGCCGGCACTGCCTGGCCGACGGGACCCCAAGGAGCCCCTGTCTGTGGGTTCGCACAGGGAGGTTAGTGTTCGATGTCGGCAGCAGTCGCTCCCTTAAATAATAAGGACCCATGTCATGAAGGACTTTGTATGTTAAGGTTAAAACCTTGAATCTCACCGAGCGCAACCGGCAACCAATGCAGGGCGCAGGAGGGGGCAACATGGGAGAACCGGGAAACTCCCATCACCACCTGCGCCGCCGCATTTTGCACCAGCTGCAATCTCCGGATGGTATGCAAGGGCAGTCCTAGATAGAGAGCGTTGCAGTAGTCGAGTCGCGAAGTAACAAGGGCATGAGTGACCGTACGCAGGGCATCGCGGTCCAGAAACGGGCGAAGAGATCAAACCCAATTCTCTTGTAGCACTGATGCTGTTATCTAGTTGGGTCATGAAATGTCTGCAAGAAGACTACCAAGCTCAGATAGCCCTAACGATCCCACAGTTCAACTCTGTGCTATAAATATTCTCCTTTATTAAAATGAAGATCTGCCACAAGACAGCACCAAGGACCTCATAGTTTTTGAGCTGCAAATATTACCTTTTTGCCAAACCACTTGTGTATAAAGTGACCCAAAACCCCACTCCCTTCTAGCATGGATGATGTTACCTAGTTAGGTAATGAAATGTCTGCAAGAAAACAACGAATCATAAAGGTGTAAACAGAGAGCAAACTCCTCCCTTCTAGCACTGATGATGTTACCAAGTTGGGTCATGAAACATCTGCAAGAAAACCACCACTCTCAGAGTGTCTCAAAGGTGCTTTTTCAGGAGGCAACTGGACTTTCTTGTTTTTTCTTTTGAAGATGTGTCACTTCTCGTCCAAGAAGCTTCTTCAGCTCTGACTGGCTGGTGGGGTATGGAAGGATTATATTCCTTGCAGACAGCTGGTCATTTGCATCCTTTTAGAGAGTCCTTGAGGCCACTTGGAGGTTTATCTGTGTTCTCAGGCTCACCTGAGTAGTGCAAATGATTCCTGTAGTCTGCAATTTTTCCTCTGGAAAGCCATTCCTACTCCCACACCATTCAAAGGGTGTTCATCCCAAATTGTATAGCTAAAAGGCTGTAGAGATTCTCAGTCATCCAGGATGCAAATGACCAGTTGTCTGCAAGGAATATAAACCCTTCCCTTCCCAACTATTCAGTCAGAGCTGAAGAAGCTTCTTGGACATGAAGTGAAATGTCTTCAAAGAAAGTCCAGTTGCCTCCTGAAAAAGCACCTTTGGTACAATCATGCCCTGGATGATGGAGAATCTCTACAGACTTCAAGCTCAGCGAGCACTAAGGATCTTATAGATTCAGCAACTCTATTTGAAGTTCATTATGGAACATTTTATTCTACATTTCAGAGTATGCACAAATCTTCAGATAGTTTACACAGTGTGCTACTACGAGGCCTAAACTTTATCTTACTACGATGTGAAGTTGTTTTGATTTATGTTTGCTTGATTGGAACTGCAAGTTTGCCCTGGCCTGCTTGTTGCCCTGATGCTGAACTTCGCATTCCCATGCCAAAAAAGTCACAACAACATGCAAATATTTCTTCGTAAAATCTACAGGTGATAAGCTTCTATCCACCTCTGCCTAAGTATATTTTGCTCCATCCAAATGGCAGGTGTGATGTGAAAAGAATGTGAAACCCTGCAAAAAATAATAATAATAATAATTCTGATCTCCTTATTCGGATTCCCGTTTTGAGAATCAAGCAATGTGTTTGCATTTTGATGTACACGTCTTTGATATCTGATGGATCGGCAGAAGTTAATCAATGCAACAGAGGTGGCCCGAGTTATTTTTAATTACGATGTCCTGTTTTTTTTTAGCTTAGATATTTAAAAATCCGTACTTGAAAGCACAGCCTACTGGGAGTTGAATTGTCCTATTTCCTTCTGGCCTCTAATGCATAGAACTGTGAGCAGAAGCGCTGAGTTTATAGGCAAGGCAATTCAGCTAAGAATCCGTTATATTGAACAGATGGAAGTATCATGTAAAGGCAATGTATTTATCTGAATGTAGCCCATATGTATTTTATTATTCCATTTTCTTTTACCTGATTTGCACTGGAAATATAGATGCTGGTGTTGACCTATAAAGCCCTACATGGCTTAGGACCAGGGTATTTGAGGAAGACCCTGCTGACAGTAACTGCTTCCCAACGTCCCATGCGCTCTCACAGGCCCTCCTTGGGGTGCCGTCAGCCAAACAGTGTCAGCTGGCGACCCCTAGGGGTAGGGCCTTCTCTGTGGGAGCACCCACCCTATAGAACCAGCTTCCCCTGCAGCTTCGGGTGGCTCCCGGCCTCCAGTCCTTCCATCGGGGGCTGAAAACATGGCTGTTCCAACTTGTCGACCTGGACTGAGGAGGGGTATGAGGGTTTTAATGTATTACGATATTGTTTTAATCTGATTATTTCATATTTAATTTCTTTTTAATTGTATAGCATTTGTACTATTTTTATTATTGTATGCCACCCCAGTCCTTTGGGAGATGGGGTGGCATAGAAATCCAATAAACATAAACATAAACATATTTTACATTTATTTTGTTTTATTTGATGTTGTTTTAAAACTAATCAATCAATTAGTTGTCTAATCAGATTTATATAATTTGTCTATCTTTTATCATCTCTCTCTTATATCTTTCTCTATTTGCATCTATGTCATCTATTGAACTATCTATCAATTTATCCATCTATTCATCCCTCCATCTATACCTATCTATCCATTTATCATCTAGCAATCTTTTTCTATCTGTCTACCTCCCTATCATCTATCTATCTATCTATCTATCTATCTATCTATCTATCTATCTATCTATCTATCTTTTCATAGATTTTCATGGGTAAAGGTATGCAGGTGTTGGTGTATTCGGGTCTTATCCCATGTAAGATTGAGAGTATCTTGGTGACATTTCGGCGAGATCCACTCACCATCTTCAGGTTGGTGTTTTCGGCTTTGTGCTTGTGCCAGCAAAGCGTGATCGGAGCTGCCTTCTCTCTATAAATACTACCCAGGTAGTTACAACACAAAAGGCTGAAGGACACATAGCCATTACCTCAGCCACACAGGTTCTTACAAAAAAGCCAACCAATCAGCAAACATCAACTCCATCCACCAATCAAGAAACGACAACACAGCCAACAACACAGCCAACCACTCAGCAAACATCAACTGCATCAACCAATCAAGAAGCAACAACACAGCCAACAACACAGCCAACCAACCTGCTTACAACAGAGCCAGCACACCACACCTCCCCTCCAGTATTTATAGAGAGAAGGCAGCTTCGATCACATTTTGCTGGCACAAGCACAAAGCCAAAAGACACCAGCCTGAAGATGGCGAGTGGGATCTCGTCGAAACATCACCAAGATACTCTCAATCTTACACGAGATAAGACCCGAATACACCAAGATCTATCTATCTATCTATCTATCTATCTATCTATCTATCTATCTATCTATCTATCTATCAGTCTGTCTGTCTATTGAATATCTTTCATCTAGCTATCAACTGTCTATATCTATTTTTGCTTTATCTATCTATCTATCTATCTATCTATCTATCTATCTATCTATCTATCTATCTGTATCTATCTCTTATCCATCATCTATCTGTCTCTGTCCATCTGTCTGTTGAATATCTATCTAGCTATCATTTGTCTATATCTATTTTTGCTATGTCTGTCTGTCTGTCTATCTATCTATCTATCTATCTATCTATCTATCTATCTATCTATCTCTATCTATCTAATCATCTCTATCAGATTTATATCATGTCTCTCGCTCGCTTGCTCCCTCCCTCTCTTCCCCCTTTTGCAACTTCTAATAATCTTCTGGGGGAGCATATTTGCAGCTCATTATGGGCTATTTTTGAGCTTGCCTCCTTCTCCTCAAAGTTTGCTGATTTACACCCTCAGTGCTGAACATGATTATTTATTTATCTAAATGTTGGAGTTACATAATTCCCAGGGTATTTTCTTTGTAGTGCTAAACAGAATGCCAAAAGATTCTTGGCCCTCTGGAAAAAAATCAGATCTCATTCTAATGGCTGCTTAAAACAGGATTTGATTAAAAAGGACAGCAAGCAGTAAACTAATTACAGTGGAAATGCAACTCAGCTAAAACTTTTAAAGTTGGGGAGGCCATGCATCATATTGTTTTGAGGTCCATTAATACACCTTCATTTGTCATCTTTATAGGAGATAGGTAAAGGTGATGATAAATAATGTCTGGCTCACAATCAGGAAGTGTAAATTATCCTGTCCTTATTCTCCCCTCCCCAATGAATATGAACACCAGAAGAATTGAAACTATATGTATATATACATTGTAAACTATGAGTGGTGCTGGAAAATCACTTGGTGAGTTCACAAGAGTGATGCTAGACAGTGTCACCTTCTCCTAAATATAGAATCTCTCAAGCTGAACATAGGTGTCAGCTTTGGAAGCCATATTGACACCAGATGCTCCCACGCTGCCACATTTGAGCCTGGAAAAGTGGGAGGGGATAATTTCTTGGAGTGTATATAGTGAGACATATTAACATTCTGTTAGATTTGAATGAAGAATCAGACGCGAAGTGCTTCAGTGAAGAGTTTATTAGTGACTACAGCTCATAACAGACCCGATTTGGCTGGTCTGCACTGCTACTTATAGCCAGCAGCCGCAGTTGCCAGCCAATCAGAGTGCAGGGTTTTCCCGCACTTTTTAAACCAATCATTTCTGACATTTTACAAGAACAGTTCAAACTTAACCAATGACATTCAAACCTGCATACATAACACATCCTTTTTCTAATTCAAGGTCATGTTGTTTTGCGCGTAAGTGAGTGGAAGTCTTAACTTGGGACAGATGGTGATTGGGCCATGTGATGTGATGATGGGTGCAGGGGATGGATTTGCAGTTTTTACTTTTTTGTAAGGAAGCCGAGAACTTTCAGTTTTGGGATCCCCCAGTTGTGCCAGTTACTATCCAAATAAAAAGGAACCTTTGAGAAGATGTCTGTCTCGGAGTTATTGGGCAGAGTAGAGGGTTGCTGGAACACTGACAATAGGATCTCTCATACTGCATCCGGTTTTGGTCACCACAATATAAAAAAACGTTTTTGAGACTCTGGAAAGAGGGCAGTGAGGAGCAACAAAGAGGATTAGGAGACTGGAGGCTACAACATATAAAGAACAGTCGCTGGAATTAGTTTAATGAAAGGAAGGTCTAAGGGTGACAAGATAGCAGTCTTCCAATATCTCAGGGGTTGCCACAAAGAAGAGGGAGTCTTTCAAAATAAGGCAGTAGACTCTTACTGTAACTGCAAATAATTAACCAGTGGAAGTCACCAGAATTCGTGGGTGCTTCATCACTGGAGGTTTTTAAGAAGAGACTGGACAGCCACTTATCCCAAATTGCACAGTGTGTTAAGGTATTGATTTAATAGCTGTCCAGGCTGCTGTAAGGCTGATGCAATGAGGATGAATCAGCATGGTTATTGCCGCTTTAAGACTGAGGATGGGTCCACAGGGTTTTACCACTTTAAGAAGCTGTCTATATATATGAGGCCATGAGAGGGTGTATCTCTCTCTTCTGGTGTTCTGTCTCCATTGTGGTTCTCCGTGCAGACTAAAGAAGGTTGATTGATTGCCATGTATTTGCCTACCACATATAGCTTATAGCTGTCTTGTATATAATCCACTGTTAAAAGACAAGCCTCTGTGTGTGCTGTGTTTTGCTCCTGGGTTGTCTCACAATAGTAGTAACGCTGCAAACACTCTGACACAGTGTCTCCTGCTTGGGGGTTGGACTAGAAGACCTCTAAGGACCCTTTTAGCTCTATTCTGATTAAAACTCTTTCCTTTTTGTTAGTTCATAATTATTGCATGAGTTGAGAACACTGATTGATTCAGTTACCCATCTTAACCAGTTTAACACTAACCGCTTCAGTAACTCAGAATAACCAGTTCTTTTTATATAAAAGTTTTTTTCTATGAATGCATCCAAGTATTGATTCCACCCATTTATTTATTCTACAAATGTGCTAAAGTATGCCATACATCGAGGCATTCAGAACATACAGCAGTCCCTGGCAGCCCTTCAAAATAAGGCAATAGACCAGAGGTTTCTAAGTTATGTACTGTATTTTTCCGTGTACTTGCCACCTCCCCAAAAATGGGTGGAAATGTCTATGCATCTTATACAGCAAATGTTGCTGAAGCCCCACCCACCCATTGGCCCCCACCCTTCGGCCTCTACTTCCCAGCAATTTGCCTCATGGCAGCAAACAGCAAACAGCCTGGTCAGCTTCAGCACAGCCTGATTAGCACAAACAGCTGATTGTCAGTTGAATTGGCCTCCCAATGATCAGCTGTTTAAGGCTGCAGGGATTGTCTTTGCCTATTGCCACCTCTGCACTCCCCATTTTCGGCCTCACATCCTGTCTTCGGCCTCCACGCACCTCATTTTTGGCCTCCGTGCACCCCAATTTTGGCTCGTTTCAATCTCCACTGCCTGGAATGGGATGGAAATGGGGTGTGCGGACACTGAAAACGGGGCACACAGAGGCCAAAAGCTGCTCACTATAAGCACTAATTAGTTCAGTTTAGTTTAGTTGAACTTAAAAGCCACCCTCTCTCCCGGAGGACTCAGGGCGGCATACATAAAAGACAGAAAGTACAAAAGTTAAAAGAAATTAAAAAGATATTAAATTATGCCAAATAAAACAATCAGATTAAAACCCCGATCCCCCATCAGTCCAGGCCGGATTGCAAATATAGCCATGTTTTGAGGTCGCAGCGGAAGGAGCGGAGATCAGGGGCCAAGCGCAACTCAAGGGGTAGCTTTTGGAGAGGAAAACAAGAAAAAATATATATAACTCCAGCCCTTGTTGACTGTGTCCCAAGCAGATCCTCCTAAAATGTCCTTCAAGTTTATGTTGCAATGTGGATTCATAGCTCAGAGGTCCTGAGCTGAACTACGATCAATTCCGTCTCATTCCTTCTTGTCTGGCTTTAAGCAAACATTTTGCATCCCTGGCCCTGCATTATAAATATTTATTTATATATTTATATTTTATGCTTTTACAGACCAGTAAAAAAAAGAGGGGGGGGAAATAACCAAACAAGTTTACAGTCAGTTACTTTGGTGTGTAATGGAAGTTGTAATCAGCAAGACTTTTGCTTGGCGGGGGCACCCAAGCATTGTGGTGCTAAATACCATTTAAAAACAGCTTGAGCTGGTTAGCTGCCCGGTGCATAAATGCACAAGGAACCGGTGCTCCGTAACTTCCGTTCATTTCCAAGTAAATGGTTTTCCTGCGTCTTTATAAATATTTTCACTCCCACAACTCACACAAAGTCCTTAAAATTACCTTTGGGGATTTCTTCTTCTTCTTCTTCTTTTGCAGGATAATTGCATTTTTATGGACAAAGAGATTGAGGCCTGTCCATTCAGAGAAGATGAAGTCCCCCAAAGAGAACAATGCCAAGAATCCAAGGGTGACGGCTCTGTGTTAAATAGTGCACAATACACCCCGAGATGTGTGCCTTTTATTATGCTACTTGTGTGATAGAAAATGAGATAAAGTTTTGAAGTTAGCATTGGAATGCAACCCATAACCATTTACCCTGCATAGGGTCTTGTTGGAAGGAAAAATCCATGGGGTTCAGTTCCAAGTTGGGAGAAAGACACAGGAAACATGGAGGCTGATTGAAAAGATGGTTTATTGATGAAGCAGAATTACATGTGATTCTGGTAAGCTGACAAAACGGAGTTGAGATTGGGTGGGTTTTTATACCTTCTCTTGGGCTTTGTATTTGAGCTTCCTGTTCCTGTGCCAGAACACATCCTTTAATATTCTCTTGGCTGTTGTCAGATTCCTATGGGGTCATGTAGGGGTCATAGCTGGCTCTATAGGCAAAAGAGGAAATGCAAATCCTAGGTGCTTGTCTCAGCTAATCTGGTCAACCTCTGGTTTATTGTTTATTTGAGCTCCCAGGTTTCTGTGATGTTGAAGTTTGGACTGCAATGTGGCTTGTGTTCTGTTGGAAGAAATGTCCATCTGGGTTCAGTTCCAAGTGGGATGAAAGACACTGGAAACATGGAGACTGCTTGGAAAGATGGTTTAATGGTGGACAGGGCCATATTGAGGTCCTGGACAAAAAAGAGCACATGGGTGAGAGTGGGAGATATATTTATACCCTCTATTGGGCTTTGAACTTGCTTCCTGTTCCTGTATCCTGATTGGTTGTCAGACTCCCATGGAGCCATGCAGGGGTAACTTTGTAGGTTGTCTTGAGTCCCAAGCTTGGTTGAATCTTGCTGGGTGATGTAATCTTCCCAGATGCCTTGTGGTGAGTTGGTAGAGGGCTAATCCTATCATCTCCTGATGGCCATGTCTTAATCCCATCACCCTGGAGCTGAAGGGGGAGAAGGGAGCTGCCAGAAGCTGCTTTGTCTTTAAAACATGTTTCTCCTTTTCCCATCCAGGGAAATATAATACTCTGACTTTTTAATATTTCCTAGAATATTTCATTCTTCTAGGAGTGGGGTGTGTGTGCTAACTTTCTACACTTCTGAAAGAGTGTTGGGCAATTCCTATTGTGGCTAATGACTTTCATCCTGTGTTGAATCTTGGGTGAGGGGCTGCTTCTAATCCTACCATTCTGCCTTTGTTTCAAAATCTCCTGTCTTGAATGGATTACCAAATCTGCATTTCTAAAAGCTGGCCTCCTCAGTTTCTGTTTGGGAGGGCAGGGAGCCAGAGGCTGGTTTAAGAGCATGTTTCTCTATTTCTCCCTTTGGGGAAATATAGTATCTTGCCCTTTTCATATTCTTCAAAATATTTCATCCTTCTAGGAGGGAGCTTCCCACAGCCTCTTAAACTCTCACCCACCCAAGGGTAATGATGAAAATAACATAAAGCAACTTTGCTTAGACATAAGGGGAGAAGTCAGGCTCCCTTTGTGAGACTAGGCTGAAGCTGCCATATCCAAAGATGGAACAAGCATAAAGGCAGGGTGATCAGCTATGTTATTCTGTACTGTGTTAAAAAGCCATGGATCTTGTAAATAGTCAGAATAGAGCTGAAAGGAAATCTTGGAGGTCTTCTTGTTCAACCCGTGCTCAAACAGGAGATCTATTTGTCTGTGGAGAATAGGCAACTGGACTTTCTGGTTTTTCCTTGAAGATGTTTCGCTTCTCATCCAAGAAGCTTCTTCCATTCTGAATGAAGAAATTCCCTTCTTTCAGAACAGATGAAGCTTCTTGGTTGAGAAGCGATAGTCTTCAAGGAAAAACCAGAAAGTCCAGTTGCCTCTTGAAAAAGCACCTTTGGGACAGGAGACCTATACCATTTCAGACAAGTGGCTATCCAGTCCCTTCTTAAAATCCTCCAGGGATGGAGCATCCACAACTTCTGAAGGCAAGAAGACACTGGTTGTTTCCTCTCATTGTCTCCTTAGTTCTAGATTGCTTCTCTCCTTGATTAATTTCCATCCATTGCTTCTTGTCCTGCCTTCAGATGCTTGGGAGAATGGCTTGACTCCCTCTTCTTTGTGGCAGACCCTCAGATATCGGAACACTTCTATCATATCACACCTAGTCCTTCTTTTCATCAAACTAGACATACCCAGTTCCTGCAACTGTTCCTTATATGTTTCAGCCTCCTGTCCCCTAATCTTCTTGGTTGCTCTTCTCTGCACTCTTTCTAGAGTCAACATATTTTTTTACATCATGGAGACGAAAACTGGATGCAATATTCTAGGTGTGGTCTTACTAAGGCTTTATAGAGTGGGATTAGTACCTCCCTTGATCTTGCTTGTATCCCTCTGTTAATGCAATTTAGGATTGCCGCCTCACAGGGATCTAGGGATTGAGTTACATATACCATTTCAGACAAGTGACTGTCCAGTCTCCTCTTAAAAACCTCCAATGATGAAGCACCCACAAGTTCTGGTGGCAAGCTGTTCCACTGGTTGATTGTTCTCACTGTTAGGAAGTTTCTCTTTAATTCCAAGTTGCTTCTATCCTAGAATAGTTTCCATCCATTGTTTCTTGTCTTCTAGTTTTTTTGAAAAAAATAAGTTGACCCCCTTATCTTTGTGGCAGCCCCTCAAATAGAGCAATACTGCTATCATGTCCCCACATAGTCCTTCTTTTCTCTAGACTGGCCATACCCAAATCCTGCAACTGTTCTTCATATGTTTTTGTCTCCGGGCCTTTAATCATCTTAGTTGCTCTTCTCTGCACTTTTTCCAAAGTCTCAACATCTTTTTCCTAATGTGATGGCCAAAATTGAATGCAGTATTCCAAGTGTGGCCTTACCAAGGCATTATAAAGTGGCATTAACACTTCACATGATCTTGATTCTATCTCTCTGTTAATACAACCTTGGACTGCATTGGCTTTTTTGGCAGCTGCAGCACACTGCTGGCTGATATTTGATCATCCATAAAACCTCCAACATCCCTCTCACAATTACTACTATTGAGCCAGGTACTACCTATTCTATACTTCTACAAAATCCCTATCAGTCCATTGCAAAAGGCAGATTTATTCAGAACAGTTTACATCATGGGATGACATCTTCAATACCATCCAGCATCCATATCTTCTGGTTTTGGTATGGAGTTAATTGGTGGGCAAAAATGCCAAATCCAGCGTAAACAACTGGCCAACTGCTACCAACAATACTATCACATTCCTGAGTTTATTCTTTTAAATCTAGATGGCAATTTCAATAATAATAATTTAAAGAAACCCCACCATACATTCATTTTCCCATTTCTTTCTATTCTCCCTCTGCTGGCCACTCCTGAAATAGTTGTCTTTTTCAAAGAAGTTAGGAAAGGTGTTTTTTTTTCCCTTCCTACATTTTTTTTTAAAAATAACCCCATCTAAGGAGTTCGGTAGATTAGCTTTGTTTCTCATTTCCTGAAATGTGATTTAGAATTAATTGTTTTTAAAAATACGTTCCAGAAAAAGCATAGTCCAGCATTTACAGTCAGCAGCTCCGTGGTGTTCTCAATTCAGTTGAGAGTGCGGGTGTGGGTGGGTGTTTTCCTGGAAGAAGAAGGTTTTTTTTTATCATGAGCTGATTCTCGTCTTTTAATGTCATCATCTTGGACTTCTCTCGATACTATGGAGGGTGCCTGGCTTACTTATGCCATCTACCCAGACTTTTATCCAGCTTCCTCTCTCTGGGGCCTGGCTATTCTCCATTGCAGTGAGAGGGCAATGGATGGATTCGACCCCCTTGCAGTGAGAGAGCAAGAGGTTGTTCTGGACTCTTCCCACAAGTCACTGTGGTGGGAGAGCAGTGACTGGACCATTCTGATTCTGGCCATCGGCAGCTGTGAGAGAGCTGCTGATTGTGGATTGTCCCTGACCATCATTGCCTGGCCCTTTGTACTGCATCTATTCCACCTTTGCAGTTGTTTCCATCTAGTCTATAGCCTATTATACCGATATGCCCTGGAATGTATTCATTAAGTCCCATTAATAAATTAAGCTTGCCTACTGCCTCTGCTGGAATTAAGAGCCCTCCAGGAGGTTCCCCTGTCTGTGAAGTGGCCCCTTGGGTTGTCAAGAGCTTACCTTAATAACGGATCCTGGGATCCCAAGAGGTGGCATGCTGCACCAGGGTTTAAATTTTAAATTTGGTATGAAGGGGAAACTTTTAAATTTTTAATTGGCTGTCTTAAGGAGTTAGGGAGGGTGGATGGGTCTTTTCAGCAGCCCGATGCATGGGGGGGTTGGGGGCGAGGCCCTGGGGGGTGAGGAGGGACGCGATTCCCAGGGTGGTTGGGATTGGTAGGAGACGCCGGAGGCATAGGGCCATATCATGTGTTGGGAGCATCATCTTTGGTGTGGCATGCTCCGACCCTATGGCCTCCTCCCTAGGGGCATGGGAACCGGATCCCTGGGCTTAGGGGTGTATTTTAATGCCAGGTCCATGGCTAATAAAGCCCTCCTCTGTGAGCTCATAGAGAGGAGGCTGCTGGACCTGGCTTGCATCACCGAGACCTGGTTGGGCCCGGAGGGTGTGTCCCTCTGGTTGAATTGTGCCCTCCAGGTTTTCGGTTTTGCACCCCACAGGCCCAGGGAAGGGGTGGTGGGGTGGCTGTGGTTATTCGGGAGACCTTGTTTCCAAGGGAGGTCACTGTTTCAGAGATAGGCGGAGTGAGCCCTCCTCCTGAGGTGGGGGCCTAATGGTCGGGTGGGCTTGCTGCTTGCATACCTCTCCCAGCTGTGTGGCAGCTGCCCTGCCTCAAGCCATGTCCTCTCGGGGTGGCGGTGGAGTTCCCGGACCTTATAGTCCTGGGACTTCAATCTTCCTTCCCTGGGTGGGGCGCCGGGTTTGGCCCAGGAATTCATGGCTTCTATGGAAGCCATGGGCCTGACCCAATTGATTCAAGGCCCGACTCATGAGGGGGAAACACTCTCGACCTAATTTTGTCTCTGAACGGTGGCAGTGAGGAGGGCAGGCCACTGTTATGGCATTGCCCGCTCCATGGTCTGATCACTATCTCCTATGGCTGGTCTTCCAACAGGCCACCCCTGCTGCTGGGATGAGGAGCCACTTAGATGGTTCTGCCCAGACACCTGATGGACCCTGAGAGGTTCCAGACGGAACTGGGGTTTCTTCCCTCCCTGCCCACGCTCTGTCGAGGATCTGGCGCCTGCTTGGCAACAGGCTGCGCCGGATGCCCTCGACAGGGTTGTCCCCATGCCCCTCACACTGGGATCCCGGATGGCTCCTTGGTATACGGAGGAGCTCCGGAGATGAAGCGCCGAGGGGTTTAGAGAGCAGGTGGAGGTCCACCCGCTCCCAGTCCGATCGAGCCTAGCTAAGAGCCCATATTAGGACTTACCTGGGAGCTATGAGAGCAGTGAGAAGGTCTTATCTCTCATAGCGCCCACAGATAATCGCCCAGCTGCCCTTGTTCAGGCTACCCGCTTCTCCTTCAGAGAGGAGGTGGACCCGTTGTGGGGAAGGGCTGAGGAGTTTGGTCAATATCTGTCGGATAAGATCGCCGGATTCGGAGCGGGTTGTCCTCTGATTTGCAGTGGTCTGAGGAACGGGATACAGGCAGTCTGGCCAGTGTGATCTGGGATGAGTTTGATCCTGTTTCGAGGATGAAGTGGACAGGACTATGCTGCTGAGTTCCACCACATGTTTATTGGACCCGCGGCCTTCCTGGCTGGCTTATGCCGCCAGGGAGGTCACCTGCGTTGGCTCCGTCAACGCTTCATTAAGAGAGGGTGTTTTTCCTCCTCCTTGAAGGAGGCGGTGGTGAGACCCTCTGAAGAAGCCTGCCCTGGACCCCACCATGTTAGACAACTTCTCCAGTCTCCAACCTTCTGCTTTGGAAGGTTGTTGAGAGTGTGGTGGCTCAGCAGTTTCCACTCTTCCTGGATGAAGCGGACTACCTGGATCCAGATCAATCGGGCTTCCCACCTGGTTTCAGCACGGAGACGGCATTGGTCCACTGATGGATGATCTCTGGAGGGCTCGACAGGGGCCTTTCCTCTGTCCTGGTCCTATTAGACCTCTCAGCGGCTTTTGATACCATCCACCATGGTATCCTTCTGCGATGCCTCGAGGGATTGGGAAGGGGGGCACTGTGCTTCAGGTTCACCTCCCCTCTGGAGGCAGTTGCAGGCTGGTGGCTGGCAGGGGCAGAGGTGGACCCCAGGGTGCTCTCCTGTGGGGTCCTCAGGGTCAGTTCTTCCCCAAGCATCATATGAAGCTGCTGGGTGAGATCATCCGTGATTTCAGGTGAGATTCCACCAGCAGCAGATGACACCCAGCTGTACAGCGCCCGAGGAGCAGGGGCCGCTGCCAGGGGCTTGCCCAGCTCCAGAAGTTCTCAACTACTTCCATTTCTGGACCAGATGCCCTGTGCACAGTCACTCACGCTCCTTGTTACTCTAGACTCACTACTGCAACGCCTTCTATTCTAGGACTGCCCTTGCATACCATCCGGAGATTGCAGCTGGTGCAGAATGCTGTGGCACGGTGGTGATGGGAGTTTGCTCCCATGTTGCTCCCTCCTGCTGCCTGCATTGGTTGCCTGGCACTGGTGAGATTCAGGTTTTAGTTTTAACATACAAAGTCCTTCACGACATGGGTCCTCAATATTTAAGGGAGCGACTCCTGCTGATATTGATTGCTGGTCGTCAGCACATAGGCAGGGACCTTTGGGGTCCCATCGGCGGCCAATGGCTGGCGGTCCCCACGATGAGCCTATTCTGTCATGTCCCGACCTCTGGAATCAATCTCCCTGGGCTCCGCCTGGCCCCTGACCTCCACACCTTCCCCATGATCTAAAGACCTGGTTGTTTGACCAATCTGGCTGTGACCCTTGTGGGAGGATGGTTTTATATTTCTAAGTTTATAAATTTGGTTTTTGGGCTTGTAATTTGTTTAATTTCTTTTAATTATTTATTGTTGTTGTTTTTAGTTGTGAGCCTTAGTCTTGAGATGGGGCTGCATACAAATCTCAAAAATAAATAAATAAATAAATAAATAAATAAATAAAGGAGGAGGAGGAGGGGAGGAGAGGAAGGAGAGAGAGGAAGAGGAGGAGATGTATGTGGAAGGCCTAGGGAAGGGTCTTTGAAGGGCAGGAAGAAAAGACACTACCAAGCCAATGGTCAAATAAGAGGTGAATGAGAAAGTAACTTTGGAAAAACATCTCAAACAAGCCCCTCCTTAGATGAAGTGTGGGAGGAGGGAAGCACATCCAGACATGCCAGATTCTGTAAACTACAGATGTTCCAATAAAAGTAGTGGCATTGGCTTCTTAGCCTGATCTACCTTATAGGACTGGTATAAGAGAGAGGAAAAGGGGAAGGGGGGAGGAGGAGGGGGGAGGAGGAGAGAAGAGTGAGAAGGAGAAGGAAGAAGAAGAAGAAGAAGAAGAAGAAGAAGAAGAAAAGAAGAGGAAGAGGAAGAGGAAGAAGGAGAAGAGGAAGAGGAAGAAGAAGAAGAAGAAGAAGAAGAAGAAGAAGAAGAAGAAGAGGAGGAGGAGGAGGAGGAGGAGGAGGAGGGAAGAAGAAGAAGAAGAAGAAGAAGAAGAAGAAGAAGAAGAAGAAGAAGAACAACAACAACAACAACAACAACAACAACAGGAGCAATAACAAGAAGAAAGAAGAAAGAAGAACAACAAGAACAAGAAAAAGAATAGGAGGAGGAAGAAGATAAAGAGGAGGAGCAGGAGGAGGAAAAGGAAAAGGAGGAGGAGGAGGTGAAGAAGAGAAAAAGAGAAGAAGGAAGAAGGAAAGGTCTTTCCATTCTTTCTGTGGTTCTTGATCTATGAACTGGGGACAGATGATTGCTTCTACGCAAAAGAAGAATTTATGACGTACAGAAAACAATTCCTGCAATCCTCGATTGCTTTGATAGGCATCAATGTTTACGCTGTTGTTGTATAGTTGTGCCTGTGTTTTAATTTAGTTTCCTTCCTCGGATTTGGTGTTCATTATTTTGTTCTGTTGTGTTTGGGTGTTTTTATTTTCCCCACATCTTCAAAAAAAAAGCCTTGGTGGAATCGGAATGCCGAATATCAGGCCATCTTCTAATATATGCGGCATAATCTTCTTAAAATGAGTTTTCACTTCAAGGAACAGAAGGGTTTAGAAACAAGCAGGATTTTTTTTTATTTTTGCTTTATTTTTATTTTTTATTTTTTTTTTTGGTATTCACATCTTATTATTATCCTGACTGTTTTCTTTTGGAGAACATTGCAGGATGATTAGTGAAGGAGAAATTGGCTTCTGGGCTCAATCCAATGATTAGTCGAAGGGAAAGTTGGAGTTCACATCCTTGCCAGAGGTACAGAAGGGCAGCTGCCTGCCTGTTTGGAGGCAGGGCAGCAAATTTAAACGGGGACAGAAGTTTCAACTAATCTGGACTATTTCTGTACCCATCCATTTCTGCTCCTGGCTCAGAAGCAAATATATTCAAGTGTTCATTCACTTTGCCTGCTTGAGAATGAATTGATTTTGAAATTTCTTTCAGGGGAGAAGAGGAAGGGGAAGGAACACGGAATCATAGAACAATTGAGTTAGAAGGGACCTTGAAGGTCTTCTAGTCCAACCCTGCTTAAGCCTACATTACCTATATAGGAGAAGGGGGAGGAGGAGATGAAGGAAAAGGAGGAGATGGACAAGGGAGAGGAGTTGAGGAAGGAGAAGGAGATATAGATGGGTAAGGATACTCCCATATTACACCCCTCCTGCATGAGCTGCACTGGTTACCGGTTGCCCTCTTAGTCAGATTCAAGGTGTTAGTAATCATCTATAAGTCCCTTCATGGCTTGCGGGAGCACCTACTGCCGACATCGGTTTCCCATCGCCCTGTGCGCTCCCACAGACAGGGTCTCCTCGGGGTGCCGTCGGCCGGACAATGTCCGCTGGCGACCCCCAGGGGGAGGGCCTTCTCTGTGGGTGCGCCTGCCCTTTGGAATCAACTACCCGTGGAGCTTCGATTGGCTCCTGACCTTCGATCCTTCCGTCGCGACCTAAAAACATGGCTTTTTCGACCGGCCAATCTGGACTGAAGGGGTTTTTAATTATTTTAATTGTTCGTGGGTTTTAATTATTTTAATGTGTAATTGGGGTTTCGTTCTTGTTTAATAGTTTTTTTTTAAAATTTTGTACTCTGGTGTTTTATTGTTGTAAGCCGCCCTGAGTCCTTTGGGAGATAGGGCGGCATAGAAATCCCATAATTAATTAAATTAAATTAAATTAAATTAAATTAAATTAAATTAAATTAAATTAAATTAAATTAAATCAAATCAAGGAGAAGGAAATGGGGAAGGAAATGCAGAAGGAGATAGAGAAGGGGAAGGAGATGGGGAAAGAGATGGGGAAGGAACATAGAATCACAGAACATAGAATTATAGAGTAGGGAGAGAACTTGGATGTCTTCTAGTTCAATCCTTTCTTAAGCAGGAGACCCTACAGCACTATAGAAGGGGAAGGAGAAAGAGAAGGAAAAGGAGAGGGAGAAAAAGGAGAAAGGGAAGAAGAAGGAGACAGAGGATGGGAAGGATGGGAAGGAGAAGGGGAAGGAGGAAGGGGAAGAGACATAGGAACATAGAACATAGAATAATTGTATTGGAAGGGTCCTTGCCAGGGGTGGGATTCTATCATTTCAGACCAGTTCTATAGAACCAGTTGTTATGATTCTGCAGTTCAGAGAACTGGCAAATCGTGCCTGCTGTGCAACCTCCCTGAGCTCTGATTTTTGCCTTCCTGGGCCCCAGGGAAGCCTTCTGGGTGCAAAATTGGCACACCCCCAGGAGGCTTCCCTGAGACCCAGGAGGCAAAAAAAATGGGGGGGGGAGGTTTGCTGCAAAAAAAGAAGCCACACCCACCCAGTCACATGGCCACACCCACTTAGCCACGCCCACCTAGCCACACCCACAGAACTGGTTGTTTAAAATAAATTTAATCCCACCCCTGGCCCTTGCTCACTCAAATGGAGCTTCATGCATGCACTAGTCCATGGCTTGCAAGGAACCATCCTTCCCCCCACACACACACTATCTGAAACATGAATCTCAGGCAATGAACATAACACAATGTTGGAAGAAAGAGCATGATAAACAAATAACAACAAGAGACCCTTCTAATATGTTCTACCAGCTGGATACCCTTGCATCGTGATGAAACTTTGTGATTGGGCTATGCAGGAGAACTCCGGTTCACAATCCATTGGCTCAGTGGTGGTCGGTGATTGAAACACATAAGCAGGGGTGGGATTCAAATTTTTAACAACTGGTGGTGGGCGTGGTTTGGTGATCATGTGACTGGATGGGCATGGCTTGGTGGTCATGTTGCTGGCTGGGCGTGGCCAACTCAATATCACTCACATCGAGGCACCCATCTCCTCGCCTGGCCTCTCATGACTGTGGGGATGCTGCAACAGTTGTAAGTGTGAAAAACGATCATAAGTCACTTTTTTCAGTGCCACTGTAACTTTGAATGGTCATTCCATACAAGCAAAGGAGGGGAAAAAACTCCAGAGACGTTCCTGAGACAGGAAGTCTAGTCTGCCAAGAATGTAATAAGGGTTTACAGAGAGGCAGTTTCTGTAAGCAACACCAGAATGTTTCCTTCCTGCTTTCCTTACAGGATTAGGCCAGTAATTTCTTCTAACAACCGGTTCTCTGAACTGCTTAGAATGTTAACAACCGGTTCTAGCGAATAGGTGTGAACCTGTACAATCCCACCCCTGCACATAAGGGAATATTGCTCCCTCTGCCTTGAGTCCAGAAGCAGTTCCATAGGTGGAAGGTATAGACATTTTGATACTGACATTTAGTACTGCAAGGAGCCCCAGGCTGCTCCTGATTGAAGGAGTGGAATGTCTGACAGTTTGAACTGAGGTAACGGAATGTGAGGCAACTGGCAATTGGAAGAGATTTCTTTTCAGGTGGGGAGGGGGAGTAGAAATCTTTAGCATCAGAGCGTGTTAATTGCTGTATTAAGAAATACTAGGGCTCTGATGGTCATTTTGAAAAATCCTTTCTTAGCGAGCACCTAGAAGCCAAGAGGAACATACGTGCCAAATTTCAAGTTTGTAGGCTTTATGGTTCTGGAGATTCCATGATGAGTGAGTGGTACTTGACTTTTATATATATAGTTTTTCTATCTCTCGCCTTCTGTGTTCCTCTTCTGTAGCGAAGGAATGGTGTCTGTAGCAAAGGAATGGTGTCTATGAAGATTCTCAATCATTCAGGGCATGGTTGTCCCAAAGGTGTTGGCTTTTTTTTCGTCCTGGAAGGCAACTGGACTTTTTTGGTGCTTCCTTTGGAAATGTTTCACTTCTGATCCAAGAAGCTTCTTCAGTTTCAACTTTTTCAAGCTTCTTCAGTTTCAATGGAATGAAGGCTATTGCTGAGGGCATTGGGTTGTATCCCAAAAATTCTAAGCCACCCTGAGTCTTTGGAGAAGGGCGGCATATAAATCTATGTATCACCGAGACCTGGTTGGGGCCGGAGGGTGGAGTCCCTCTGGTTGACATCTGCCCCCAGGTTTTCGGGTGCTGCACCAGTCACGACCCCAGGGAAGGGGGTGGGGTGGCTATTGTCATTCGGGAGACCTTGTTTCCAAGGGAGGTCCCTGCCCCGGAGATAGGCAGGTGTGAATCCCTCCTCCTGAGGTGTGGGCCTGCAAGTCGGATGGGCATGCTGCTTACATACCTGTCCCCCAGCTATGTCTCAGCTGCCCTGCCTGGGCTTCTTGATGCCATCTCGGGTGGCGGTGGAGTTTCCAGAGCTTATAGTTCTGGGTGACTTCAACCTGCCTTCCTTGGGACTGGTGTCGGGTTTGGCCCAGGAGTTCATGGCCTCCATGGAGGCCATGGGCCTGACCCAGATAATTGATGGCCCACTCATGAGGGGGTAACATGCTGACCTGGCTTTTGTCTCGAGCAGTGGTGGAGTGGTCTGGGGGTGGTGACATAGTTACCCACCCCGCTTCATGGTCAGACCACTATCTCCTGTGGCTGGTCTTCCATCAAGCTGCCCCACACCACTGGGATGAGGAGGCACTTAGATGGTTCCACCCCAGGCCTGATGGACCCTGAGAGGTTCCAGGCAGAGCTGGGGTTTTTCCTGCATCCCTTACCCACAGCCCTGCTGAGGTCCTTGTGGCTACCTGGCAACAGTCGGCTGCGGGGCTCTGACAGGGTTGTCCCCATGCGCCCCTTACTTGGCACAGATCCCGTCAGCCCCTGGTATACCGAGGGCCCGGAGATGAAGCATTGCAGGAGGGGACTAGAGAGCAGGTGGAGGGCAACGCTCTGGATCTGACCGAGCCCAGCTAAGAGCCCATATTAGGACTTACCTGGTGGCGTGAGGCAGAAGATCTTATTTCTCCTCATAGCATCCCAGAGATAACCCGCCACCCCTGTTTGGGGTCGCCGCCTCCCTCCTCCAGCTGGGGGTGGCAGACCCTTTGTGGGGCAGAGCTGAGGAATTTGGCCAGTATCTGCAGGATAAAATCGCCAGATCCGGGAAGGGTTGCCTGACTTGCAGTGGCCTGAGGATGGGGATGCGAGTGGTTTGGCCAATGTCATGTGGACTGAGTTCGATCCTGTTTCTGAGGATGAAGTGGACAGGATGCGGCGGCTGAGCTCCACCACATGTTTATTGGATCCGTGCCCTTCCTGGTTGGTTTATGCCTCCAGGGAGGTCACGCGGCTGGCTCCGGCAGTGGTCAACGCTTCATTAAGGGAGGGGCTGTTCCCTGCCGCTTTGAAAGAGGTGGTGGTGAGGCCCCTTCTGAAGAAGCCTGCCCTGACCCAGCCGCTGCTGAACAACTTCGTCTAGTCTCCAACCTTCGCTTTTAGCTAAGGTTGTTGAGAGTGTGGTGGCCCAGCAATTGCCACTTTTCCTGGAGGAAGCGGACTACCTGGATCCGCACTCAATCGGGCTTCCGCCCGGTACAGCACGGAGACAGCATTGGTCGCTGATTGATGATCTCTAGGCTCGGACAGGGTTTTTCTCTGTCCTGGTCCTGTTAGATCTCTCATGCTTTCGATACCATCGACCATGGTATCCTGTTGCAGCGCTCGGGGTTGGGAGTGGGAGGCACTGTTTTACAGTGGTTCTCCTCCTTCCTCTCGGGACGCAAACAGTGTTGGCAGGGGGCAGAGGTCACTCCAAGGTATCTCACTTGTGGGGTGCCCCAGGCTCGGGTCCTCTCACCCTCCTGTTCAACATTTATATGAAGCCGCTGGGTGAGATCATCCGTGGCTTTTGGGTGAGTTATCATCAGTATGCTGATGATATGCAGTTATACATCTCCACCCCAGGCCACATCAGTGATGCTCTCTCCGTGATGTCCCATTGTCTGGAGGTGGTACGGATCTGGATGGACAGGAACATGCTTGACTCAATCCAGCCAAGACAGAGTGGCTGTGCATACCACATCTCGGTCCAGTTTGGATGTTCCATCTTTGGTCATGGGGGAGGAGGTGTTGCCCCCTGTGGACAGGGCACGGAACCTGGGGGTCCTCCTGGACTCACGGCTCAAATTGGAGGAGCAGGTGGGGGCCGTGGCCAGGGGGCCTTTGCCCAGATCCGCTGGTTCACCAGTTACCCATTCCTGGACCGAGATGCCCTGCACACAGTCACTCAGGCGCCTATTTCCCGACTCGACTACTGTAACGCCTCTACCTAGGACTGCCCTTGCGTCACTCGAGGCTTCAGCTGGTGCAGAATGCGTGCGGGTAGTGATGGGAGCTTCCCTGATACTCCCATGTTACACCCCTCCTGCGCCACCTGCATTGGCTTCCGTTGCTCCCTCCGGTGAGATTCAAGGTTCTGGTATTAACATTCAAAGTCCAGCATGGCATGGGTCCAGGTTATTTGAGAACGCTCCTCCCAACATCAAATACTAACTGCCCTGTATGGGCTCACAGACGGGCTCCCTCGGTGCCATCTGCACTCAATGTCGCGGCTGACCCGGGAGGGCCTACTCTGTGGCGGCTCCCACTCTGTGAATCTTCTTCCGCTGGAGTTCTGCCTGGCCCCATCTTCGCACCTTCTGCCACGATTTGAAGACTTGGCTCTTTTACAATCTGGGCTGTGCTGATTCTCTGGGGTTGGTCCTATTTTAACTATGGGTTTTAATTTTCAATTCAGCTTAACTTGTTTAATATACTTTTAATTAATTTATTTATCGTTGTATTTTTAGCTGTGAGCCTCTCGAGTCCTTTTGAGAGAGGGCGCATATAAGTCGAATAAATAAATAAATAAATAAATAAATAAATAAATAAATAAATAATTAAAAAAAAAATCAACAACTTTCAAAGGAAACACTGAGGAAGTCCAAGTTGCCTTTTGGAAAAAATACATTTTTAATTTTGAAGGAACAGGTATATCTCAGGGGAGACCAACCTGTCCTTTATGTAAAGTTTTAGAAATTAAACCAGAATTAGGAGGAAAACAAAGGGAAAGGAGCAAGAAGATATTCATACCTTCAATACTCTCAGCAGACTCTTAGTAGGTAAATATGTAGCTGACCTTAGATGGCCTTCCTGGAGGAAAAGGAATTGCCTCCAATTTGTCACATCTTGTAGTGGATTGGAACGGATAAAAGAGTGAAATAATGGTTGAATATATATAGTTTCCCCTCTGCAGCAACAAATGGAAATTTCACTTAGAGAGGCTGACAGTTGGATTGCTGATAATGACGGCCTGTCGATGAAACCTTAAACCAGCCCCTTGGTGTAATTGTATGTTCTGACCTTCTGCAGACCCATTTATACCCAATAAGTAAATATCTAAACTGAGCCTCATTTTTGATGTAAAGCACACAGTGGAAATTATCCCCGTTTAAACCGAAAGCCTAGCTCTGCACACCTCCAAAGACGCAAATAATTGAGGCCACTTGCAATGCTTTGCAAGGGAAAGTTGAAAAGAAATTGGTGAAGGGGAGAGAGAGAGAGAAAGAGAGAGAGAGAGGAAAAAGAGAAAAAAATCTGTTTTGTGATGGCAAATGTATTTCGGGTTGATTCTTTGCATTAACCGTTGAGTGTGAAAATGGATGGGGAGTGTGGATGAGGACAGCAAGGTCAACTCCTTTGAGTAAGGGAATGGACACCTTGTTGATTGTTCCTTCACGATGTCAGAGAGGAGAACAGGTGGTAAAACCACGACAAGAAGCAAAGGATGGAAACTCAACAAGGAGAGAAGCAACTTAAAACCAAGGAGGAATTTCCTGACAGTGAGAACAATTAATCAATGGAACGGCTTCCCTCCAGAAGTTGTGGGTGCTTCGGAGGTTTTTAAGAAGATATTACACAAGCATTTGTCTCAAAAGGTATTGGGTTTTCTACTTAAGTAGCAGGTTCGACTAGAAGACCTATAAAGTCCCTTCCAAATCTGTTATCCTGTAAATTAATTGGAGGAACAGTTTGCCTCCAGAAGTTTTGGGTCCTCCAGCAGTTATGGGTCCTCCTTTTTCAGAAGAGATTGGACAACCATTTGTCTGAAATGTTACTTGCTTGAACAGGGGGCTGGATTAGAAGACCTCCCAGGTCCCTTCCAACTCTTTTATTCTGTTAAGTGACATCACAGGTCCATAATGTCACCGTGTCTTACCTGAGCTGAGAGGAGGAGTTTTATGATGCGGATTTTAACTATAAGCCTCCTAGAGTCATTTTTCAGAGTGAGATGGGCAATGTATTAATGTAATAAATAAATAAATTGGTGTTAATTGCCTTTCTTTCTTAATTGTTATATGCCACCTAGAGTCAATCTCTTATAAGAAGGGCAGCTATAAGAAGAGAAGAGAAGGGAAGGGAAGGGAAGGGAAGAGAAGAGAAGAGAAGAGAAGAGAAGAGAAGAGAAGA
>CM019149.1:304564212-304603498 GCA_009733165.1 Naja naja
GGAATTCATGGCTTCTATGGAGGCCATGGGCTGACAATTGATTCAAGGTCCTACTCATGGAGGAAATACTCTTGACCTAGTTTTATCTCTGAGCAGTGGGAGTGACAGAGGGCAGGTCACTGTGCGACTTTGCCTGTTCCATGGTCTGATCACTATCTCCTCGGCTGGTCTTCCAACAGGCCATCCCCACTGCTGGGATGAGGAGCCACCTAGATGGTTCCGCCCCAGAGGCTAATGGACCTGAGAGGTTCCAGGCAGAACTGGGGTTTTTCCTTCTTCCCTTGCTCACAGCTCTGCGAGGATCTGGCAATAGCCTGGCAGCGGGCTGCGTCGGAGGAGCCCTCGACAGGGTTGTCCCCATCGTCCCCTTAGCGTCGTGGATCGGTTAGCTCCTTGGTATCTGGAGGAGCTCCGGGGATGGCGCCATCGAAGGGTTTAGAGAGCAGGTGGAGGTCTACCCGTTCCCAATCCGACTGAGCCCAGCTGAGAGCCTTTATTAGGACTTACCTGGTAGCTATGAGAGGCGAGAATCTTATCTCTCCTCTCATGCGTCCGCCAGTCGCCCGGCCGCCCTGTTTGGGTTTTCGCTCCCTCCTTGGGTTAGAGGGGGCGGACCCGTTAGGGTAAGGCCAAGGAATGTTCAATCTGTCGGATAAGATTGCCGATGCAGTGGTCTGAGGAAGGGGTGAGGAGTTGGTGATCTGGGATGAGTTCGATCCGTTTCTGAGGATGAAGTGGACAGGATTATGCATGAGTTCCACCACATGTTTGTTGGACCTGTCCTCCTGGCTGGCTTATGCCGCCAGGGAGGCCATCATGGTTGGCTCGGGCAGTTATCAACGCTTTTTAAGGGAGGTGTCTTTCCCGCCGCCTTGAAGAGCCCTCCTGAAGAAGCCCTGGACCCGACTGTGTTGACAACTTTCGTCCAGTCTCCAACCTTCGTTTTTGGCGAAGGTTGTTGAAATGTGGTGGCTCAACAGGTTCTGCTTTTCCTGGATGAAGCGGACTACCTAGATCCGTATCAATCGGGCTTCCGACCTGGGTATAGCACAGAGGCGGCATTGGTTGCGCTGATGGATGATCTCTGGAGGGCTCGGGATAGGGTTTTCCTCTGTCCTGGTCCTATTAGACCTCTCAGCGGCTTTATACCATCGACCATGGTATCCTTTTGTCGCCTTGGGGGTTGGGAGTGGGGGCACCGTTCTTGGTGGTTCTCCTCCTACCTCTCGGGTGCAATCAGTGCTGACAGGGGGTCAGGTCGTCCCCTAGGGTGCTCTCTTGTGGGGTCCCTCAGGGGTGGTCCTTTCCCCTTTTTATTTAACATCTACATGAAGCCGCTGGGTGAGATCATCCGTGGTTTTGGGGTGAAATTCCATCAGTACGCTGATGATACTCAGCTGTACATTTCCACCCCAGGCCAGATCAGTGATGCCCTCTCCTGATGACCCGGTGTTTGGATGCGATGCGGAACTGGATGGCGGAAACATGCTTCGACTCAACCCGGCCAAGACTGAGTGGCTATGCATACCGGCGTCCCAACCCAGTCAAGATTATCCATCTTTGGCCATAGGGGAGGTGTTGCCCCTGTGGATAGGGCGCGAATCTGGGGGTCCTCCTGGATGTGCGGCTCGGTTGGAGGAGCAGGTGGGGGCCGTTACCAGGGGCCTTTGCCCAGCTCCGCCTTGTTCGTCAACTTAGCCCTTTTCTGGATCGGGCGCCCTGCATGATCACTCATGCCCTTGTTACCTCTAGGCTCGACTACTGCAACGCTCTCTATTTGGGACTGCCCTTGCATACCATCCGGAGATTGCAGCTGGTGCAAAATCTTGCGGCGGTGGTGATGGGAGTTACCGGTTCTCCCATGTGACCCCCTCCTGCGGCTTGCATTGGTTACGGTTGCGCTCGGGTGAGATTCAAGGTTTTAGTGTTAACATATAAAGTCCTTCACGACATGGGTCCTCAATATTTAAGGGAGCGTCTTCTTCCAATGTCAAACACCGATCGCCCTGTTCGAGCTCATAGGCAGGGACTCCTCGGGGTTCCGTCGGCAAGCCAATGCCGGCTGGCGGTTCCCCGACGACGAGCCTTTTCTGTAGCTGCCCCTGAGCTCTGGAATCAACTGCCTTTGGAGCTCCGCCTGGCCCCTGACCTCCGCACCTTCCGCCGAGTTGAAGACCTGGTTATTTGACCAACCTGGGCTGTGACCCTTTGGGGAGGGTTATTTTTTAAATTTTTAGTTTATTTTATAAATATTTGGGCTTATAATTTAATCTAATCGTTTTTTAATGTATTTATTGTTCCCTGTTTTTAGTTGTAAGCCTTGAGTCTTGAGATGGGGTGACATATAAGTTCAAATAATAAATAAATAAATAAATAAATAAATAAGAAGAAGAAGAAGAAGAAGAAGAAGAAGAAGAAGAAGAAGAAGAAGAAGAAGAAGAAGAAGAAGAGACACCACGACTGTCATAAAGTCATACTTGCCAGTTGCCAAGTATCTTGGCTGTTTCAGCAGGCCGGCCTGGATTGACCTGGGGGTGGGTCATTTTAATTGCATTGTTTTATTGTTGTAGTTTTAATTGTTTTAATTCAATTTTTTAATAATTTATAGACTTGTAGTTGTTTAATATTTTTTATTGTAAATGTATTCTCTTTTTATATGTTCACCGCCCTGAGTCCTTAGGGAAAAGGGCGGCATACAAGTCTAAATAAATAAATAAATAAATAAATAATAAATCTGACCTTTGTCATGTGACCATAGGGATGCTCCAATGGTTTTAAGTGTGAAAAGTGGCCATAAGTCAATTTTTGCAGTGCTGTTGTAGCTTCAAAAGGCTCCTTAAACCAATCTGTGTAAGTCAAGGATTATCTGTGTTCAATAAAATCAAGGGCCAGATTAATTTTATTTTAGAATATTGAAGATACTGGAGTGCTTAATATTTAGACATTATCTTTGACCACTCTTGGAGAACCAGTGAAATTCCAGAGAACCAAAGAAAGGCGGATGCTATTCCTTAGCTTCTGGAAGAGTGGAAAGGAACTGCTTTCACAAGAAGACACAACAGGAGTTCATAAATATATTCAACATCTCTAAACATTTCAGAAACAATGCATGCATTACCCCAAATTAGCAGGGATTGGCCAAGAAGCAATTTTCCCAGAGTAACTTTACCTCATCCATGCATTTCATTTAATTAATTTAAATCAGATGTGGTGGTTTAACTTCTCCCTTCAGATTTGATGACTTATGCTAGATACAGTATTCAGCCATTATTTGGGAACAGAACATAGAATAACAGAGTTGGAATGGGCCTTGTAGGTCTTCTAGTCCAGCCTCTTGCTTGACCAGGAGACCCTATACTATTCCAGACAAATGGCTGTTCAGTCTCTTCTTGAAAGCCTCCAGTGATGAAGAACCCACAACTTCTGGAGGCAAGTCATCCACTGATTAATTGTTCTCATTCTCAGGAAATTACTCCTTAGTTCTAGGTTGCTTCTCTCCTTGATATTTTCCATCTGTTGCTTCTTGTCCTCCCTTCAGGTGCTTTGGAAAACAGGTTGACTCCCTCTTTTTGTGGCACCACCTTAGTTATTGGAAGACTATCATATCTCCCCTGGTTCTTCTCTTCACTAGTCTAGCCATGCCCAGTTCTTACAACTGTTCTTCATGTGTTTTAGCCTCCAGTGCCCTAATCATCTTGGTTGCTCTTCTCTGCACTCTTTCCAGAGTCCCAACATCTTTTTATATTGTGTTGACCAAAATTGGATGCAGTATTCCAAATGTGGTCTTACTAGGGCTTTGACAACTGAGATTCAACTAAAGGTTTTGAGACAGCGAAACCTTCCTTCAAATCAATGAAAATAAAACAGTTGTTCTTCTATGTTTAGCACAGTGGACAGAACATTTTTCTTAGCGTTCAGGAGCTCATTGGTCAAGAAACTGCTAAATAAAAAATAGACTAGATGGTGCTGGAGTATCTTAGAGGTTAAGAGTTTCCTTACAGCACAGATGAACAACTATACACATAGAATATCCTCAAAACCTTATGAGATTCTCCTTAGACCTTCCCAAAAGTGCTTTCAAAACCATGTTTTTGTACGACCAAGGAGGAAAATTATTAAACACAGAGATAACTATCATATGGATTAGCCTTAACAAGTTTAATGTTCATCACATGGAAGTTAAAATTAGAATAAATCAGGTTGACTCAGCCTTCCATCCTCTCAGGGTAGGTAAATTGAGGACCCAAGATTGTTGGGGGCAATAAGCTGACTTTGTAAAAATGCCGCTTAGTAATAAGTAGGCATATACAATGGAAGGAAGGCTATTGCTGAGTGCATTGGGTTGTGCTCCAAAAATTGTAAGCCGCCCTGAGTCTTCTGAGAAGGGCGGCATATAAATGTAATTAAAAAAAAATATTGTCCTATTTTTTTCCAAGTCCCTTTCACTGTTTGGAATTTGGCTTGCGGCATAATTATTGGCCCCAAAGTCCTTCAACAACCAATCACAGAACTATACTGCATAATAGAAAAGCAGAAAGATCAATATAATTCCTCCAAGTAAGATAGCCTTCCTTGAGACAATTGATTGAAGATCTGCTTCAATGTTCCCAGATAGGCTCTCTGGGAATTCTGGGAGCTGAATTCCCAGTACAGGTAGTCCTTGAGTTACAACAGCTCATTTCGCATCTGTTCAAAGTTACCACACCACCAAAAACAGTTACCTACAAGCAAGAAATAATGGGAGGGGGGTTTAAGAAGACAATCGACAGTCATTTGTCTGATATGGTATAATATCTTCTGTTTGTGCAGGAGATTGGACTAGAACAGTGGTTGCCAATCACTGGGCTAGGGACCACTGGTGGTCCATGAGAAAATGTTGGTGATCTGCAGAGAGATGTCCCTCCTAAAGCAACCCCCAAAGCAATTAATCCAGGCTGCACAGGAATACAAGGCTGCACTGCCCACATGGCCCGCTGGACCACAAGGCTTGTGTCACTTGCATTGTGAACAACACAAGGTAGTGAGGGGAGGGGGGAAAGGGCAGAGGGGGGAAACTTGCCCCTCTCACCCCAAGCGCCTGGCCTGGCCACCGGGCTGCTTCTTTCCACTTCTTTCTTCTTCTGCTTTTGGCTGCATGCAAGGAAAGCAGCAAAAGTCTTTCTTTCTCTCCCCTAAACTCCACCAGAAATGGGTCTTTGGGACCCTGCATGGCCTCCTGCTCCAAGAGGCTGCACCGGCAAGGACTCACTTCTGGTGGAGTTTGGGGGAGAGAAAGAAAGACTTCTGCTGCTTCTGCTGCTTTCCTTGCATGAAGCCAAAAGTCTCTCTCTCTCCCACCAAGGTCAGCAAGCCACCGTCAGTCAAAATTCATATTAGTGGTCTGCGGGATTCAAAATTATGAGTTTGGTGGTCCCTGAGGTCCAAAAGTTTGGTGAACGCTGGACTAGAAGACTTTCAAGGTCCTTTCTAACTCTGTTATTCTGTTATCCCATCCCGGTCAAATGGTTATCCAATCCTTTCTTGAAAATTTCCAAATTTGAAAGGCAAGCTGTTTCATTGATGAATCATTCTCACTGTCAGAAAAATTCTCCTTAGTTCTAGGTTGGATTTTTCTTGGATGTGCTTCCATCCATTGGTTCTTGTCCTGCCTTCAGGTACTTTGGAGAATAGATTGACCCCTTCTTCTTGGTGGTAACTCCTGAGATATTGGAACACTGTTATCATGTCACCCCAAGACTGTAACGCCTCCTGTTCTGGGCAGAGGGTTATTATTATTATTATTTATTAGACTTGTATGCCGCCCTCTCTCCCTAAGGACACAGGGTGGCTCACAGAATAAAATACAATACAATAAATTAACTAAAAAATGATTAAACAGTACAAGCCTAATATTAAAGTTTAAACCTATTAAAATTATTTTAAAAGAAACCCGCCCCCTTCTTGGTTCAGTCCAGGCCGGCCTGCTGAAATAACCAAGTCTTTAGGTCACGGCGGAAGGAGTGGAGATCCGGAGCCAAACAAAGGTCCATGGGGAGTTGATTCCACCGAGTGTGTGCCCCCACAGAGAAGGCCCTACCCCTGGGCACCGCCAGCTGAGAGTGTCTAGCCGACGATATCCCAAGGAGGCCCTGCCTGTGGGGGCATACAGGGCGATCGGAGTGTGATGCTGGCAGGAGACATTCCCACAAGTATCCCGGACCCAAGCCATGTAGGACTTTATATGTTGTTACTAAAACCTTGAACTAGACCTCCAAGTTCTCCTCCGGGCCTATGATTTTATGATTCTAATTTTCTAAAATATGTTAGTATGTGTGTGTGTTTGTGGTTTTCATTCATCAGAAATACAGAATAATAGAATTGGAAGGGACATTGGAGGTCTTCTAATCCAGCATCCTGATCTAGCAGGAGGTCCTATACCATTTCAGACAAGTGACTGTCCAAACTCTTCTTAAAAGCCTCCAGTGATGGAGCACCTACAACTTCTGGAGGCAAATTGCTCCTCTGGTTAATTGTTCTCACTGTTGGGAAATTTCTCTTTAATTCTAGGTTGCTTCTCACCTTGATTAGTTTCTACCCATTGCTTCTTGTCTTGCCTTCTGGTGCTTTGGGGAATAGGATGACTCCCATCTTCTTTGTGGCAGACCCTCAAGTATTGGAAGACTGCTATCATGTCACCCCCTAGTCCAGGGGTTCCCAAACTTTGCTATACCCCACATCCCTAAAGTGCTTCTGATAAATTCTCATACCCCTTAAAATTAAATAATTATATGCATATAATTATAATTCTACACTATAATTTTGAAATTTCTAAACCCAAGTTTTTGCACCCCCTGGAATATCATCTTGCATTCCCAGTTGGGAACCCTTAGGGCCTAGTCCTTCTTTTCATGAAACCTGACATACCCAATTCCTGCAACCCTTCTCCATAGATTTGTAGATTCTCCATCTGAAGATTGGTAGATTTTCCATTTGAAGGGCTCAAAGCAGCAGCAATGTATCCCTTGTCCCCCTCCACAGCATGCACACAAACAACAGCAAGCAAACTACTGCTGTTCAAAGATAAATTCTTATTTGGTAGCCCCAGTCACCCATGGATTTTACTCTCTGCATTGATACTCTAACTGTTGTAAGGCAAACAGTCTTGCATCAGGCTTAAATCAATGCTCCTGTGCTCTATGGAGGTTTGCCAAGAAATTAAATATGTAGAAGCTTCACTGTTATGGTTCTTAGATCCGCACGCTGGGTCTGTATCATTTGATACAACCGGATTTGATGTTCTGGGATCTTCCAACAGCCTTGCACTCCTTCCAATAAAGCTGCAATATGATACCTTCTGGAGTAACACGAGATGCGGAATCTTCTGCCAAGCATTACATAATCCTGGGCTCCTGATCCTGAACTTCCCACCAAACCCAGATGGAAGAACCCTCTGGGGGACTGGAAGTTGGATGTAACACCGAATTGCACGGCTGGTGCCGACTCATCAGTTGATTTCACCATTCTTTGGGGAACGCAAGATGGACATAACCCGTTTGGCAGCCTCCCCTAACAGCCTGAAGTCATTGTCACTCAGGGCAAACAATCCAGATCGAGTTGTGAGCCATTCTAGGATTGTGGTGGTTGATTTTTTTCAGCTCCATCGCTAAGAAGACCCTCTACCTTTTATTCCCCTAATTCAATCCCAAAAGTGCTTTTCCAAAAGAGCACAGGATATTCTTGGTTTTTTTTTCCCCTCGAAAACATTTCATTTCTCATCCAAGAAGCTTCCATTCTTCAAAACAACAGAGTTGGCGGAAGGGACCTTGGAGATCATCCAGTCCAACCCCCCTACTCAAGCAGGAAACCCTATACTATTTCAGACCAATAGTTGTCCAATTTCCTCTTTAAAGCATCCAGTGTTAGAGCCTTGGTGGTGCAGTGGTTAGAGTGCTGCACTGCCGGCCACTTCTGCTGACTGCCGGCTGCCTGCAATTTGGCAGTTCAAATATCACCAGGCTCAAGGTTGACTCAGCCTTTCATCCTTCTGAGGTTGGTAAAATGAAGACCCAGATTGTTGGGGGCAAGAGGCTGAAGTAAACTGCTTAGATAGGGCTATAAAGCCCTGCAAAGCAGTATATGTCTAAGTGCTATTGCTATTGTTGGTCCCACCATAGCACATGACGGGGCCTCCTGGGGGTACCGTCAGCTAAACATTGTAGGCTGGCGGCCCCTAGGGGGGAGGGCCTTCTCTGTGGGAGCACCCACCCTCTGGAACCAACTGCCCCTTGATTTGCGCCTGGCCCCTGATCTCCGCTCCTTCCACCGTGACCTTAAAACTTGGTTATTTTTACGATCTGGCCTGGACTGACAGGGGATCGGGATTTTAATTTGAATGTTTATTTGGCACTAATTTAATATTTTTTAAATTATTTTAACTTTTGTATTGCCTGTTTTTTATGTACACTGCCCTGAGTCCTTTGGGAGAAAGGGCGGCCTATAAGTCGAAATAAACTAACTAAACTAACTAACATGCATAAGTGCACCAGCATGCCTACCGTCCCGGTCTTACTGTCCCCATTTATCTGTATTTATTTCCTTTGTTCTTGTTTATGTTCGTACTTGTTATCTTGTACATGCTTGACAAATGAATAAAATAAAATAAAAAATAGGCAAGAAAGCCCACAGGGTGACTTTGGGCCAATCACCAGGAGATGGTAAGTTCTAGTCCCACCTTAGCCATAAAAGCCAACTGGGTGACCTTGAACCAGTCACTCTCTCTCAGCCAAACCCACCTCACAAGGTTGTTGTTATGGGGAAAATAAGAGGAGTGGGAATTATCAGATATGTTCCTTACCTTGAGTTCCTCACCGCCTCACTTAGTAATGGAAATCCTTCTCCCATCCCTGTCAATGACGTCAATTATAGAATATCTTTATTGTCATTGCATTCCATGAATACAATGAAATTTGAAAGCTACTCCAGCACAGTGCCCCAAACACCACATCACCACCACACTACAGAGTATTTAAAAATTAAAATAATAATAATAATAATAATAATAATAATAATAATAATAATAATAGGACTAAATCACAAATGCACTGTTTGATTCAATACAATTACTGCCTTGGAAAAGAAACTATTTCCCAATCTATTAGTCCTTGTTTTTAGACACCTATAACGCCTCCCTGATGGTAACAGATCGAAATATGAATGTCCAGGATGAGAACGGTCTGTGGAGATTTTTAGTGTTCTAGAGAGGAGTCTGGTCTTCTCAATCTCTTCCAGAGAAGAAAGAGAGCAACCGATGATTTTTTGTGCTGTGTTTATAACTCTCTGGAGCATCTTGTTATCCACTGCAGAGCATCCAGCATACCACACCGTTACACAGTGTGCTAAAATGCTCTCGATGGTAGACCGGTAAAAAGTAACCAGCAACTTCTCACCCAAACCACTCCTTCTCAGCAACCTCAGAAAGTGCGGGCACTGTTGGACCTTCTTTACAGTGGCCATAGTGTGGACTGACCAAGGTTTTAGTATTAACATTCAAAGTCCTATGAGGCATGGGTCCGGGATATTTACGGGAGCATCTCCTGCCGGCATCGAATGCCAAACGCCCTGTACGAGCGCACAGGCAGGGGCTCCTCGGGGTGCCGTCTGCGACCCAGTGTCATTTGGCGGTGCGCCGGGGGAGGGCCTACTCTATGGCGGCTCCCGCCTTATGGAATCAATTACCCCTGCGGCTCTGTTTGGCCCCTGACCTTCGCATCTTTCACCACGATTTGAAAACCTGGCTATTTGGACAGGCCGGGCTGTGCTGACTTCTTGGAGGGGAGGTTTTATGTTTTAAATTTTTAAGGGTTTTTAGATAAATTGGCTTGTATTATTTAATAGTGTTTTAGATAATTAATTTATTGTTTTTTTTTAGTTGTGAGCCGCCCCGAGTCCTTTCGGTGAGGGGGCAGCATACAAGTTAAATAAATAAATAAATAAATAAATAAATAAATAAATAAATAAATAAATAAATAAGTAAGTAAGAAAGATTGTGGGAAATATGAGTTCCTAGAAATTTAAAACTATGAACTCTTTCCACACAGTCTCCACTGATACATAGTGGGAGAGGCTCTGCTTTGCATCTTCTGAAGTCTATAATCAATTCTTTGGTCAATTATGGCAAAAAGTTCCTAGATTCGTAGAATAAATTAACTTTAATTGTAACAATTAAGTGATTTATTGAGCAACTACCTCGTTTAAACAATGGAAACTCTCTTCCTCATTCTGGTTGTAAGTCAAGGTCTGCCTGTATTTTCCTGGAGGCCATCTTTTTTTTTTAAAATTACATTTATATGCCGCCCTTCTCCGGAGACTCAGGGCAGCTTACAATTTTTGGGATACAACCCAATGCGCTCAGCAATAGCCTTCATTCCATTGTATATGCCTGCTTATTCCTACGCGACATTGTTACAAAGTCAGCTTATTGCCCCCAACAATCTTGGGTCCTCAATTTACCTACCCTGAGAGGATGGAAGGCTGAGTCAACCTTGAGTCTGGTGGGATTCAAGCCTGCAGTAATCGCAGGCAGCTGGAACTTAAGTGCTAGGCGTTTAACAGCCTGCACCACCAAGGCATTTAACAGCCTGCACCATCTTGCCCCTCACGGCAACCTCTTCGGAACCTCCTCTCACCCCACTTTCAATGACAAGAACCATGGGGCAAAAAGAAAAGCTCATAAGTTCCTAAATTCGTTAACTTGAGTCGTAAAAATTAAGCGAGTCCCTGAACAACCTCCTCGCTCAGCAATGGAAACTCTCTTCCCCATTCTGACCGTAAGTCAAGGACTGTTTGCATTTCCCTTGAAGCCATCTTGCCACTCAAAGCAACCTCTTTGGCAGCCTCCTCCCACCTACCCCCTTCAATGACATCAATTAGCATAGTTTTAATTGGCATATGTATGAGACCCTTAGGTGTAATCGTTTTTTTAATATTGGTATATTTGCATTTGGATTATTTTATTTTGTAAGCCGCCCTGAGTCCTTCGGGAGATAGGGCGGCATATAAGTCTCATAAATAAATAAATAAAATAAAATAAATAAAAAGAGCCTTGGTGGCGCAGGCTGTTAAATGTCTAGCACTTAAGTTCCAGCTGTCTACAATTATTGCAGGCTCGAATCCCACCCGGCTCAAGGTTGACTCAGCCTTCCATCCTCTCGGGGTAGGTAAATTGAGGACCCAAGATGGTTGGGGGCAATAAGCTGACTTTGTAAAAATGCCGCTTAGTAATAAGCAGGCATATACAATGGAATGAAGGCTATTGCTGAGCGCATTGGGTTGTGCTCCAAAAATTGTAAGCCACCCTGAGTCTACGGAGAAGGGTGGCATATAAATGTAATTAAATAAATAAATAAATAAATAAATAAATAAATAAACTATGTGCCAGACGGCACGATGTGCCCATGTAATGCCACCTTCCCTCTGAGACTTTCCTGCAGCTCGATCAATTGTTTCGCCTTCGCTCTCTTGCCTGTGGCGATAGCCGACTCGAGAGGCTTCTGTGTCTGGGGCTGCCTTGGTTTTTTTGTCAATTCCAATTTACCCAGAGATTCTTTTACCTTTTGCTAGACAACAAAAGGTTTCCGATCAATAGAAAGCCTCATAAATGGCCTAGCAGGCATCGCAAAGCCAGCTTTGCTCCTGTTACCCAACGTCTCTGGGGAGCAAAGGAAAAAAGGTTCTTAAATAGTTCAGCTCGTTGGCTTTTAACTGACACGCAGCCAACTTCTTTCCTGGTTATTGTTAGACCCTTTCCCGTCATACTTCGGGTCGTTGAGGTTTTCCTGGGCTCCTGTCCTCCCAAATACTGGTTTTTTTTAAGCTCCAACTTTCTCTGAGGTGAACAGAAAGTATGAATTCCCTTTGAAGGAGAAAATGATTTTTTAAAAAAATTTCAGGGTGGTGGAGACTCGTAGCATGAAGAGACAGAAATTTCAGGTTTAGTTTGGATGATAATGATGATGTTGGTGGTAATGGAGAAGGAGAAAGGGTGAGAAAGGGCAGCACGAAAGGTACAGGACATGGGAAGAGAAGAAAGAGGACAGTAGTAGGAAGTGAAGAGAAGGAAGAGGAGGAGGAGGAAAAGAAGGAAAAGGAGGAGGAAGAGAAGAAAAGAAGAAGAAGAAGAAGGAGGAAAAGGAGGAGGAAAGAAGAAGAAGCAGAAGAGGAGGAGGAGGATTTATATTATACTGATTTTTTTCTGCCCCTGTAATCCACAGCAGCACATTCTTCAATCTGAACAGTTCTGTAAGGATCACGATGTATCAATCAATCAATCAATCAATCAGAATAGAGCTGGAAGGGACCTTGAAGGTCTTATAGTCCACCCCGCTGCTCAAGCAGGAAACCCTATACCATTTCAGACATGTGGCTGTCCTGTCTTTTCTTAAAAACTTTAATCCTCAGGACAGAGACCCAGTGTGATGACCCAGAGTATCTCAGAAATATAACAAAACCCAAAACGTAACTAAAAGTCCTTTCATGCCTTCAACTTGGCTTCACTGCTTCATTGTTCACAGTGGAGGAGTCAAAATAACATTTCAAAGGCAAGAAACACAGTTCGCATTCAAAGAGCCGATAACGAAGCAAAAGCCAAAAACAAACCACGTTGAATGAAGTTCCTCGACAGACCAGGATAGATAATTGCCAGCTTCAGGAAGATAACCAGGGGCAATCCGTTGGAAGAACGCCAACCAAGATAAAACTTCTTTAGAACTAAAACACTAACTTTGACTCCAGCAATTCTAACTATGCATTTACAAACTTATATACATAGCTCCCAGCTGTAAGCCCCGAGGAGGATCATGGCCCTCTCCTCCCAAGTAGACCAGGCTTTTCCCTGATCCTCTCCTCCCTGAGTGCCCTGGGATGGATAGGAGATGGGCCTGGATCCTCCTCTGATTGCTCAGCTGGCCTCTGCACTTCCTCAGCATCTTCCACCACCTCTGGAGCCACACTCCCACTCCCTGTTGGCTGTTCCTCCTGTTCCTCGGAGTCAGTCTCCACCAGGGGTATGATACCTAGAGAGAGGACTGTATGATGTGGTCTCCCTTCCTCTCTTCAATTTGCAGACATATTCTGGACATTAATTAAAGCAAGCCCTGGTGCCATCAACTTGATAAAGCATTATTGTTGAAAAGTGAAATATACTGCAAGTCAAGCCCTGTTTTCATTCTTCTTAAATTTTAATTTATCCTGACATAGTATTCTGGCTTACTTGCTTGCGGCTGGAAAGTAATGCCTCCCAGTTTTTGAAGCTGAAGATGAGATATTTCGCTCGAAGGAAAACCCAAAGCATCATCTCGTCAAGTTGAGATGACTCTTATTTTAGGAGGCATCAAGGATTTCGGGGAAAGGCCTTGGGTGACCCTTCAACTTGCTAATTTTGGGCTTGCCTCCTACTTAATTCTTCTTGACAGTGAGAACAATGAATCAGAGGAAGGACTTGCCTCCAGAAGTTGTAAGTTCTTTAGGTTTTTAAGATGAGATTGGAGAACTATGTCTTCTTCTTCTTCTTCTTCTTCTTCTTCTTCTTCTTCTTCTTCTTCTTCTTCTTCTTCTTCTTCTTCTTCTTCTTCTTCTTCTGCTTCTGCTTCTGCTTCTGCTTCTGCTTCTGCTCCTCCTCCTCCTCCTTCTCCTCCTCCTCCTCCTCCTCCTCCATTATTTCTTCTTCTTCTTCTTCTTCTTCTTCTTCTTCTTCTTCTTCTTCTTCTTCTTCTTCTTCTTCTTCTTCTTCTTCTTCTTCTTCTTCTCCTCCTCCTCCTCTTCCTCTTCTTCTCTCTCTTCTATCACTGATGATGCTACCTAGTTTGGTCATTAAACATCTCCAAGAAAACAACCAAGCTCAGAGAGTACCAAGGATCCTTTGTTTCAACCCTGAGCTACAACTATCCTCCTTCATTGCTGATGGTTCAGTCTACAAAACACAGCACTTCTTTTTTTTCCCCCTCATATCTATTCATTATTTATTTGCAGGAAACTTGCTTTCTGAAAAGAGAAGTCAGTAGCATAAGTTCCTCCACCAATAGTTAATTCAGAGATGACAGCTGGAAATTCTTTAATTGAAGAACCTTTGGTACATATAGTTTTCTTCAGATACTGAGTATCCAAAATTATGTGTTCAAGTATCCATGTATCCAAGCTTCAGCATGTTGTGGGAATGGGTAAATTATAACAGTCACAATTCATGACTCTAAATATTAGATAGCTGTGGACTTTTTTAAAAGAAAATAATGAGAGAAAGAGAGATCTTATGCTCCTGCCATCAGATAACACTGGAATAAACAAACAAACAAAAAATTGTCAATGTATTCATTTGTACGTCTTTAAAATTTCCTGGAATGCCTCGCCATCCCCACTGAATTTGCCAAGCCTATTATGAGGTGCTATTTACTATACTATTATATAGGCTTTAATTAGTGAATTGATCCTGGTATTGGCTAAAAGCAGAATAAACCGCCTGTAATCATTTTACAGCCATTTGGGATATGTGTGGAGCTGCGAACACACAATATAACATGATCAAAATCTCCGTCTCATCCTTTAAACGGCCTTGAAATCTTGCTTCTTGTTCTACCTGCCATTCAGTCTCCTTCACCTGGACTGGGGGCGATCCACTTAGTGGCATCTGGTCAAGCCATGAGGGTTTTTTTTTTTTGGAGGGGGGAGTCCACTCTTTTGTTTTTTTTTAACTTTGGTATAGCTAAAAAAAAAGAAAACAAATAAAAGAGAGCTGGAGGAATGAATCAGCCACAAGTTGCAGGGACAACAATGTTTGCTTGCAGTTATATAATTCAGATTGTGGTACCCAAGTAAAAGGCCAAGGTTTCGTTATCTGATGAAAGATCAGATAATGCAAAAGAAATGAATAACAACAATAACCTGGCCGGGAGGTAGGCCCCGATGAAGATAAGGGCGGCTGTACCATTGGATGCTGCCCCCGGTTGATCTTCTCCGCCCCCTTTGCCTTCTTTAATTCTGACTCCTTGAACGTCTGGGATGAATGACTGGGTTGTTGGCGCCACAAGGGTTTGTTGGCACCAATTGATGTGATGCCGAGGGGCAAGAAGACTCTCCCTGTTTCCATCTGGGATGTGAACTATCGGACGGTTTTATCCATCTGCCATCCAGAACTCTTGTCTCCTCCGTCTTGTGGGGGTTACCTCTCCCACCCTCATTAGTCTTCATTGGCGAGGGTGACGGAACTTTGTTGGATCACCCACCCACTGTTGTGAGAGAACAATGGGATGGTTTGTACCACCTCCTCCCCAGCGCAACTTCAACTGCAGTGCAACATCTCTTTTAATCACTGGGGGCCACGAGCGATGAGAGAGCAGTGGCCAGCCTTAGATGCTCGACCAACAGCCCCCTGGAATGCCGTGAGAGGGCATCCAGGGATGGAGGCAACTCAGTGGTTTTTGAATTATGCCAATGGTTAGACTATAAGATCTTTATGAGATCATACCACTTACATCTAGGGCCGCTCCTCCCTTTGTTGATGGGACATGTACCAACATATGCAGACTTTTCGGGCAGCTGAATTGTGGGCTCTGAGGAATTCTCCCCTCTCTTGGGTTTGGCCCACTGGTTTATCATCAGCCTATCTCGAGGACGGATTCTGGAATCCGGAGAGATGGAATGACGCAGGAAAGGGTAGAGGCTGGGGCTCGGGGAGGGATAAGGAAAAAGGACCCAGGGCTTCTCTGTTAAAATTTTTATTTCGGTTTCTTAGGGGGTTAGGGAAGGGTGGGAGGGGTGGGGGTTTTATTACAGGAGTTCAGTGCAGCCTGAAACAGGGCCATGGTTGGGGGGTGCATGAGGGGGCCTGTGGGACTCCGGGTGGAATAGTGGGGGGCATGATCCCCAGGGTGATTGGAATGGGTAGGAGCCGACGAGACGGGGGGCCATATCATGTTAGGGGAGCGTGCCCCCGCTATGTCCAAGCTGTGGCACACTCCGACCCCTTAGCCTCTTCTCATCCCCTGGGGGTTTTGGGATCCAGGACCCCTGGGCTCTGACTGGTGTACTTTAATGCCAGGTCCGTGGTTAATAAGGCACCACTTTTCCGTGATGTGATTGAGGAGGAGGCCGCGGACCTGGCTTGTATCACCGAGACCTGGTTGGGGCCGGAGGGTGGAGTCCCTCTGGTTGACATCTGCCCCCCCTGGTTTTCGGGTGCTGCACCAGTCACAACCCCAGGGAAGCGGGGGTGGGGTGGCTATTGTCATTCGGGAGACCCTGTTTCCAAGGGAGGTCCCTGCCCCGGAGATAGGCGGGTGTGAATCCCTCCTCCTGAGGTGTGGGCCTGCAGGTCAGATGGGCGTGCTGCTTACATACCTGTCTCCCAGCTATGTCTCAGCTGCCCTGCCTGGGCTTCTTGATGCTGTCTTGGGGGTGGCAGTGGAGTTTCCAGAGCTTATAGTTCTGGGTGACTTTAACCTGCCTTCCTTGGGACTGGCGTCGGGTTTGGCCCAGGAGTTCATGGCCTCCTGGCATCTTCCCAACTGTGTATGTTTTGTTGGCCTTTCAAGTCTGCAATTCCTTATCCTGCCCTCTCAAGTTAATTGCTGCGGCATAGTTTGTGTGGATTTTATTTACAGTTTGTATGTACTTCCTTTTTGGACTGAATTTCCTCCACTTAAAGACTTTTTTTGGGAGAGTTTTTTCTCCAGCTGAAGGTAACCTGGCCACTGGGGGTAAAGTTGGAGGTATTAAAGGGACTCTTCTTGCTTATGTGATTGTGTTGCCTTTGTGCCACGTCCGGGTCATCACAACTATTTACTTTTGTATTTTCTTTCTCTGCTATATTATAAATTAATAATTAAAAACAAAAGAACCTTCACTAAACGAATGGCTGTAAGTTGAGAACTACCTTCTGCTTTCCTTGCCAAAAATTAAAATGAAAAGAAATATGAAACAGACAAACAAACAATACAAAATTCATGGAGGATAAGACAGCTTCATGTGGTTGGTTCTGAGAGCAGTGGTGGCATAGTGGTTAGAGTGCAATACTGCAGGCTGCTTCTGCTGACTGCCAGCTGCCTGCAATTTAGCAGATTGACTCCCACCAGGCTCGAGGTTGACTCAGTCTTCCATCCTTCCGAGTTGGGTAAAATGGGGACCCAGATTGTTGGGGGGCAAGAGGCTGACTCTGTAAACTGCTTAGAGAGGGCTGTAAAGCACTATGAAGCAGTACACACAGTAAGCCTATTGCTATTGCTATATGGAAAAGAACAGGATCATATATGTGGGTTGATTATGTGGCTTGTAAAGCAGACAAGGAGGATTTTTCTGTGCATTGGAGGCATCTCATTCTAACCAGGAGTTAGTTTTAGCAATTAGTGTTGTCAAAAGTTCTGGGTTTTTTTCTTCTTCATAGGTTCAGGAATGAGATACCCTAAGAACAGAAATGAAGAAAATGGCTTTACATAACTTAGATCAGGGGTGTCAAACTCGATTTCATTGAGGGCCACATCAGGGGTTCGTTTGACCTCAGGGGACCAGGGTGGGCGTGGCCAGGTTGGGTGTGGCCAGCTTGACGTCACTTGTGTTGGGGTGCTTGTGGTACCCTGCATGCTTTGCCAACGAAAACGGACTCCCGAGCTCCATTTTTGGCTGCAATGGCCTCCTGCAACCCTCTGCCTGTGAAAATGGAGCTAGGGACGGCCATACACAGCCTTCCTGAGCTCCGTTTTCATTGGCAGAAACACCACGGGCCAGTCCTTCACTGTTTCCAGGGGGGGCCTCAGGCCACATTTAAGGCACCCACCCCAGGCCTTGAGTTTGACACCCCTGACTTAGATGGTCTTGAGAAGTGGTGTCTCTCCGAGGTTTTAGCTAGGGGAGCAAATTAGCAGCCACCTGAAAATTTGCCTACCCACATATTTTATTTTTCTTAAACATAATATGGAATCTTGTCCAACACGAACCGGAGTCATTCATAATACAGCAAGGGGGGGGGATATGTGCGATGGTTAACCTTAAATTATAACTTACAAAGGGCTTCCTTGCAGTTTCTTGCTTTGATTTATGAGCTCGGTTTATTCGATGCAAATTCATGCACAGCCTCTAATAAGGGGGAGGAGGCAAGATAAAGCAAGCTTGAATATTTTATAAGCTTTCCCACTTACCTTAATTTAGAATTATGGAGCTGAATACGTAAGTAGAGAATAATTACCTATTACTAATCTCCAACATAGTTTATCTATTTCAACCCCAGACAGCCCCAGCAATGCAGAACATAACGATTTTACTACCATCCCCACTGTAAATATGATAATTAGCTTCACTTCAGAGCTATGTTTTGCTGATTCATGAGAAGATGCACAGTGTAATATAATCAGACGGGGTTGTGCTATTGTTTTTTACACCCCTTTTAAAAATAGTAATAAGAATAATGCCTCGGGTTTGGTATTTCATCCATCGGACACAATAACAGCAACATTTTATAGAGGGCAGTGCGCGGGTGCTTCTCGGGATGGGCTGGTCCCCTCCCTGCTATTTCCCTGGGACATCATTCAACATCGATGAGTTTCCTCACATGATCTGCTTTTTTCAAACAACCAGCCAATGCAATCCTGGCTTGCATTAAGAGATGGATAGACTCGAGATCTTGTGAAGTATTAGTACCACTATATAAAGCCTTCGTAAGACCACAATTGGAATATTGCATCCGTTTCTGGTCAACATACTATAACAAAAAGATGTAGAGACTCTGGAAAGAGCACAGAGCAGAGCAACAAAGATGATTTGGGGGCTGGAGGCTAAAACATATGAAGAACAGTTTCAGAAATTGGGTATGTCTAGTTTAATAAAGGAAGGATTGAGGAGGGGCATGATAGCAGGGGACACACTGGTTCAGTGGTTAAGATGCTGAGCTTGTTGATCAAAAAGGTCAGCAGTTCAGCAGTTTGAATCCCAAGCACCATGGAATGGAGTGAGCTCCCATTACTTGTCCCAGCTTCTGCCAACCTAGCAGTTCAAAATGCAAATAGAAAAAGAGGGACCCCTTTGGTGGGAAGTTAACAGCATTCTGTGCACCTTCGGCATTTAGTCATGCCAGCCACATGACCATGGAGACGTCTTTGGACAGCGCTGGCTCTTCGGCTTTGTTACAGAGGTGAGCATCACCCCCAAGAGTTAGAAACAGCTAGCACATAGGTGTGAGGGGAACCTTTACCTTTTTACCTTATGATAGCAGTGTGCTGATATCTGAGGGGCTGTCACAAAGAAGAAGGAGCCAACCTATTCTCCAAAGTACATGAAGGCAACACAAGAAACAATGGATGGAAACTAACCAAGGGAAGAAGCCACCGAGAAGTAAGGAGGAATTTCCTGACAGTAAGAACAATTCATCAGTCAAGTGGCTTCCCTCCAGAAGTTGTGAGTGCTCCATCACTGGAGGCTTTTAAGAAGAAATTGGGCAGCCATTCATCTGGAATGGTATAGGGTTTCCTGCCTGGGCAGGGAAGTTAGATTAGAAGACCTCCAAGGTCCCTTATTATTCTATGTTCTGTGAGAGAATCAACCTAGAACTGAGAAGTTTCCTGGCAGTAAGAATAGTTAATCAGTGGAATAGTTTGCCTCCAGAATCTGTGGATGCTCCATCACTGGAGATTTTAGGAAGAGATTGGAGAGCCATTTGTCTCCAATGGTGAAGGATTTCTTGCTCAAGCCTCCAACATCCTTTCCAACTGTATTATTCTGTTAAACCTGTGGCTCTTTCCCAACCACACTCCACACACCATCTCCAGTCCAGAATGACTGCTCATCCCCAAGGCAGAACTATCTCTTCCTGGACATTTTAGTTCCAGCAAAACAGCAGATTTATTTATTTATTTTTTGCTTTATTTATTTCGCATTACTGCGGCTCTTTCTGTATAAGAGATTAACTTTGCCATATAGATTTGGGAAAAGGTAATGAATGAGGACGCCCTGTCATGTTGTGAAGGTAAATCATTGATGCTCTTTGAAAGTGACAGGGTGTTTCATTCATCCCTTATTAGTCGGCTTGGTATTTCACACCGAACCTAACCTCTCCTGTGAAATACAGCCCCACAGAGCTGAGCACGGAGTTATAAGGGTGGGGAGAGGGTGGGTTGGGAGGGGACAGTCTATTGTGACATTAATTAGAAGGGAGGTTGTTCAGAGACACATTTTCTCTATTTATTTATTTATTTATTTATTTATTTATTTATTTATTTATTTATTAGTGGGACTTGTATGCCACCCCATCTCCGAAGACTCGGGGCGGCTCACAATTAAAACAACAATAACAATAAATACTTAAAAAGAATTAAACTAGACAAGCCCCAAGACATAACACAAAATTAAAATTAATACGAACGTTAAAACCATCCCACCCAAGGGTCACTATAAATGCCAGCCATCAAGGAGATCTGAGGGAAGATGGAGCAGTCATTGATGTGTAGCTGGACAGGTCTGGATGAAAGAGAACAAAAGGAAACTATTGTCAACCAAGCCTGTTCCGGCTGCTCTCAGCAGGTGGGGCCTTCTTGAACTCACAAAACAACAACAACAGCAACAAAAGCACACACACAAAGGCTTAAGCTGGGAACTGAGTTAATTCCCTTTCTGGGTCAGCACGATACTTGGAGGCACAAACTAATGATATCCACTTAAAAAATAACCAAGGTGAGTATCAGCCAAGCCTCAGAAGGTGACCAAATGTGCCTGCTAGAACTTTCCTGGATGTGCAGGATTTTTTTTTAATGCAACCATGCCCTCACCGTTGTGCTGTGGCTGTTTATCAAAAAGTAGAGGGCGAAGTAAACTAAAGGCTAAAATTGAATTTATTTTGCTTAGATGCCCTTGCATTCAGTATAGAGTAGTTTTTGATTGGAAACTGACTAGAGTTTATTGTAGGATGGGTATGAATGAAAAGGGAGGGAGGAAGAAAGGAAGGAAAGTGGATAAAGTGAAGGAAAGAAGAGAGGGAAGAAGAGAATGAAGGAAGGGAAGGGAATAGGGAGAGAGGGAGGAAGAAATAGTATGAGGGAAAAAGGGAGGCAAGGAAGGAAGAAAGGAAAGAAATAAGGAAGGAAGGAAGTTGGATAGGGGGAAGGAAGGAAGAAGGAAAGAGGGAAGGAAGGAAGGAAGGTGGATAGAGGGAAGGAAGGTGATAGGTTTCTGTAAACCAACTAGTTGGATTGGCAATGTATAAACCAACAATGTGTGTTTGTGCCTTTAAGACAGAATCACTGTATTGATTCCAATTGGTTGATTGTATTGCAAACTACCATAAGAGGGAGCTAGAGATCATAGCTTATTCTCTCTGACATGCTCTCTGACATTCTGTGTTTCTCTGACATTCTGTTGCTATCTAAGGTTCTCTGTTGTATGTATGCTGTGTTTATATTTTGATATCTTTGTTTACTGAAAACAACTTGCAACCGGTAAGAAGACTTTGTAACTGGATATTATTTGGACTGTTAAATGTGTATGACCTGGACTGTTTATTGGACTGTGCTATTTCTTAAAGTAAACTTTAACTCAATTCAGTGTATCTGTGTGTGTTAATATGACAAAGAGTAAACAGCATGTATCATTAGCTAATGGATGGAAATTGAGAGCATCTGAAGAAGGTACTGCATATTGTTCATGTATTAATGAACGTTTACCGATGTTATATGTACCTAGAATGAAATTTAACTTGCTATCATTTAACTTGCTAACATTTAAAGTCCAACAGGGCATGGGTCCAGGTTATTTACGGGAATGGCTCCTCCCAATATCTAATGCTAACCGCCCTGTAAGGGCACACAGGCAGGGTCTCCTCGGGGTGCCGCCTGCGACACAATGTCGCTTGGCGTCGACCTGGGGAAGGGCCTACTCGGTGGTGGCTCCCACTTTGTGGAATCTTCTTCCACTTGAGCTCCGTCTGGCTCCCGATCTTCGCACCTTCCGCCATGATTTGAAAACTTGGCTCTTTTTACAATCTGGGCTGTGCTGATTCTCCGAGATTGGGGGTTAGGTGGGGATTTTAAATTTTAATTCAGCTTAATTGTTTAATTCTTTCTTAAATTAATTTATTTATTGTTGTATTTTAATTGTAAGCTGCCCCGAGTCTTCGGAGAGGGGGTGGCATATAAGTCGAATAAATAAATAAACAAATAAATAAATAAATAAATAAATCTGTAAGAGAAATGGTAAAAACAGGATTTGTTGTAACCTTTCAGGGAGACAAATGTTTAATAGAAAAACAGGGTAAAAGTGTTACTGCAAGATTGGATAATGGTTTATTTATTATACATGATAATCCATTAATTAATGCTAACTCAGTTTATGAGAATAAAAAGCCTCATGATGAATGTATTCATCTTCTCCATAGACATAAGGGACATATAAATTTCAAAATGCTAAAGAAAACGGTTGAGTTATCTAATGGTATAGAATTAAAACCTTGTACAAAGTATTTAAATTGCAATGATTGTAATCAAGAAAAAAGCAAGGTAACTCCTGCAAATGGGGTAAATGGATTCAAAACCAGTGAACCATTAGAGGTTGTTTTTGCTGATATTATTGGACCTAAAAACCTAGTTTAGGTGGAGCCTGTTACATATTAAGTATAATGGATCATTTTTCCAGATATGGTTTCTGTTATTTAATGAAAACGAAGACAGAAACATACCAGCATTTTGTAAACTGGTTAAAATTTGCTGAAAGGAAAAAGAAACAGAAAGTTATTAGCTTAGTTATGGATAATGGTACTGAATTTACCAATAGAAAATTTGAAGCCATGTTACAGAAAGCTGGCATTGAACATAAGTGTTCTACTCCTTATAGACCACAACATAACTCATATATTGAACGTAGAGGACAAACATTACAGGCTATGGCTAGGACTATGATTTTGGATTCTGGTTTATCAGAGAAACTTTGGGGTAAAGCAATAATGTGTGCTAACCATCTTTTGAATAACATAGTGAATTCAACGACTGGTGAATTACCATTTACTCATTGGCATGGAAGAAAGCCAGATCTCAGTTATTTACATACATTTGGAACCCCAGCATGGGTTCATATTCCCACGCAAGTAAGGCGAAAGGAATAACATAGAGCGAGACAATTATATTTTATATTTTGAAACTGCAGTAAACTTTAACTCAATTCAGTGTATCTGTGTGTGACTGACTATTTATTCACAACTACTTTCATAAACGTTTCCATGTGCATATCCTTGTTACTCAAGGGTTCTATACATGTCATAACAGAAGAAAAGGAAGGATGGATAGAGGGAATGAAGGAAGGATGGAAGGAAGGAAGGTGGATAGAGGGAAGGAAGGAAAGAAAGAAAGAAAGGAAAGAAGGAAGGGTGGATAGAGGGAAGGAAGGTGGATAGAGAAAAGGAAGCAGAGGTGGGATTCAGCTGTTAAAAGTCTGCCCAGTTCACCAAACTGGCTAATCTCATGACTGACTGGCCCCACCTCTGCCCATTTTTGGTCCATTTTTTGGACATTTTCTGGGCCTTTTTTGCCTTTTCTGGGCCTTTTCTAGCCCATTTTCTAGGCCAATTTTATTATTTATTTATTTATTTATTTATTTATTTATTTATTTATTTATTTATTTATTTATTTATTTATTTTATTGGACTTGTATGCCACCCTCTCCACGAGGACTCAGGGCGGCTCACAATAAAAACAGCACGACAATAAATATATAAAAAACAATTAAATTTGACAAGCCCAATCAATAAAATAGTTAAAAATATGTTAAACCACCCCCAGGAGGTCAGTCCAGCCCAGCCTGTTCAAATAGCCAAGTCTTCAGACCGCGGTGGAAGGAGCGAAGATCAGGGGCCAAACGGAGCTCCAAAGGAAGTTGATTCCACAAGGCGGGGGCCGCAACAGAGTAGGCCCTCCCCCGAGGCACTGCTAGCCAACATTGCCTAGCCGACAGTACCCCAAGGAGTCCCCGTCTGTGCGCATGCACAGGGCGATTGATATTTGATGTTGGCAGGAGACACTCCTGCAAGTACCGCGGACCCAAATTGTAAAGGACTTTGAATGTTAAAACCAACACCTTGAATCTCACCCGGAGGGCAACTGGCAACCAATGCAGCTCGCACAGGAGGGGTGTAACATGGGAGTATCGGGGAGCTCCCATCACAACCCACGCAGGCACATTCTGCACCAGCTGAAACCTCCTGATGGTATGCAAGGGCAGTCCTAGATAGAGAGCATTGCAGTAGTCAAGTTGGGACGTCACAAGTGCATGAGTGATCGTGCGAAGGGCATCTCGGTCCAGATATGGGTGCAACTGGCGAACCAGTGAGACCTGGGCAAAAGCCCCCCCGGTCATGGCCCTCACCTGCTCCTCTAAACTGAGCCGTGAATCCAGGAGGACCCCCAGGTTCCGAGCCCTGTCCACAGGGGGCAACACCTCTCCCCCTAGGACCAAAGATGGAATCGATTGACTGGGCCAAGATGCCTGTATGCACAACCACTCAGTCTTGGCCGGATTGAGCTGTAGTCCGTTCCTGCCCATCCAGATCCGTACCGCATTCAGACACCGGGTCATCACAGAAAGGGCATCACTGGGGTGAAAATGGCCCAAAAGCAGCTTGAAAATGCCCAAAAAACAGCTCAGAAAATGGCCCAGAAAATGGCATGAAAATGCCCCAAAATGGCAGTAAATGGCCCCCAAATGCCCCCAAAATGCCCCCAAACATCTGAAAATGTCCTGAAAAATGGCCAACAAAACAGGCCAAAAAAGGAAGGAAGAAAGGGAGAGAGGGAGGGCGGGAGGGAGGGAGGGAGGGAAGAGATGGGAATGAGAAGGAAGGAGGGAAGGAAGGAAGGGGTTAACCCAGCTTTAGCTTAGTCTCTTTCAGAATTGCCCACACAGAAGTATTGTCAATCCTTCTCCTTCTGCTATTTATTTATTATTTTTGGGGTGCAAATGGACTTTAATTGTAAATTGCTTCTGAGGAGTCAATGGGATTTATTACCTCTGCCACCTCAGGTGTGAAATGTTGGCTGTTATGACACAATATATTGCTTTTTAATAAGCTCAGCCTCCAATGTCTTACTTTCCTTGGTGATGGGAGCAGAATGCTTTGCTGGTCTCTCCCCATCCTTTCACTGGTGGGGGGGGCTTTTGCACCAAGAAAACTGAGGGTTGGTTAATCCTTTCATTTCTGGAGGTGTTGCGTATAGGCCCAAGGCCTGGGGAAAGGGAGAGTGGCCAGGAGGCAGAGATGGGTGTGATGAATGATGTCGAGTTGGCCAAGTCCACCCAGTCACATGAACACCCAGCCATGCCTACCCAGCCAGTCATTAGGGTAGAGAACTCATTGTTAAATTATGAATCCCAACCACAGGAAGGAAGGAAGGAAGGAAGGAAGGAAGGAAGGAAGGAAGGAAGGAAGGAAGGAAGGAAGGAAGGAAGGGAGGGAGGACAGATTCAGAAATTTGCAGCCTGTAACTGAACTTGCCTACTCAGCCAGTCATTAGGGTAGAGAACTCATTGTTAAATTATTTGAATCCCACCACAGGAAGGAAGGAAGGAAGGAAGGAAGGAAAGAAGGAAGGAAGGAAGGAGGAAAGAAGGAAGGACTCAGGAATTTGCAGCCTGTAACTGAACTTGAGTGGGCTTCAAAGCTGAGAAGAACAAAGTCAGTGGTGGTATGCTACCGGTTTGGACCGGTTCACCTGAACCAGTAGTTACAAAAAAAACTACCAGTATGACTGAACCAGTTCCTCGGACAATCAGCTGAGATGATAAAAGAAGTGACAAGCGCATGGGCTGGTGGGAGGGTCACTCCTAACTTTTTGTTTCTTCATCCTCTCAGCTGATTGGCGCATTAGCGGTATGCACACATGCATGTTAGGGGCATGCACGTGGTCACACACAATCACCCACCGAACCGGTAGCGACCAAGGTAGGAACCAACTACTGAACCAAGTATTTTAATGGTAGAATAACATCAGAAGTAGAAGTCAGATTGGGAAGTCAAAAAACAAATTGCAGAAGGCATGGCCAACAACCTTTGTACCCCACCAAAAGAACCACATGGTCATGTCCAGGAGTTCATGAGGAATTCAGCTCAACTCTACCAAGTGAAGAAGAAGTAAGAAACAAAATCTTGCTATGCGCTGAAATGGACAAGTTAACTCTAGAAGTGAAAAGTAAAGATGACTCGGCATACTAAGTAATTTGGGATAAATTCTATCATTGGTGGGAGCAGAGAGGAAGGCCTTAAGTTGGGGAAGGAGTTGTTGAAAGGGTAAATGATTGGATGAGATTGAAAGAAGATGAATGATGTTAGAAATGTAATATATGAATGAACAAATGTATATATGTATATAGTTGAATAATTGTTTATAGGAAATATATATATATATATTTATTTTATTTATTTTTATTTTTAATTACATTTATATGCCGCCCTTCTCCGAAGACTCAGGGCGGCTTACAATTTCTGGGATACAACCCAGTGTGCTCAGCAATAGCCTTCATTCCATTGTATATGCCTGCTTATTACTAAGCGGCATTTTTACAAGGTCAGCTAATTGCCCCCAACAATCTTGGGTCCTCAATTTACCTACCCTGAGAGGATGGAAGGCTGAGTCAACCTTATATATATATATATATATATATTTGTTTTCGTAGATTTTCACGGGTAAAGGTATGTAGGTCTTGGTGTATTCGGGTCTTGTCCCGTGTAAGATTGAGAATACCTTGGCAACGTTTTGATGAAATCTCATCCGTCATCTTCAGGCTGGTGTCTTCAGCTTCGTTCTCCTGGGAGAAGTGTGTGATCGTGGCTGTTTTCCCTTTTAAACTCTAGAGTTGGCTGTGTTGTTACTTCTTGATTGGTTTGTGGAGTTGATGTATGCAGATTGGATGGCTTTTTCCTGAGACCCTGTGTGGCTGAGGTGCTGGCTGTGTGTCTCTCAGCCTTTTGTGTTGTAACGACCTGGGTAATGGGCTGTGTGATGACCTTCTGAGTTCTATTGTTGTGACGTCCTGGGTGTGGTGCTGTAATCTCCTGGGTCGTTGTCTGTGGTGCAACAGCCACGATCACACACTTCTCCCAGGAGAACGAAGCTGAAGACACCAGCCTGAAGATGACGGATGAGATTTCGTCAAACGCCAAGGTATTCTCAATCATACACGGGACAAGACCCGAATACACCAAGACCTACATATATATATATATATATATATATATATATATATATATATATGTGCGATATTGACCCAAAATCACGTCAAATCAACTTCACCATGTGCAATGTTTTTAATTGTTTCGTTTAATAAAATGTAAATAAATAAATAAAAAGGAATTCAGCTCAACTCAGGACAGGCTCTACTTTCCTTTGCAACCAAGTTTGGATGACTCTAAAAGCTAACCAGGATCAACTCCCAAAATTCCAGTGCCAGATCTATAGGAAAGCCCAGAGTTTAAAGATAGTTTTTTTTTAAAGGAAACCATCCTAGAACTTGGATGTCCAAGGGGCCACAGAGGTTTTCTATTCCAATCCCCTGCTCAACCAGAAGACCCTATATACCCATTCCAGACAAACGGCTGTCCAATTTCTTCTTAAGCACCACCAGTGATTGCACTTTGTAACCACACAATTTACACAAGTGATTACACCATGAATTACACCTTTGTGCCAGCTTCCGACACATGGCCAATTTGAACTTTTTAACGAAGAGTCATTCAAGGTGGCCATCCTTTTAAAAAAAAAACATTAAGTGACAATTATCCACCAGGGGTGTTTTTAAAACTGCCTGGAGAATGCAAAATACGTGACCGATCATTCTTCCGTTATTTAATGGAGAACTTTTGATAATTTAGTTGTCTGGCTGATCATCTAGCGGTCAGTGGAATTTCCTGGAGGAAATGCTACAAAAAGTCAGGATATATTCCACCACAAGAGTTCCATGGAGGCAAAATTTATGATTTTTCTGTAAGGGGGAAGAGGGCTGTTAAGGCATTTTCTACTCCCAAGCCTTAATCCTGAAGATGGAGCCAGCCCTGCACTCATAAATTTCCCATAGCAAGCAAAGTGACAAGTGAGAAGAAATATAGATTTAATAAATAGTTCTCAAATATGGAAACACTGCTACTCGGAAAAAATGTGATGAAGATGGTGGTTATATGGCATCCTGTTGGGTGAGTGGAAGGTGATTTGATCACCTCCCTTACCACCAGCCCCCAAAATGGATGCACAACTCTGAAGAAGAGTTTCTATGGAGAGTCTCAGTCATCCAAGTCACAGTTGTCTTAAAACTGCTTTTTTCAAGAGGCAACTGGACTTCCTTTGTTTTTCCTTGAAGACATTTCACATCTCATCCAAGAAGTTTCTTCAGTTCTGCCTAAATGGTGGGGATAGAAGGATTTATATTCCTTGTGGACAGTTAGTCATTGCATTCTTTTAGAGAGTTGTTGAGAGTTGTTGAGGCCACTTGAAGGGATATATATGCAAATTGAACAGTCCTCTCTCACCAGATGGGGAGGAATACTGCTCACTAGACCCATTACAGTGAGGAGGCAGGGAATGTTGTGGGTCCCACCCCTGAGGGAGATACACCTGGTGGGACCCAGAAGAAGGGCCTCCCTTCTCCATGGTGGCTCCCTCTCTCTGGAATACCATTCCTCCAGAGATTAGAATGGCCCCCACTCTTTCAAAAGGCACTGAAGACCTGGTTTTCCAAGCGGGCCTGGGGAACCCAGAGAGGGATGGAGCCCATCAAAGAGCTCTTGCGATCTGCTGTTGTCGGGGCAGGGGGTAGGAGTTGTTGTTGTTTTTCTTTCCCAAATTTTGTTCTATTGTACTTTACTAATTTATTTGATTCTTTTTGTTAGTTTTTATTGTTTTTTTATTTTTATTTTTTGTTTTAAATATGGTTTTACATTGTGTAAGCCACCTCAAGTCACCATGGGCAAATAGGCGGCAATATAAATTAATTAATTGAATGAATAAATGAATAAATAAATAAATAAATAAATAAATAAATAAACAACATCATCTATCTCCTGTCTATAACACAATCCTCTCACCTGTTCCAAGAAGGCTCCATGCTCATTTGCACTACTCAGGTAAGGCTGAGGACACAGACAAACCTCCAAATGGCCTCAATGACTCTCTAAAAGAATGCAAATGACCAGCTTTGCCTGCAAGAGTATAAATCCTTCCATTCTCCACCCTCTAGTCAAAGCTGAAGAAGTTTCTTGGATGAGAAGCAAAATGTCTTCAAAGAAAAAATGAAGAAAGTCCAGTTGCCTCTTGGAAAAGAATCTTTGAGACTCCAAAGAAGAGCTGGGCAACAGCCAAAGCTCCAATTAAACTATAAATGTATACATAAAAGAGCCTTCTTTTTACAACCCTGTAATCAATTAATTAGGGGTAGCATTGGGATGACAGGATGGAGCTGAGCATTTATTGGCCAGATGCCTTTCCTGGTGCCTATGTGGAGTTCACAGCAGATATTTTCTCTTTGCGCCCTGATAAAGAAATATCTGTTATGCTGCCTAGGACTGAACTCTCAACCTTCTGAGTGGGAGGTGAGCATCTTTACCACTAAGCTACCATGCCACTCAGTGCATTTATACATAGACTTATTTTTAATTATAATGATAATCTCTATTAAAGCCACTTTATTATAGTAGCCTTTGGCTACTCTGCATTCTACCTTTCAGTGGGTAATTTTGTCCTCTCCGACACATCATTGTGTGTGTGTGTGTGAGAGAGAGAGAGATTGTCCACAAAGCAACAATTATTCAACTTATTTCTTTTTTTTTCCAAGTCCCATCAGTAATAACCTTAATGGTGACTTATCTGTTTATTTAATCATTATTTGATCATCATCATAGTAAATCGATTTCTTCCTTCCTTCCTTCCTTCCTTCCTTCCTTCCTTCCTTCCTTCCTTCCTTCCTTCTTTCTTTCTTTCTTTCTTTCTTTCTTTCTTTCTTTCTTTCCATTTCTAATGGATTTATCAAGTTAGATACATCTTCAAAAACAAAAGACTTTCAAAATTTTGATATCACTTTACTCAGGATATGAATTTCACACGTTAGAACACACATAATGATCAGGAGGTTATCTCTAAACTCAGTGGATCAATAGATCTTTGTTTGCAACACCTTTGTTATAATAATACATTAAAAAAGAATGAATGTGATTAAAGACACCGTAGAACAAGGCAACAGTTCCATAAAAGTTCTTTTTTATAGGTTCCATAAAAAAATCTTCTTTTATATAGCCCTCCAAATATATTAATTGCAGCAACCCTGTTTCAATCAAGTCTAAACTTTTCCATCAAAAGTTTAACAACTTTCAGCAACTGGCTTATCTCTTTCTGCAATGCAGGATTCATGCTATCTTTCAAAAGGAACAATTCCTCAAGAGCTTTCATGATTTAGACTCCAATAAGAACAATAAAATGACCTCGAAGTATTTCATAGAACATAGAACAGGGGTGGGCTTCAAAAACGTCAGTAAGGGCTCATTTCCGGCCTTCCAGAACTTCTGGGAAGCCTGTTTTTCACCCTCCTTGAGCCTCCACATGGGCCCTGTACTTACCTGGCATCCAAAACAGGCTGCATGGGGACTCCTGGGATGGGTGGGGTGAGCAGGGTGAGGCCAGCCAGGGGTGGCATTAAAAATTATAAAATTAGCTACTGGTTCAGCCAACTGGGGCAAACTGATAGAAGCCCAACCCTGGAACAGGGGTATCAAACTCAAGGTCCACAGGCTGGATCCAGCCCTTGGGGTGTTTAGATTTGGCCATGGGGCCACCCTGGAAACAGTGAAGTACCATCCCAAGTTGCCTCTGTCAGCAGTGTACACAGCCCTCCAGAGCTCCATTTTCACTGGCAGAGTGCTAGCAAAACAAACTACTAGCACAAGTAGCATATGATCACAAGGCATCGAGAAATGTTTCCCCAGAGGTGGGTATTCAGCAGGTTCTGAACAGTTCTGGAGAACCGGTAGCAGAAATTTTGAGTAGTTCAGAGAACCGGCAAATGCCACCTCTGACTGGAGATTTTACAGCATCCTTCCCCTGCTACGCCCACCAAGCCATGCCCACATGGTTTGTAAAAAAAATTGAATCCCACCACTGTGTTTCCCCTTTTGCTTTTGAGCATCCAAGAAGGGACAGGAAAGGAGAAAGGAAAAGAGGAAGTGAAAGAGTAAGACCACACCTAGAGTACTACATCCAGTTTTGGTCACCACACTATAAAAAAGAGGTTGAGACTCTAGAAAAAGTACAGAGAAGAGTAACCAGGATGACTAGGGGACTGAAGGCTAAAACATACAATGAACGGTTGCAGGAACTGGGCTTGGCTAGTCTAGTGAAGAGAAGGACCAGGGGAGACAGGATAGCAGTCTTCCAATATTTGGGGGGCTGCTACAGAGAGGAGGAAGGGGTCAAGCTGTTTCCCAAGGCACCTGAAGGTCAGACAAGGAATCATTGATGGAAACTGATCAAGGAGAGATTCAACCTAGAAATAAGGAGAAACTTTCTGCCAGTGAGAACAATCAACCCATGGAATAGCTTGCCCTCAGAAGTTGTGGGAGCGCCATCACTTGAGATCTTCAAGAAGAGATTGGATTGCCATTTGTCAAAAATGGTGCAGGGTCTCCTGCTTGGACAAGGGGTTGGACTAGATGACCTACAAGGTCCCTTCCAACTCTGATTATCTGTTATCTGTTAAGGAAAGACAAAGAAAAGGAAGGAAAGATGGGAAGAGAACAAGGAAGGAAAAATAAGGACAGAAGGGAAGGAAGAAGAATGAAGAGGGAAGGAAAAAGAAGAAAGGGGGAAAAGGAAGGAAGGAATGATTATAATGAAAAAAAGTAGTTTGACCTCCTTAATTTTGTAGGAGCCCCCTAAATATTGGAAAAAATGCTATATTTGAAGGCTCCTACAAAGATGTACATTTTACCCAGTCTTGTTTGCATCTTAAACAGGAAGAAGCTCCATAATATCTTAAATATCCAGCTGCCTGCAATTACTGCAGGCTCGAATCCCACCAGGCTCAAGGTTGACTCAGCCTTCCATCCTCTCGGGTTAGGTAATGTGAGGATCCAAGATTGTTGGGGGCAATAAGCTGACTTTGTAACAATGCCGCGTAGTAATAAGCAGGCATATAAAATGGAATGAAGGCTATTGCTGAGCGCATTGGGTTGTATCCCAAAAACTGTAAGCCGCCCTGGGTCTCCGGAGAAGGGCGGGATATAAATATGAATAAAAATAAAATAAAATAAAAATAAAATAAATACAGACACAATTTGAACCGACCCAAGAATTTCCCTTCCATTTCTGGCACTTCCTACTAGAGACCTTCGGGTTATCAGCAGGACTAGCTGGGAAGTACAGTTAATCCTCAACATATGACTACCATTGAGCCCAAAATTTCTGTTGCTAAGCAAAGAGAGTTGCTATGAGGGTTTCTGCCCCATTTTATAACATTTCTGGCCAGAGTTGTTAACCAATTCATTGCTGTTGTAAGTTAGCTACAAGGTTGTTAAGTGAATCTGGCTTCGGCATTGACTTTAACAGATAATAGATAATCAGAGTTGGAAGGGACCTTGTAGGTCATCTAGTCCAACCCTCTGACCAAGCGGGAGACCATAAACCATTTCAGACAAACGGTTGTCCAGTCTCTTCTTGAAAGTCTCAAGTGATGAAGCTCCCACAACTTCGGAAGGCAACTTCTGTTCCATTGGTTGATTGTTCTCAGTGTCAGAAAGTTTCTCCTTATTTATAGGTTGAATCTCTCCTTGTTCAGTTTCTACCCATTATTCCTTGTCTGCCCTTCAGGGGCTTTGGAAAACGGGTTGACCCACTTCTCTCTGTGACAGCCCCTCAAATATTGAAACACTGTTCTCATGTCTCCCCTGGTCCTTCTCTTCACTAGACTAGCCATGCCCAGTTCCTGCAACTGTTCTTCATATGTTTTAGTCTCCAGTCCACTCATCATCCTGGTTGCTCTTTGTTAAGTTTGCATGAAGAGTCAGACGCGGAGTGCTTCAGTGAAGAGTTTATTAGTGACTACAGCTCATAACAGACCCAATTTGGCTGCTGCTACTTATAGCCAGCAGCCGCAGTTGCCAGCCAATCAGAGTGCGGATTTTCCGCACTTTTAAACCAATCATTTCTGACATTTTACAAGAACAGTTCAAACTAAACCAATGACATTCAAACCTGCATATATAACACTCTTCTCTTCTTCCCCTAATCATCCTGGTTGCTCTTCCCTGTACTTTTTCTAGAGTCTCAACATCTTTTTATAGTGTGGTGACCAAAACTGGATGCAGCACTCTGGGTGTGGTCTTACTAAGGCTTTATAGAGTGGTATTAGTACTACACTTGATCTTGATTGTATCCCTCTGTTAATGCAACTTAGGACTGCATTAGCTTTTTTGGCTGCTGCTGCACACTGCTGTCTCCTATTTAACTGGTTGTCCACTAAGACTCCAGGATCCCTGTCCCAGTTCTTGCTATTGAGCCTGGTTTCAACCAGTCTATATGTGGACTTTTGGTTTTTCTTGCCTAAGTGTAGGACTTTACTTTCCTCTACATTGAATTTCATTTTGTTAGATACGGCCCAGTGTTCTAGTCTGTCAAGATCCATCTGGATCTTGTGCCTATCTTCTTGGGTGTTAGCTATTCCTGCCAGCTTAGTATCACCTGCAAATTTGGTAAGTTCCCCTTCTATTCCGCCATCTATGTCATTTGTTTGCTTGTCAGAAGGTCGCAAAAAGAGAGGACATGATCCTGGGACATCACAACCGTCATCAATATGAGTCCATTGCCAAGAATTTTGATCACATGACCATTAGTATGCTGCAAGGGTCATAAATGTGAAAAGCGGTCATAAGTCACCTTTTTCAGTGCCGTTGTAACTTTGAGCAGTGACTAAATGAACTGTTGTAAGTTGAAAATTACCTACATATCCAGAAATCAGCCATAGTTATGGGCTAAACAAGGTGGGGTTGACCAGTAAGGAAAATCAATTACTATTACATCTATGTGTCAAGAATAAACAAAGTCTCCCAGACAACAAAATAAAAGCTCTTCAAAAGCAGTGATAAAACTTTAAAAGTAGCGATAAAACCTGGAACTTTAATAAAATAAGTTGTATAAAGGCAAGTTCTTGAAGTAACCCCTACCAAGTTTCTCATCCTAGACCAAAATAAGAGAGGAAAATGTGTCATGAAATGAAAGATGGATCTGAAGTTCTTTTTTTCTTTTGACTCAAAAATATTAACAATCAATCAATCAGGATAGAGCTTGAGAAGGGACCTTGGAGGCCTTCTAGTCCACCCCCCTGCTCAAGCAGGAGATCTTATACCATTTCAGATAGGTAACTGTCCAGTCTCTTCTTAAAAACCTCCAGTGATGAAGCTCCTACAACTTCTGGAGGCAACTTCTGTTCCACTGGTTAATTAGACTCACTGTTAGGAAGAGTCTCCTTAATTCCAGATTGCTTCTCCCCTTGATTAGTTTCCATCCATTGCTTCTCATCTTGCCTTCTGGTGCTTTGGAAAATAAGTTGACTCCCTCTTCTTTGTGTAAAGGTAAAGGTTCCCCTTGCATGTATGTGCAAGTCATTTCTGGCTCTAGAGGGCCGAAGAACCAGTGCTGTCCGAAGACGTCTCTGTCGTCACGTGGCCGGCATGACTAAACATGGAACACTGTTACCTTCCCACCAAAGTGGTCCCTATTTTTCTACTTGCACTTGTTACATGCTTTCGAACTGCTAGGTTGGCAGAAGCTGAGACAAGTAACGGGAGCTCACTCCGTTACGCAGAGCTAGGGATTCGAACTGCTGAACTGCCGACCTTTCTGATCGACAAGCTCAGAGTCCTAGCCACTGAGCCACCACGTCCCTCTTCTTTCTGGAAACCCCTCAAATCCTGGAATACTGATATCATGTCCCTCTCTAGTCCTTCTTTTCTCTGGACTGACCAAACCCAAATCCTGCGATCATTCTTCATATGTTTTTGCCTCCGGCCTTTAATCATCTTAGTTGCTGTTCTTTGCACTTTTCCCAAAGTCTCAACATCTTTTCTGTAATGTGGTAACACGAAAGCAATGCTCCATTGTATGAGGGTCTGCCACAAAGAAGAGGGGTTCGAACTATTTTTCAAAGAACCAAAAGGAAGAATGGATGGAAACGAATCATGGAAGAACTTGTCTCCAGACATCATCGTTGCTCTATCACTGGGGGCTTTTAAGAAGAGGCTGGGCAGCCAGTATAGGGTCTCTTACTTTAATAGGGGGCTGGACTAGAAGACCTCCATGGTCCCTTCCAGGTCTGTTCTGATTCTGATTCAGATTTATGTTAAAAAATAATAATAAGAGAGAACTAAAATAGGATGAGATAACAATATTTTTTTTCTTTTTTCTTGTAAGCCATCCAGAGTCACTTCAATAGTGAGATGGACAGCATATAAATGTAATCAATCAATAAATTGTGTAATAAATAACTTAGAAATTTTAAAAGCTGTGTCTTTTGATGATAGATGGATAGATATACTGTAGATACAGAATAGAGGTAGAGAGAGAGAGAGAGAGAGAGAGAGAGAGAGAGAGAGAGAGAGAGAGATAAGGTAGGTAGGTAGATGATAGATAGATAGATAGATAGATAGAGAGATAGAGATAGATAGAGAGATAAGGTAGGTAGATAGATAGATAGATAGATAGATAGATAGATAGATAGATAGATAGATAGATAGATAGAAAGATAGAGATAGAGATAGAGAGAGATAGAGATAGAGATAGAGAGATAGAGATAATAGTACATCAACAGTTACAGGACCACTCATATATGTAAAGAAAAAGCAAACTCCTCTTCCTTCTAACACTGATGATGTTACCTAGTTGGGTAATGAAATGTCTGCAATAAATTAATAATAAATTTTAAAAAATTAAAAAAACTTATTTATGAAAGATAGAGATAGGGAGATAGAGATAGAGAGATAGATGTATAGAGAGATAGTTGGGTAATGAAATATCAGCAATAAATCAATAAATCATGTAATAAATAAATTAGAAATTAAAAAGATATGTATCTCTTGATCTTCCTTCTCCTCCTTCCCCCCTTTAAAGGAATTCATTTCAAATCTCTAGAGTGGATGGTGAATATGTTCAGTAGCATTATAAGTTTCTGGGTTTATTTATTTTTATTGTCAAACTACATTAGTGGCATTCCAAAGAACTTTTTAAAGGGTTGTTTACATCTCAAGATGGTAATGTTTTCAGCATCATCCAATCATTCCTAATTTATTTTAAAGACAAGTTGTGTTTTTAACATATTTCTGTAGCATGAAAATTGACATAAAGGAGTCTAACGGTAATTACCCTTACACAGAAGTGGTAAACAAGGCAAAATATAGCATTTTCCCATGAATGAGCAAAACGAATTTTGAAATCTGAATGAAAAAAAGAATCACCAACTTACTTACAAGACTTCTTACCCAAAGGATGTCAGAACATCTGGGAGAACAGGTTGAACAGACTTGGTCTAGTGGTTAAAGCACCAGGTTAGAAAGCAGAAGAATTTTAGTCCCTCATTAACCATAAAAACCAGCTGAATGACTTTCGGGCCAATCAACAGGAAAAAGTGAGTTCAAGTCCCGCCTTAGGCATGAAAGCCAGCTGGGTGACTTTGGCCAATCACCAAAACATGATGAGCTCTAGTCCTGCCTTAGGCGTGAAAACCAGTTGGATGAGTTTGTACCAATTTCCAGGAGTTGGTGAATTCTAGTCCCACCTTAGGCATGAAAGCAGCCTGGGTGACATTCGACCAGTCTCTCTCTAAGTTGTTGTAGTGGGGAAAATAGGAGCAAGAAGGTGTGTTGGACATGTTCTCCATCTTATTTAAAAATAATAAAAGTGACAAATAGATAGATAGGTATGTAGGTAGGTAGATAATGATGGATAGATAGATAGGTAGGTAGGTAGGTAGATAGGTAGGTAGGTAGATAATGATGGATAGATAGGTAGGTAGGTAGCTAGCTAGGTAAGTAGGTAGATAGGTAGATAATGATGGATAGATAGATAGATAGACAGATAGATAAATAGATAGATAGAAGGCATATCGGTAGGTAGGTAGGTAGGTAGATAGATAGATAGATAGATAGATAGATAGATAGATAGACAGATAGACAGATAGACAAATACAGATAGACCACCACATAGCCAGATAGCCAGGCAGAGAGAGAGAGAGAGAGAGAGAGAGAGAGAGACAGACAGACAGACAGACAGACAGACAGACAGACAGACAGACAGACAGACAGAATGCATGCATTCAGAAATACTTACTGAGATATATTTGACTCCAGTTTTTGGGGACATCAATGGAAGATGGCTATTGTCCTGTCCAGATTCGTGAGCTTCCTGAAGGCACCTTATAGTGCACAACACAGAATGCTGGACAATACAGCAAAGTTCTTATGTCTCTCTAGTCTGTTCTGCTTGAACTGTAAACCCCCATTGAGTCTGAAACAAGGTACAATAAAAATGGTTCCTAGGTCCTATCCTGTCAGACATGAACAATCAGACTTAGCCTTATAGAGCTCAAATGAGCTACTTTATTTTTCTATGCCTATTTGCCTAAGGGTGACATGATAGCAATCTTCCAATATCTCAGGGGCTGCCACAAAGAAGGGATCAAGCTATTCTCCAAAACACCCAAAGGCAGGACAAGAAGCAATGGGTGGAAACTCATCAAGGAGAGAAGCAGCTTAGAACTAAGGAGAAATTTCCTGACAGTGAGAACAATTAATCAGTGGAACAACTTGCCTCCAGAAGTTGTAAATGCTCCAACACTGGAAGTTTTTAAAGAAGAGATTGGATAGCCATTTGTCTGAAATGGTATCAGGTTTCCTGCTTGAGCAAGAGTCAGACTAAAGGACCTTCAAGATCCCTTCCAACTCTGTTATACTGCTCTATTGCTTATGTTTCCTAGGAATTATAAGGAAGGGTGGTATACGTAAAGGCCTTGAGGAACAAAACAAATTGTTGTGGCCTGCCAGCAGCCAGCAGAGCTGGGGCAGACTCAGACAGTGAGAAGGTTAGGGAGGAACAGGGCCAGTCCTGGAGTCTGGGGGAGGCTCTGACAAGTGCTCTGCATTGGAGGCAGAGATGGGGCCAGGGCTGTCTGACAGTTATCAACTGCCTTTGGAGTCAGAGATCAGTGGGGAAGAAGAATAGCTGGAGCCTGTTCCCAGTGTGCACATGCACAGAGCTGCCAGGGGAAGGGAACAACTAAGGAACAAGGGTCAACTCAGGACTAAAGGCAGAGGTGGACGGTGAATGGGCCCTCCCACAGGAATAAAGAGGAGTGAAAGGGGTGCTTGCAAGAGACAATTAGTTCAGTTCATTAGGGTGAAAGTCTGTTCCTGACTTCTTGCCAACTAATTGCTGCTACTGCGTGGCATTTGGAAGATAATGGTCTGGCAACTCTCCAAGCCTGATAAAGCTCTGTAGTTGTGAAATTTCATGAAAGATGGTTTGCCGGGACTTTGCCGGAGAGGAATTCAGTTTAACCTAAATAAAAGGGGTTTTATTGGGATGAGGAGTCTGCTTCATGATCTTGGGAAGCCTCAGTCAGAACACACATGTACTTCCTATGTTGGCTTTCCCAAGGTTGTCGTCCTCCAGAAATGTGGACTTCAACTCTGGAAGTAGATTGATAAAAATCTGGAGACTAACAAGGGTAGCTAACAATTATTGATGTTAGGAGTAAACAGTTGATGGTATGCCAGATATTGCTGAATGACAGTTCGAAGCATCCTTCCTCGCTGGGCATGCTTTCCTAATTTTGCTGGGAACTGTAGATGAGCAACATGTGAAATGCCACCACTGGTGTTTCCCAAAAGATGTATAGTGTCCAGACATAACACCTAAACTGCTCATTAGGAATGCTATTAACGGGAGTTTCCATAAATTGCTACCATTCAAAAGCGAAGCCTGCCTTCATTTCTAACGCTGCAGGATCAGCTCAGCAATCAAGATTAGGCTGCATTTAATTGGCCCATCTGGTGGTAGATATGACTTGGAAGCACTTTTGTTTTTCTCACCTTTCCTCCTTTTTTTTGTTTTTTTTCATTTCGCTAAATCCAACTAAAATGTTGTCAATGAACCTAACTTGGCCTCTAAAACAAACATATGCTCCAATACAGAACTTTCGAATGCTCCAACACTGGAAGTTTTTAAGACGAGATTGGATAACCATTTGTCTGAAGTTGTGTAGGGTCTTAGAAGAC
>CM019149.1:304604498-304639542 GCA_009733165.1 Naja naja
TTCTTCTATTCTATTCTATTGTGTTCTATTCCTTCTTCTACTCTACTCTACTCTACCCCTTCTTTTCTCTTCTCAAGCTCAGAGAGCATCAAGGACATTACAATCCATTTCTTCCTCCTTCTCCCTTGTCTTCCTCTCCACAAACCACATTCCCTTCTAGGACTGATGATGTTCCCTAGTTTGGTCACATAATGTCTGAAAGAAAACCAAGCTCAGAAAGCACCAAGAAACCCACAGCAGAGGTGGTATTCAGCAGGTTCTGACCAGTTCTGGAGAACCGGTAGCGGAAATTTTGAGTAGTTCAGAAAACCGGCAAATACCACCTCCGACTGGAGGTTTTACAGTATCCTACCCCTGCCACGCCCACCAAGCCATGCCCACAGAACCGGTAGTGAAAAAAATTGAATCCCAACACTGACTCACAGTACTTCTCATCATCATCACCATCTGCACAACCCCATTCCCTTCTAGCCCTGATGATGTTGCCTTGTTGGATCATATATTGTCTGAAAGAAAACCAAGCTCAGAGAGCACCAAGAATCCCCCAGTGGTCCTCCTTCTCCTCCCAACCCCACTCCCTTCTAGCACTGATGATGTCACCTAGTTGGATCGTGAAAAAGACCCAAGCTTTCTGGACAACACTACCCAGGATGCCAATTTGGAGATGGGAGAGCCCAAGTCAAGACCACAATCAAATCTCTCCTTCCCTTTAAATCTTTCTTCATTTTGTTTTCCCAAATGGCCTTCCAACCGCCCCAAACAAGACCCTGTTCTTTTGCAACCTACCCTAACCCAAAGATGGTTCATTAATGGGTTTTTTTCCCATTTAAAGGGAAAAAACCTTCCTTGGACATTCCCCCCCCAACCTTGACAGTCTCTAGAGATAAAACTGTACTGCAAACCAGGGCATACAAAACCTTTGCCAGACCAATTCTCGAATACAGCTCATCTGCTTGGAATCCACACTGTATAACAGACATTAATACAATTGAGTGAGCCCAGAGGTATTTCCCGAGAAGAGTACTCTACTCCTTAGCTCGCAATAGAATACTTTATCCTAGCAGGCTTGAAATTTTGGACCTGGGCAGCCTAGAACTATGCCACTTACAGTATGATCTAAGCTTAGTACACAAAATTGTCTGCTACAACGTCCTACCTGTCAATGACTACTTCAACTTCAACCAGGGGTGGGATTCTACCAATTTGCACCTATTCACTAGAACTGGTTGTTAACATTCTAAGCAGTTCAGAGAACCGGTTGTTAGAAGAAATGACTGGCCTAATCCTGTAAGGAAGGCAGGAAGGAAACATTCTGGTGTTGCTTACAGAAACTGCCTCTCCGTTAACCCTTATTACATTCTTGGCAGGACTAGACTTCCTGTCTCAGGAACGTCTCTGGAGTTTTTCCCCCTCCTTTGCTGGTACTTTGCTTGTGTGGAGTGACCATTCAAAGTTACAATGGCACTGAAAAAAGTGACTTATGACCATTTTTCACACTTATGACTGTTGCAGCATCCCCACAGTCATGAGAGGCCAGGCGAGGAGATGCGTGTCTCGATGTGAGTGATATTAAGTTGGCCACGCCCACCAATAACATGACCACCAAGCCATGTCCACCCAGTCACATGACCACCAAGCCACGCCCACCACCTAAGCCATGCCCACAGAACCAGTTGTTAAAATTTTGAATCCCACCCCTGCCTTCAACCACAATAACACATGGGCAAAGAATATATACAAACTCAAGGGAAACAGTTCCAAACTCAATTGCTGAGTGCTGCAACTGTAAAGCCCTGAGTCTTCAGAAGGCGCATATAAATGTAATTAAAAAAAAATTGCAGAAAATACAACTTCAGCAACAGAGTGGTCAACACCTGGAACTCACTACCTGACTCTGATGTTACATCCTCAAACTCCCAAAACTTCAACCTCAAACTGTCTACCGTGGACTTCATTCCATTCCTAAGAGGTCTGTAAGGCATGCATAAGCGCAACGGCATGCCTACCATCCTTGTCCTACTCTTCCCATTTATCCGTTTATTCGTACTCATTTATTATGTATATACTTATACCTGTTTATACTTACATGTTTACATCTTATGTTCATACTTGTACTTGTTTTCTCATACATGCTTGACAAACAAAATAAATAAAATAAATAGAGTCACCCCTGTCACTAGAAGCGTGAGTGGAAAATTAGGGGTGAGGAGGAATGAGAAAAAGAGATATAATCATGGTGTACATGCTGCTTATTTTAGTTACCCCAGAGTTGTGTGTGATGTTAGCCATTAGACCTTAGGAGCTACGAGAAATCCCCATTTTTACTCTAAAGGGCTACCAAGGTGAAAAAGACCACTTTGGATCCAATCTTTGAAGTCTGAATTTTTTTTTCCACGTGTGTGTCCTTGATTCCAAAATTAGGTTTTCAGTAATTATAGGAAATGTGCACCCCATATAGGAAAATTGCCTGAAGGGTAAGTGGGGTGGGTTAGGGTTTGCCTAACCTGTCTGTCCACCTCCATTTTTATCTCCTAATAACCGCTTTGCAAATTGGGTCCTTTTTTTTTCTTACCCAGCCTAGACTGGCATCGTTCTTTCATTAGGTGGGGTGAACGGCATCCGCTGAGACAGCCTTGTTATTTTTCTAGTCTACATTTTTTATAAGGGCTATAATTTCTTTTTTTAAAGCCCCACGTAGCCCAGGCACTGATAATGCCAAAGCAAACAGGCTTCATTTTACGCAGTGGGGCTGTGCTCTGGCAGTTAGAGAGAGTGATGCCCCCATGGAGAAAAAGGCGGCAGGGGGCTAAGAAGGAAGGAAAAGAAGGTGAGGAGAGGGACACTGGAAGCATTTGGTGTGCAAGGGTGGGGGGAAATGCCTAGGAGGGGAATCAGGCCTGAGCAATTATTACAGAAGTTTGAGAAACTCATTGAGAGGTGATTTACTAATGGAATGGAATGGAATGGAATGGAATGGGATAGGATAGGGTAGGGTAGGGTAGGGTAGAATAGAATTCAGGAATAGAATAGAATAGAATAGAATAGAATAGAATATTTTTTTTTTAATTACATTTATATGCCGCCCTTCTCCGAAGACTCAGGGCGGCTTACAATTTTTGGAGCACAACCCAATGCGCTCAGCAATAGCCTTCATTCCATTGTATATGCCTGCTTATTACTAAGCGGCATTTTTACAAGGTCAGCTAATTGCCCCCAACAATCTTGGGTCCTCAATTTACCTACCCCGAGAGGATGGAAGGCTGAGTCAACCTTGAGCCTGGTGGGATTCGAGCCTACAGTAATTGTAGACAGCTGGATCTTAAGAGCAGGCATTTACAGCCTGAGCCACCAAGAATAGGGGATGGGATGGGATGGGATGGGTTGGGACAGCCAGGTTTTCAGGCCACGACGGAAGGATCGGAGGTCAGGGGCCACCCGAACCTCCAGGTGAAGGCCCTACCCCTGGGGGTCACCAGCCGACACTGTCTGGCTGATGGCACCTCAAGGAGGCCCTGCCTGTGGGAGCACACGGGACGTTGGGAAGCCGTTACTGGTAGCAGGGTCTCCTGCAAATACCCCAGTCCCAAGCCATGTAGGGCTATATAGGTCAATACCAGCACCTTGAATCTCACCTGGAGGGCAACTGGTAACCAGTGCAGCTCATGCAGGAGGGGTGTAATATGGGAGTATCGGGACACTCCCATCACAACCCGCGCCACCGAATAGAATAGAATAGGGGATGGGATGGGATGGGATGGGAGAGAAGGGAAGGGAAAGTAAAGGAAGGGAAGGGAAGGGAAGGAAGGGAAGGAAGAGAAGGGAAGGAAGGGAAGGAAGGAAGGGAAGGAAGGGAAGGGAAGGGAAGGGAAGGGAAGGGAAGGGAAGGAAAATACATGAATGGAATGGAATGGAACAGAACAGAACAGAATAGAATAGAACAGGAGATGGGATGGGACAGAAGGGAAGAGAAGGGAAGAGAAGAGAAGATAGAGGAATAGAATGGAATAGAATAGAATAGAATTAGAATAGAATAGAATAGAATAGAATAGAATAGAATAGCAAGATGGCAGTTAAGTGACTTTTGCTCCATTTTTACAACTTTTCACACCACAGATTTTAAGTGAAACCCTGCAGTGATTAAGTTCATCACACTGTGGTTAAGCAAATCTGGTTTCCCGGTTCACTTTGCTCGTCGGAAGGTCGCAAAAGGATATTTGTGACCCCAGGAGGCTGAAAACCATCATAAATACAAGCCAGTTGCCAAGCATCTGAATTTTGATCACGTGACTGTGGTGAGGCTGCAGCGATCACCTGAGTGATAAAACAGCCATAAATCATACTGGAAAACACGGAGGCCTATTAAACCAGCTTCCTCTCTCTCCTATATGTTTGCACTTGTGCGCGTGCACACACACACTTCATACTTGGCCCTTTTGCAGTCATAAAATAAGGTTTGTAAACATTGTCCAACCAATGAGGCAGAACAAGAGGATAACTTTGGCACGGGTATGTGGGTGAGTGGGGAACAGTGGTGGGATTCAAATGGTTTTATCACCAGTTCGGTGGGCATGGCTTGGTGGGCACGGCTTGGTGGAGTGCTTTTCCTAATGCCGGTGTGCAGCTTTCCCCACCCCAGCTGAGACCTGCAGCGCCAATCAGCTGAGTGCAACCATTCCAGCAAACCTCCACTCCACCCAATAACTCCAAGACAGACATCTCTCAAAAGTTCCTTTATTTGGATAGTAACTGGCACAACTGTGGAATCCCAAATCTGAAAATTCTGGGCTTCCTTACAATAAGTAAAAACTACAAATCCATCCCCTGCACCCCTCATCACATCACATGGACCAATCAGCATCCGTCCCAAGTTAAGACTTCCACTCACTTATGTTCTGTCTCACCTTCACTTCCCCAGAAGCTAAGGAATGTTAGCCGACACAGAAAAGTCACACTGGCCTGTTTTGTTTCACCTTCCCTTCCCTTGAAGGCAAGGAGTGCTAGCTCACCCAGAGGAGTCACGCTGGCCTGTCGCCAAAATCCCCGTTATCTCTCCGACAAGAGCGTTGGCAGTCACCCAAGTTCTCACTGCCAAATCCAAGAAGGAATGTAGTATTCACAGAAGAATTGCTTTCCTTTCAGAGTCCAAAAATCAAGCACACAGACGGAAGCTTCCGATGCAGATTACACTTTGTCACGAACAGAGTCTGCAGCGTAGGCACACCCACTTTTATACCTGGTGGGGTGTGGTCCAGCTCAATCTCTGGCCCTCCCATGCCCCTCGTTGCTGCTGACGTTTCTCCCTCCGACGTTGCCTGGAATCAAGCCATGCACCTTCCCCCTCCTTCTCTCGTCGTGGCTTTACTGATACACGTCTCTCAGGCAGTTCCTCTTGGCTTTCCGAGGAAACCTGAGGCATTGCCAGGGAGGAAGGTCCTGGGGAGGGGGGCCTTGTCAGGGAGGAGGAAGGTCCTGGGGAGGGAGACCTTGCCAAGGAGGAGGAAGGTCCTGGGGAGGGAGACCTTGCCAAGGAGGAAGATCCTGGGGAGGAAGGCCCTGGTGAGGGAGGCCTTGCTCGTTCCTCCTCTTCTTCCTCTTCATCATCCAGGTCCTCTTCCTCTGTCAGCACAGGCTCACGAGGCGGAGCCACAACACACTTATGTGCAAAACAACCTGATCTTGAATCAGAAAAAGAATGTTATTATGTCTAACTTGATATACTCCAAGAAATTTCCCCCACTCCCACTTTCCCAGGCTCAATTGTGGCAGCATGGGAGCATCTGGTCTCAATATGGCTTCCAAAGCTGACACTGAGAGGATAAAGAAGAGAAATGTGCAGGGATTGTGGGAGGATTTTCCCCCTCCTCTCAGCTGATTATCGGGGTTTTTTTTTTTTACTACCGGTTCGGTAGAAACGATCTGAACCAGTAGCATGCCACCACTGGTGGGGAAGCCAACTCTGTGGATAATGGAGAGCAGATTTTGCCCCAACGTGTGATGAAAAACTTGTTGGAAACGTCTCATCTGTGCTTCATTTATTTATTTATTGCTGACGTGCTTAGCGTTGCTCAGAAATGTTGGAGAACTCAGTGGTACTCAGGGCAAATGAAACCTAATTTACTGCACAAATTGCCAGACCGTGGCAGCCACCGAGTGTTTATTATTTAAAAGAGAAGAAGAGAAACCAAGTACACAAAGCAAGAGATGTGTAGACACAGCTCACCTGTGTTCATGGCAGGTCTGTAATCAGACAGGATTAAAAAGCATTAATTTGGAGCAATCTTGCTTCTGGTTTTCTTTGTGTGTGTGTGTGTGTGTGCCGGAGAGGGAATTTTTATAAGACTTCGCTTGCTACGCTGGCTATCCCAACCTGAGAACTCCGGTAGGGTGGGCCACGCACACCTATTCCACCCGTATTGATTCATTTTAATATCTTTGCAAGGCTCCAGTGATTCACTCCTGGACGTAAAACTCAATTTCGTATCGTGATTGGAACTGAGTTAAATTTCTCTCCATTTGTAACACTTGATTTTCCCCATCCAGCCAGAAGCAATTAGAAGAGAGCTGAGAGAGAGAGAGAGAGAGAGAGAGAGAGAGAGAGAATGGTAGGCTAGCATTCCACAATAATCTTCTGACTTTCGATTTTATTTCTTTCCCCTGCAGTGCAAATGGGACAGAAGAAGGCTAGGCAGTAATTTTCCCCTGAAGTAGAAGAGAATATCGGTCCATCTCGGTAACAATTTGAAGGAGGAGAAAGTCACAGGAGGAACAAAGATTCTAAGCAGATCAAGCAGAGGGTTGATTTAATCCAGCGCTCTGTTTGTGATAAGTTGCTTTCAGAATATCCACAAGTCTACTCTGAGTTGCTTCCAGGAGGTCCGAAGACCACAAGGGCTTCCAATGGAACCCCTGAACTTATTCAGAAGGTCCAGCAGAACACAGAAACCATACGTATCTGTCATGATGAACTGAATAACAGAGTTGGAAGGGACCTTCGAGGTCTTCTAGTCCAACCTCCTGCCCAGGCAGAAAACCCTATACCATTTCAGACAAATGCTTATCCAATCTCTTCTTTAAAAACTTCTAGTGTTGGAGCATTTACAACTTCTGGAGACAAGTTGTTCCACTGATTAATTGTTCTCACTGTCAGGAAATTTCTCCTTAGTTCTAAGCTGCTTCTCTCCTTGATTAGTTTCCACCCGTTGCTTCTTGTCCTGCCTTTGGGTGCTTTGGAGAATAGATTGACCCCCTTCTTCTTTGGGGCAGTCCCTGAGATATTGGAAGACTGCTATCATGTTACTCCTTGTTCTTCTTTTCATTAGGCTACACATATCCAATTCCTACAACCATTCTTCATATGTTTTAGGCTACAGTCCCCTAATCATGTTTGTTGCTCTTCTCTGCACTCTTTCTAGAGTCTCAACATCTTTTTTACATCACGATGACCAAAAAAATTGATAGAACTTACTTATCAGTCTGTTTCTTTCTCCCTCCCTCTCCTTCTCTCTCTTTCTTTCTCTCCCACATCTCTCTCTACCTCCCTCCTTCTGTCTTCCTCTCTCTCTCTCTCTCTCTCTTTCTCCCACTCTCATCTATCTATCTATCTATCTATCTATCTATCTATCTATCTATCTATCTATCTATCTATCATCTTTGATTTCACTTGACTCCACTATATATTTTGCATGGCTCGGGTCTGGGGTACTTGCAGGAGCGCCTCCTACCAGCATCGAGGTCCATCTGCCCGGTACACTCCCACAGGCAGGCCCTCCTGGGGGTGCCGTCGGCCAGACAATGTCGCTTGGAGGTCCCCTGGGGGAGGGCCTTCTCTGTGGGGGCGCCCACCCTTTGGAATCAGCTACTTCTAGAGCTGCGCTTGGCCCCGGACCTGTGCTCCTTCTGCCGTGATCTCAAGACTTGGCTGTTTGCGCAGGCCGGCCTAGACTGAGCAGGGTTGGGAATTTTAATTTAAGGGTATTTTAATTAGATTTTAGTATAATTGGATTAGATAATTTGATAAATGTTGTATTTATTGTTTATATATTTCTGTGTAAGCCACCCCAAGTCCCCCAGAGAGGAGGCGGCATATAAATCCAATTAAATAAATAAATAAATAAATAAATAAATAAATAAATAGTTCAATCTCCATATGTTGACTTCTCAAAGGAAAATGTATGGTTTGAAGGCAAGTACAATTCTCTATGGGCCGCAGAGCTCTATCCATCAGCCAATTTGGAATCTTTAAAATAGACCACATCCTTTCTTAATCAGTGCGAGCAATTGTGGGGTTTGCTTGCACCTTCGTGGTTGAGGTTATCTAGTTTGGTAATGAAACATGTGGAAGAAAACCACCAAGTGCAGCAAACACCAAGAACCTTTATGCTTCATTACCTGTCTGGGTCATTACAGATAGGAGAAGACAGTCTTCGAAATATCTTAGTATCAAACCTTAAAGAAATTGTGTGTTCAATACCAGCATTGTGTCTGGATTCTGGAAGTCAATTGGGAGTCAACAGAAGCCCCTGTCTCCCTCCTGGCCACATGACTCAGAATGGTGTGTATGCACAGTCTACCCTGTACTCCTCAGTGAACACAAACACACATTGTGCAATTATACAAAAAAGTAGACCTCCTTTATGGCTGCTGCTAAAGTGATTCCAAAATTTTTTTCCATGCTCTGCTAGTTTAATTATTATTATTGCAATGATGCCTGCTGAAGTTGAGTGGCCAGTGCACTTAAATAAATTATTATTTTATTTATTCTTGTGATATTTGGCGTCCTTTCCTTTTCTTTTAGCACCCACCCATTTGAACTCTGAAATCTACTGCAATTATTATAATGAAATCCTCTCCATTATAATAGCCACCCTTACACAAACACACACACAAACACACACACACTATAGACAGATATATAGAGATAGATAGATAGATAGATAAATAGATAGATATAAGATCTAGATAGATATAGATAAGAGATAGAAATAGATATAGATAGATAAATATAGATATAGATATAGATAAGAGAAATAGAGATAGATATAGATAAATAGATATAGATAGATAGATAGATAGATAGATAGATAGATAGATAGATAATAGATAGATAGATAGATAGATATAAGATCTAGATAGATATAGATAAGAGATAGAAATAGATAGATAGATAAATATAGATATAGATATAGATAGATAGATAGATAGAGATAGATAGATAGATAGTAGAGATAAATAGATAGATAGATATAGATATACAGAGAAGAGATATAGATAGATAGATACAGATATAATAGATACAGAGAAGAGATAGATAGATAGATAGATAGATATAAAATTTGGAAACATTAGTATATATTGTCAAGACAAAACTTCCCTCTGTTTGATCACTCCTCATTTGCATTTTTAATCGCCCCCATTAGACAGCCTCTGAGCTAATTAACCAAACATCTGTAATAGAACACTCCTGTTTCCTGTTTTTCCGGAACGAAGAAAGTAATGGCTGAAGCGCTACTAAAACAATTAAGTAATACAGAACAACACCCTGCAAAGATTGGCAATCGGCGGCTGGCTCCATAAATCACTTCCATAATGACTCGTTGCTCAAAATGTTTAATTAGAGGGAAGGGATGGGGAGGGAGGAAGCTATAAAATATTTCTGCAGGCGAGGAAATGAAGGTTTTGGGTTGGTGCTGAAGGGAAGGAGCAGATAATTAGAGATGGCATTGTCAGGTAGGATTGGGAGGAAGTTAGGTGTGCCTACGCCCCACAGATCAATGGAAATTAAACAGGCCGGCCAACTGACTTCTCTGTTCCTAAGAATTTCAATACGTTTGAGGCATCCAAAGGAATCTCAGGTTCCATATTTTGACTCCATAAATCCCTTCTTTGTTGAAAGAAAATACATGGAGGTTGGATGATGATGATGATGATGATTGAATAGAATATAATTCTTTATTGGCCAAGTGTGATTGGACACACAAGGAGTTTTCTCTTTTATTAATTAAACATGAAACTCAGTTTAATGTTTATTGGATTATTATTATTGTACACAAAAATGACAGTGTACACAGCAAGCGAGATAACTATGCTGGGTTTCGTATCACAAATCACTAGTCGAACACTTCCCAAGTGTTTAGGACTGCGTGATGTATCGGCAGATTATGCGAGCAGATCCCAGATCTGCAGTTGACCAGTGGTGATCTTGTCAGTGCCAATTGTTTTTAAGGGCTTGCCTAGGTCTTTAGGCACAGCACCCAGTGTGCCAAGTACCACTGGAACCACCTGCACTGGTTTATGCCAGAATCTCTGCAGTTCGATTCTCAAGTCCTGATATCTGGTCCTGATATCTGGTGATTTTTGTCAAGTTGTTTCTCATTGATTCTGCTGTCACCAGGTATGGCAATGTCGACGATCCACACTTTTTTCTTCTCCTCAATCGTGCTATCCGGGGTATTGTGTTCCAAAACTTTGTCAGTCTCTATTCGGAAGTCCCACAGTAGTTTTGCATGCTCATTTTCAACCACTTTTTCAGGCTTATGATCCCACCAGTTCTTTGCTACGGGCAGATGGTAGTTGTGACACAAGTTCCAGTGGACCATCTGGGCAACTGTGTTGTGATGTTGTTTGTAGTCAGTCTGAGCAATTGTCTTGCAACAGCTCAGTATGTGATCGATGGTTTCGTCCGCTTCTTTGCAGAGTCTGCATCAGCAGATTTTTCTATTCTGGCTTTGATTGCATTCGTTCTGATGGCTTGTTCTTGAGCTGCAAGAATCAGGCCTTCTGTCTCTTTCTTCAGTGTTCCATTGGTGAGCCATAACCAGGTCTTTTCCTTATCTACTTATTATTATTATTATTGCTGTTACTGCTATTACTGCTATTATTGCTATTATTATTATTATTATTATTATTATTATTATTATTATTCACAGAGTCAGCCAGATGTTCAGATTGGTTAGGCATTTTTGTCTACCTATCGAGTCCTTACCAAGGACCTGGGATAGGCAAATCTGGATGTTTGACAGTGTTACAGATATTGCTGCAGGATGGAAGCTGTTCCAAGTAAAGCTGCCTTCTGCAATTGACTGATGGCAAATTTGTCAATGCCAATGATGGCGTTCAAGTGGTGATCCAGTTGTTTTGGGACTGCACCCAAGGGGCCTATGACTATTGGTACTGTGCATGCTTGTCTTTTCTGTAGTGATTTTATTTCTGTAGGTCTTTGTATTTTGCTATCTTCTCCACTTCTTTCTCTTCTCTTCTGCTGTCTCCAGGCACTGCCACATCCACTATCTGGAGGCAGCAGAAGAGAAGAGAAAGAACTGTAGATAACAAAATTATTATTATTCTCGTCTCTTCTCTTCTCCTCTCCCCTCCTCTCCCCTCCCCTCTCCTCCACTACTCTCTACTCCTCTCCTCCACTCCCTTCTGTTTCATTCCATTCCATTCTGCTGTCATGCCCCTGGTGGAGACTGACTCTGAGGAAGAGGAGGAACAGCCAACAGGGAGTGGGAGTGTGGCTCCAGAGGTGGTGGAGAAGGCTGGGGAAGGGCAGAGGCTGGCGGAGCAATCAGAAGAGTATCCAGGCCCATCCCCTATCCATCCTAAGGCACGCAGGGAGGAGTGGATCAGGGAAAAGTGTGGTCTCCTCGGGAGGAGAGGGCCATGATCCTCCTCAGGGCTTAGAGCTGGGAGCTATGTATATAAGTTTGTAACTGCGCAGTCAGAATTGCTGGAGTCAAAGTTAGTGTTTCCTTTGAAAGAGGTTTATCTTTGTTGGCATTCTTCCCATGGACTCTCCCCGGTTACCTCCCTGGAATGTATACTTTGTTATCTTGGTTTGCTCCGGAACTCTTGGTTTGTTTTTTGTTTCCTTTTGCCTCATTATTTTCTTTTGTGACTTTAAACTGTGACTATTAAAACAGTGAAGTTAAGCTGAAGGCATTGCCGTACTTTAATTCATGTTTTGGGTTTGGGGTTATTTTGAGAGACTACGGGTCATCACATCTGCTCCACTCCACTCCATATTTTGTGTTGGTTTATGGTTTATTTGGATTTATGGTGTTCTGCTCCATATTTTCCTGTTCTGTTCAGTCCTACTCTACTCTGCTCTACTCTTCATTCACTCATTGTTGATTGATTGATTAATCAGATGTCTAAGGCTGCCTAACTCTATAGAGTCTGTGGGTGGCAGACAATATTAAAACAAACCAAAACTCAACAAAATCAAAACAATGTGGCAAAGACAAAGAACAAGGCATGTCCAGAAAGACTTGACTCCAGAACAGAAACTTCAACAGCAGCTTCTTGAATGCCTGGGAGACTAGTCCTCAATTAAGGACCACCATTGAACCCCAAGTTTCTGTGGTGAAGTGAGACATTTGTTAAGTGAGCTTTGCCCCATTTTATGACCTTTCTTGCCACCGTTGTTAAGTGAATCACTGTGGTTGATAAGTTAGTAATACGGTTGTTAAGTGGATCTGGTTTCCCTGTTGATTTTGCTTGTCGGAAGGTCACAAAAGGGGGTCACGTGACCTTGGGCACAACAATGGTCATAAGTATGAACCAGTTGCCAAGCGTCTGAATTTTGATCACATGAACATGGGGATACTATAAAGGTTGGAAGTGTGACGAATGGTCCTAAGTCACTTTTCCCAGTGCCATTGTAACTTTGAATGGTCGCTAAACACACTGCTGCAAGTCAAGGACTACCTGTGTCTGAGAAATCACTTGCTTTTGCAAAGAAGGATGGAAGAAGGAGAAGAAGGATGGGAAAAAGAGGAGGAGGAGGAGGAATAGAAAGAGGGAGAACAGGAGGAAGAGAAGAGAAGTAGTAGAAGAAGAGAGAGAAGAGGAGGAGGAGGAAGAGGAGGAGGAGGAAGAGGAGAAGGAGAAAAAGGAGGAAGAATAGAAAGAGGGAAAAGAGGAGAAGAGAGAACAGAGAAGAAAGAAGAAGAGAGAAAAGAGAGGAAGGATGATGAGGATGAAGAAGGAAAGAAGAGAGAGGAGAAGAAAGAGAGGAAATATAGGAGGAGGAGGAAGAGGAAGAGTAAAAACAGAAAAGAAGAGGAGAAAGAGAAGGAGAAGTAGGAATAGAGAGAGGAAGAAGAGAAAGAAGAGGAGGATGAGCAGAAGGAAGAGAAAGAGGAGAAGGAGGAGGAGGAGAATAGAAAGAGGAGAAGAGGAGGAAGAGGAGAAGGAAGAGAAGGAAGAGGAGAAGGAAGAAAAGATGGTAGTGGAGGAGGAGGAGGGGGTTGGCTTTTGCAGTTGGTGCTCTTGATGCCATACCAAAATGTCTAGATAAGCATCTAGACAGAATAGGGATGATCCAAATCTCAACTCCTCAAATGAAAAGAAAAAAAAGAAAAGAAATAAATTATCTGCATTACTTGGAACATATATTAAGACAGCATCCTTAACCATCATCCTAAATCCCAGGGAACGATATAATAGCCCAAAATACCAAATCCAGCCAGAACGATTTGTTTGTCTGAGTGCAAAGAAGCAATCACAACAACTGATGTAATCTAACTTGGGGGAAGCAAGAGAAACTCAGGGCCTGGCCGGGTACCTTTGGCATCACTGTTAGGTGAGAGAAAGCTGGGTGCTTTTAGGTGCACTGGCAGTGGTGGGATTCAATTTTTTTTTTACTACCGGTGCTGTGAGCGTGGCTTGGTGGGTGTGGCGTGGCTTGGTGGGCATGGCTTGGTGGACGTGGCAGGGGAAGGATACTGCAAAATCTTCATTCTCACCCCACTCCAGGAGAAGGATACTGCAAAATCCCCTGACAACTCTAAAAAGACCATAGAAATAAGCCCCCTTATAAAGAGGTTTGTGTAGCACCACTAACCTGCTTTCCAGCTCCGTTCTCCTGTGCAGGGCAACCAAAGAAGACCCAACTGATCAGCTGGGACTTGGGAGGAGGCAGAGAATAGATCGGGGTAGGGCCAGTCAGAGGTGGCATATACCGGTTCTCCAAACTACTCAAAATTTCCACTACCGGTTCTCCAGAACTGGTTAGAACTTGCTGAATGGCCTTGGTGGCTCAGGCTGTTAAATGCCTGCACTTAAGTTCCAGCTGCCTACAATTATTGTAGGCTCGAATCCCACCAGGCTCAAGGTTGACTCAGCCTTCCATCCTCTTGGGGTAGGTAAATTGAGGACCCAAGATTGTTGGGGGCAATAAGCTGACTTTGTAAAATTGCCGCTTAGTAATAAGCAGGCATATACAGTGGAATGAAGGCTATTGCTGAGCACACTGGGTTGTATCCCAAAAATTGTAAGCCACCCTGAGTCTTCGGAGAAGGGCGGCATATAAATGTAATTTAAAAAAAAATGAGGGTGGGGGAATGGGGAAAGCAATGGATGGTTTAGGATGCCTTCAGAACATTCTGTTCTCCAGGCAGGCAATAGCATCACCTTCGAGTTAATTCGATTAGAGTCAGCAGCGTCTGCTCGGGGTAACTGGAATATAACACACCAAATTTAACTCGAACGAACTTGCATGATGAATCGCAAAGCTTAGAAAGCCCTAGCCAGCGTTACTGGAAGTGTCGGGATGACAGACGGAGAGACTAAAATATAATCCCTACGCTACCCTGATGAAACATACTTGGCGGCTTAGCTTAATCCTTGAAGGAATGACAGCAAAAAATAAGGTGAAAGAGCAATTAGCTTTCTCCCGCACTAATCCCAGCTAAATCAGTTTCTCCTTTTCCTTACTTATGGCACAGTTTCAAAACACCCTGGAAAATGGAGAGGAGAGAGAATGCACCTTCTTCCGCACAGGGATTTGGTTATAATTAAATGACAAGTGCCATTTTAAAGGCCAGGCTGGGGGCCCAGGTAGAATGGCTTTGAGCCCTCCCCACCCTTGATGGGGTGCATAAATATATCATACTGATGATACGTGCCATTGGGCTAGGTCATAGCAATGGTCTCGGCATTTTGTGATGACCCAGTGTGAGATGGGATTTTAAATGAACTTGGGTTGTTTCCAGCCGCCAGACTCGGTGCTACCTCTCATCCCACAAGTAAAATGTGTCCGGAGTTGACCAAGGTGTTTGGACTATTTCAGCATACCAACAAGCTGAATACATCACTAAGATTCCTGCTTTGCCATATTCACTTGAAAAAGAAAGAAAAAAATAACCCACCAACTCCAGATATATTGCCTTCTCTTTCATGTTTCATAAAGCCCATCTAGGAAGAAGAAAGAAGTTGTTGCTTGGTTTTTGTTGTTGTTGTTGTTGGTGTTGTTGTTGGAGGTGGTGCTCTTGATGCCACAGCAAAAGGTTCAGAAAATTACTTGGACCCAACAACAAGGGTTAGAATCTGAACTCCTCAAGTCAAAAAAAAAGATGTACTGCTTGGAGAACAGCATATATATTTTGTATCTGTAAACCATCCTAGATCACAGGGATGGATAGGATAGTTAAAAGTGTTTTGCCGACTCTTTTTTTTCTTTGTGGACTGGCTGCAGGTGTAGGGAACAGGGGAAATGTCTCTGTAGGAGAGGAAGAATTGTTGCTACCACAACCTGTGTAAGTGTTTCAGACAAAGTCTCTCCCTGGTTTATTCAAAACACAGAGAGGGATGGGAGAAGCACATTCAGACTTTCAGGATTCTGTTACTCTAGTTTTACAGAATACTGAATAATAGAGTTGGACCTTGGAGGTCTTCTACTCCAACCCCCTGGTATAGGGGATTCTATACTAATTCTGGACAATTGGCTGTCCGGTCTCTTCTTAAAAACCTCCAATGATGGAGCACCCACAACTTTGGAAAATTAGTTGACCCCCCTCTTCCTTGTGGCAGCCCCTCCAATATTGGAAGATTGCTATCAAGTCACCCCTAATCCTTCTGTTCTCTAGACTAGCTATACCCAGACCCCTAATCATCTTTTTTGCTCTTCTCTGCACTCTTTCCAAAGTTTCAATATCTTTTTTAGAATGGAATGGAATAGAATGGAACGGAACGGGATGGGACGGAATGGAGCAGAACAGAATGGAATGGAACAGGACAGAACAGAACAGAATAGAATAGAATAGAATAGAATAGAATAGAATAGAATAGAATAGAACAGAACAGAATAGAAAATAGGGGATGGGATGGGATGGAATGGAATGGAATAGAATAGAATGGAACGGGATGGAACGGAATGGAGCAGAACAGAATGGAGTGGAATGGAATGGAATAGAACGGAATGGGATGGAACGGAATGGAACAGAACAGAATGGAATGGAACAGGACAGAACAGAGCATCCTTTCCATAAGGCTTTGAAAGATGCCTGGTGCCATGCTTACTCCAAATTGTAACCTTTTACATTTGAAAGCACCCCTGTGAGACGCAATGGTTTGGGCCTCTGCAGTGGCATCATCAACTGTTAGTTGTTGATATGCCTGGGCCAAGTCCAATTTGGCAAAGACTGTACCCCTGCCAAGTGAATGTAGCAGATGATGCACAACTGGCACTGGATATGCGCTCTGCTGCAGCGCATGGTTCAGTGTCCCCTTATAGTCTCCACAGATTCTTACTGACCCATCAGTCTTGACTGGTGTGACTATGGGTGTCTCCCATCTGGAGTGGTCAGTGGGCTATTAATTTGTCTAATTGTGCATCAATTTTTTTCCTTTAAAGCAAATGGGACCCTTCTGGGCTTTAAATGAATTGGGGGCACCTTGGGATCTAGGTTGAAAGTGATAGGGGTCCCCATATACTTGCCCAATCCATCGCTGAAGACCTGTGGAAACTCAGACTTCAGGGCCTCCTCCCATTCAGTGTTGCTCACGTGATTGATGCCAGTCACCTCGATGCCTAGTGGATTGAACCACTCAAGTCCCAGCAAGCTTGGGCAGTCCTTGTCCACGATGGTCAGGGGCAAACGTTTGGTGTAGCCTTTGAACTTCACGATGAATTCTCTTGTTCCAACTACTGGAATCTTGTTCCCTTGGTAGTCTTTAAGAGTCAGTGCTTGCTTCTGGAAATGCTTCTGAATGTTGGGAAGTAGCCTGTGAATAGTGTCCCTTGACACCATAGATAAATAGAGCCTGAGTCCACTTCCATTTGGCAAGGCCTTCCTTCAATGAATACCTTCACATGTACTTTTCTGCTTCTCAAGGGTGAAGAATGACCAATGGTGACTGTTTGATGAGTTTCATTCTTCCCATTTGCTTCTGAGTTGCGCCCCATTTTTCACTGAAATTGTTGGGCTTGAATTCTTTCTCAGGAAATTTCTTCCTACTAGGTGGAGTTCTGGATGATTTGCAGACTCTTGCTAGGTGACCTCTTTTCTCACAACGTGGGCAGATGGTGTCTAAAAACTTGCATTCAGTGTGGGGTGACCCCCCACAACCTCTGCAATAAAATTCTTGCCTCTTTTTTTCCAAGGTCTTTCCTTTTCTTCTCCATTCTGAGTCTATAAATTCCTTCCTCCACCTCACTACAGTCTGAATCAGAGTCTATTTGTTTCAATGGGTTGTTGTGGACTTTTCCACATCAGAATGGCTTGAGGCCTTGTTAATTTTCTTCATGGCTGCTGCTGAGGACTTGGTTGCTTCCACTGAAACAGCTTCCTCTATGGCCTCCTTAAATGTGATCTTAGGTTTCATTAGTAATTTGCTCTGTAAGACCTTATCTTTAAGGCCTAGAACAAACCGATCACACGTGGCCTCTTCTAAGTTGGTAAACTCACAAGCACCCCAATGTCCCTTAAACTTGCCACGAAGTCGTTAACATTTTGCTTTCCCCTTGATCCCGACGATAGAATTCGTGTCTCTTAATGAGGCATGATACTTGTGGGGCATAATGGGCTCTTAAAAGCTTTTCTAACTCTGGCCATTCCATTACCTTCAAGTCTGCAGCTCCCACCAACGCCTTACGCCATCTTGAAGACTGCGGACGCAGTGCGTGTGAAATACCGCCCTCTTCCGCTTCTCGGGATGTCGGCGAGGTCGTTTCCTTCCAAATACATTTGGAAGCGATCCCGCATATACGATTCCCAGTCTTCTGCCGCCAGATCGAACGGGGCTGGGGGTGCTCAGCGCAGCCATCTCGCGCCTGCTTGTCTTCCACGTCGTCTCTTCTTCAGGGGAATCCCATCGCCAGTGTTAAGTTTGCTCACGCCCAGTGTTAAGTTTGCATGAAGAGTCAGGCGAAGAGCTTCAGTGAAGAGTTTATTAAGTGACTACAGCTCGAACGGACCCGACTTGGCTGGGCTACGGCTGCTTCTTATAGCCAGCAACCGTAGTTGCCAGCCAATCAGAGTGCAGGGTTTTCCCGCACTATTTAAACCAATCCTATTTGACATTTTACAAGAACAATTCAAACTAAACCAATAACATTCAAACCTACATGCATAACAGTTTGACTTTAGCAATACCCTTTAAAGAAAATTCATACAAACTATTTTATAGATGGCACATACCCCCATCAAGATTGGCAGAAATGAATTCTAAACTTTCCCCCATTTGTTGGAAATGCAATAAAGAGAGAGGAACTTACTATCATTTATGGTGGAGCTGCAAAGAGGCCCAAAAATATTGCCAAAAATTACACCAATGGATGGAAGAAATGTGTGAAGTTAAAATATATTATAGACCTGAGTTCTTTCTGTTAGGAATTAACTCCTGGACATATGCTAAAGAAAGTATGTACTTAATGATTCATGTAACCACTGCAGCAAAGTTGGCGTACGCACAAAAGTGGAAAAACAAAGACACCCCAAACGAAGCCGAAATACTGAGGAAAATCACACTATGCGCAGAAATGGACAAACTAACAAAAGAACTTAAAAACAAGGAAGATACAGACTATTACAAAATATGGGACAAATTCTATGGTTGGCTAGAGACGAGGAAGATCCATGAAAATATTGAATGACTAAATTAAATGTATAAATATGTAAAGGGAAAGTATATAATACCAATACTGGAGTTAGCGACTGAAGGACAAAGATGGAAGCGAGGATAACTGTACCGTGTTCAATTTGTAATGTTTATCTGTTTGTGTTTGTGTTTGTGTATTTGCCTAATAAAAAATTTAAAAAACATGCCCCTCCACTCACACCATGATGCAGGAGGCTGACTAGGCCACACCCACCATGGCCACGCCCACCCTTTGCTAAAATGTTTGAAGCCCACCCCTGGTTTTGACTAAGGTTAGTTCTTTGCACAAGGTTGCTGACTGTGGGAGGCAGTTCAACACCACCACCCCCAAACAACCCTGGAGTTTGTTTGGATTAAAACTAACCCTTTTCTGCCCCACTGCTGAGATGCAGTGTTTACATCGTATGTTTATCCCATTGTTGAAGCCATGGTGCATGTTGTGTGAACCGAACTGATATATTTTTTGGTTTGTTTCTTTCATTTTGTTTCTTAGAGCACCCAGAGGGGTGGATGTATCAAAAAATCTTAAACATAAGAAACAGTAATAGTAGGAGGCACATTCAATGTATCCAGAAACTCTTTTACATCGCCGATGTATTTTATTTTATTTTAAAAAAAGAGAACGCAGAACCTGTACAATTTCATTACTTCCAGGTAGCGTTTCAACCCAAGGGACTACCTTCCTCTGACAATTATTATAATTTATAGAAGAAAATATCCCACATCTGACACTACTCAATTTACCCTGATATAAAAGAGAACCGTGTGTTTTCTTTCATTTATATTTTTATGGTACGTAATGTCTTTATAATTTCCACCACTTCACATCAAAGCTGCCAACCGCTGAGCATCTAAATAAGTAGCATGTGTAGGAAATGAATGAATTGCTAAATGTCCCATTACGTCCACGGAGAATATTCCCATGCTTTGATATTCTGGCATCTTAAAAAATAGAGACAGCAAATGATTGGTTTTCACTCCAGTGGACTGAAGAATTTGGCAGGGCCAGTTTCATTATATTTCAAGGTATTTTGGAGATAGAAGGGGGCAGGCAGAGAGGTGGTCAGAAATATACCTGCAAGTTTTAGGTCAGATCCCAAAAGTTCATGCTGATCTGTTGCAAGAGACTTTGGAAGAATACTTCCAAGGTCCCTTCCAACTCTTATAGACTGGGTGAAACCAGCCTCAATAGCAGGAACTATGAGAGGCATCTTGGAGTCTTAGTGGACAACCAGCTAAATAGGAGCCAGCTGTGTGCAGCAGCAGCCAAAAAAGTCAATGCAGTCCTAAGCTCCATTAACAGAGTGATACAATAGAGATCAAGGGAAGTACTAATACCACTCTATAAAGCCTTAGTAAGACCACACCTAGAATACTGCATCCAGTTTTGTTCAGCACATTATAAAAAAGATGTTGAGACTCTAGAAAAAGTACAAAGAAGAGCAACCAGGATGATGAGGGACTGGAGGCTAAAACATATGAAGAAGAGTTACAGGAACTGGGCTTGGCTAGTCTAGTGAAGAGAAGGACCAGGGGAGACATGATAGCAGTCTTCCAATATTTGAGGGGCTGTCACACAGAGAGGAAGGGGTCAAGCTATTTTCTAAAGCACCTGTAGGCCAGACAAGGAATAATGGATGGAAACTGAACAAGGAGAGATTCAACCTGGAAATAAGGAGAAACTTTCTGACAGTGAGAACAATCAACCAATGAAACAGAAGTTGCCCTCGGAAGTTGTGGGAGTGCCATCACTTGAGACTTTCAAGAAGAGATTGGACTGCCATCTGTCAGAAATGGTGTAGGGTCTCCCACTTGGGCGGGGGGTTGGACTAGATGACCTACAAGCTCCCTTCCAACTCTGATTATCTGTTATCTGTTATCTAGTTGTCCCAAAGGTGCTTTTTATAGAGGCAACTGGATTTTCTTGTTTTTTCATAGAAGACATCTCACTTCTCATCCAAGAAGGTTCTTCATCTCTGACTGAATGGTGGAGGATGGAAGGATTTATACTCCTTGCAGACAGTTGGTCATTTGCATTCTTTTTAGAGAGTCATTGAGGCCACTTGGGGGTTTGTCTGTGTTCTCAGGGTTGCCTGACTAGTGCAAATGGGTGTGGAGCCTTCTTGGAAGTGCTGAAAGGACCACGTTGTGGAGCTGTGCTTTCTGCAAGATGTTTTCTGTCCTATGTCCCTTCACTGTTGAAGACAAGCACAGGCTGGTGGGGATGAGTCGGTGTTGTGTGCATCTCAAACTGAAGTGCAAATGATTCCTGTAGTCTGCATTTTTTTTCTGGAAAGCTGTTTATACTCTTGCACCATTTGAAGGGTGTTTATCCCAAAGTGCATAGCTAAATATCTATGGAGATTCTCAGTCATTCAGGCCATGGTTGTCCCAAAGGTGCTTTTTCAAGAAGCAACTAGATGTTCTTGTTTTTTCTTTGAAGACATTTTGTTTCTCATCCAAGAAGCTTCTTCAGCTCTATTCTTCAAAGAAAAACCAGAAAGTCCAGTTGCCTCTTGAAAAAGCACCCTTGGGACAACCATAGCCTGGATGACTGAGTATCTCCAAAGACTCTTGTCCTATGTTCTTGAGAAAGAGGCAGCTGGATGGATAAGTAAATTGTGATGATCTTAAGGGCCACCTTAAGATCATCAGATCATTGAATTATGGAATCATCAGACTGGAAGAGAGCTAGGAGATACTTCTAGTCCAACTTCTAAATCACTAAACTGGCTCAGAATATATGAATAGATATACGGAAGGATGTTTGGAAATGCATGTTAGAACTCTAATTGTAGTACTTCTTGTAGCAATTATGAAGACTAGGATGAGATCACCTGGCCCAGATAGATACAGATGATACATGACTCTACTTGCCTTTTCTTACATAAAGGTAAAGATAAAGATTCCCCTTTCACATACATGCTAGTCATTTCTGGCTCTAGGGGGTGGTGATCATCTCCGTTTCAAAGCTGAAGATCCAGCGCTGTCTGAAGACAACTCCATGGTCATGTGGCTGGCAGGACTAAACACCGAAGGTGCACGGAACACTGTTCCCTTCCCACCAATGTGATCCTTATTTTTCTACTTGCATTTTGACATGCTTTCAAACTGCTAGGTTGGCAGAAGCTGGGACAAGTAACAGGAGCTCACTCCATTACAGTGGTGCTAGGGATTCGAACCGCTGAACTGCTGACCTTTCTGATCGACAAGCTCAGCGTCTTAGCCCCTGAGCCACCGCATCCCTGCTCTATGTTACCTTCAGTGGTGGGATTAAAAAAATGTTTACTATTGGTTCTGTTGGTGTGGCTTGGTGGGCATGGCTTGGTGGGCATGGCAGGGGAAGGATACTGCAAAATCTCCATTCCCACCCCACCCCACTAACCTGCTTTCCAGCTCCATTCTCATGTGCAGGGCAACCAAAGAAGACCCAGCCAATCAGCTGGGACTCAGGAGGCAGAGAATAGAGGGGGGTGGGGCCAGTCAGAGGTGGTATTTGCCAGTTCTCCAAACTACTCAAAAATTCTGCTACTGGTTCTCAAGAACTGGTCAGAACCTGCTGAATACCACCTCTGGTTACCTTACACTGCAAAAAATGGAGAAGAAGAATCACTGAATGCTGGAGCAAAAAAACCCTTCCTAACCGTAGCAGCCCATCAACAGTGGAAATAGAGATGGGGTGAGCTTCTGTTTGCTGGATCGGTTTGAGCAGGGGCTGGACAACCATCTGTCTTGGATATCTGAATTTGAAACCTGCACCAAGCGAGCTCAGTGGCTTAACCGAACCCTTCCAATAAGTTAATTTTATGATCCTATAATTTGAGGAGTTCCATCTGTTAAACCTCCCAAGCCAACTCTTCTTGATATTTGGAAAGTTGGAAGAAGGTGCTTTAGCTGATGGGCCAAGGTGAACAAGAATCACCTGTAAATTAAAAAAAAAGTCAAGTTTGGCTAACCTTCTCTGTCTATCTCTCTGTCTCTGTCTCTGTCTATCTGTCTCTTTCTCTTTTTCTCATTCTCCCTCTCACACATTGTCTTTTTCTCTCTGTTTCCTTCTCTCTCTCTCTCTCTTTCTCTTTCTCTCCCTTTTTCTCATTCTCTCTCATTCTCTTTTCTTCTTTCCTTCCTTTCTTTCCTCTTTTCTTCATTCTTTTCTTCCTTCTGTCCCTTTCTTTCTTTCTTTGTTCTTTCTTTCTCTTTCTTTCTTTCATTCTCTTTCTGTTTCTTCTTTCCTTTCCTCTTCTTTCCTTTCCTTCCTTTCATTTCCTCATTTCTATTTCTCATTCCTCCCCTCCATTGTCTTTCTATTTCCTTGTCTTTCTCTGTCAGTCTCTCTTTACCTCTCTTTCTCATTCTTTCCTTTTCTCTTTTTCTTTCTCTTTCTCTCTCTCTGTTTCCTCATCTTTCTGTTTCTCTTTCTTTCTTTCTTTCTTTCTTTCTTCTTTCTTTCTTTCTTTCTTTCTTTCTCTCTCTCTCTCTCTCTCTCTCTCTTTCTCTCTATCTCATTTCCCTAGAGAAAATAACCCCCAGATTTATGTTATCCTGAAAGTTTTCCTCATCTTTCTTTTCCCTGATCATGAAGCAAGGAAGTCAACTAAAAAAGATAGTAGACAAGGAAGAAGAACAGCAAGGAGAGATTCTGCTTCCTTCATTAAATGTGTGATGAATTGAAAGCCTCACTTCCTTCCTCTTAAATTATGGGTTTATTTACATGGTCTTGAGAACTTCGCCTGATTAAGGGATTTCTTTTAACCTTGCTTTTGCTTGAAGGCAATTTATATATTTATCAACATTCTATGCCACCAGAGTCACAAGACTCTTGGCAGCTAACACAGTATAAAAACACAATAAATATAATCAAATTAAGACAGAACAAACCCAAACAAATGACATGGCACCAGAACCCAAAAGCTTTCCAGAGATGCCCCATCTTCATCTCTTTCTTTTTAACATATCATTTTTATTTTTGCATATAACTTTTATTACATCTGCATTTTACAGATATAGAAGGCAAATAATATGGAGACAAGCAAATGGGACAACCTTCCAGAAATGGAAAAAAAATTCTGAGATTCTACCGCCTCATCTCCCAACCACAGAGAATAACCAGCTGCTTCTCCTGGCATAAACAAAATTTTCGGACCAATTCAGTCCTGGTAGAGAGAGATACTGTCCTGTAGATAAGCAGGTGCCAAGCTGTAAAGAGCTTTATAGAGGCTTGCCAGCATTTTGAACTGCACCCAATACCAAACAGGAAGTTAATCCTATTGTTTGCTCAACCATCAATCCCAAGAGTAACTGGGTGACTGCATTTTGAACCATATGAAGCCTCCAGGTGGTCTTTGAATGTTTATCCAATCTCTTCTTAAAAACTTTCAGTGTTGGAGCATTTGCAACTTCTGGAGGCAAGCTGTTCTACTGATTAATTGTTCTAACTGCCAGGAAATGTCTCCTTAATTCTAAGTTGCTTCTCTCCTTGATTCGTTTCCACCTCATTGTTTCTTGTCCTGCCTTCAGGGGCTTTGGAGAATAGCTTGAGTCCCTCTTCTTTGGGGCAGCCCCTGAGATATTGGAACACTACTATCATGTTACCCCTAGTCCTTCTTTTCATCAAACTAGACATACCCAGTTCCAGCAACTGTTCTTTATATGTTTTAGCCTCCAGTCATCTAATCATCTTTGTTGCTCTTCTCTGCACTCTTTCTAGAATCTCAATGTCTTTTTTAGTTCTAGGCTTAGTTCTAGGTCCTTGATTATGTCTAATGGATATTCTCAGTCATCCAGGTCCTGGTTGTCCCAAAGGTGCTTTTTCAAGAGGCAACTGGACTTTCTGGTTTTTCTCTGAAGACATTTTGCTTCTCATCCAAGAAGCTTCTTCAGCTCTTCGTTCTAGGTCAGTTCTCTCCTTGATTAGTGTCCTGACTTCAGGATGCTTTGGAGAACAAATGGACCACCTCTTCTTCTTTTCTTAGATATTGGAAGACTGCTGTCATGTCCTTCTTTTCAGGCAACCTAGCTAAAATACTTATTGCTACTTATTGTCTGAATTCAACCAATACTTGCAAAAACCCAGTCATTTCTGAGATAGACAGCTCAGGGTGCTTCCACAACTCTTGTTTGGGCATCAAACTTTTTCTCATCAGCCTGCCTTGAAAAAAAAATAATTACGGTAAACTACAGTGTTATTACTCCGGAAATATATTAAAAATGTAGATCTTTTATAATTCCTTCAATTAACAGTCGACACTTCTTGATTACTTTCTAATTAAATCATTTCACTCCAAGCCTTGGTAATTACAATGAGAAGTTATTAAAATTAGAAAACATTTGCTAACTCAGGACTTTGGATTATTAAGCCTTTGTCAGTTACTATCACGAAACCGTCCATGAAAATATATACCCGGGAAGTGACTTTAATGTATTCAGAGGCAATAGATAATAACCACAGGTGTCCCTGGAAATAGGGCAAGATTTTTCCACCAGACAATTCTCTCCCAATCTATTGTGACTTGTCATTAGACATATTGGTCTATCACATTATCAATAATTATAGACACAGATAAAGACACAGCTATATAATTGATTTGGCATAAACACTACTTCGATTCCTTAGAGAGAAATAATTTTCCATAATTTAGTCTGGTCCTATTTCAAAAAAGAAGGAAGGAAGGAAGGAAGAAGGGAAGGAAGGAAGGAAGGAAGGAAGGAAGGAAGGAAGGAGGGGGGGAAGGAAGGAAAGAAGGAAGGAAGGAAGGAAAAAGGAAGGAAGGAAGGAAGGAAGGAAAGAAGGAAAAAAAGAAGAAGAAGAAGAAGAAGAAGAGAAGAGAAAGAAAGAGAAAGAGAGAGAAAAAAAGAAGAAAGAAAAGAAAGAAAAGAAAGAAAGAAAAGAAGAAAGAAAGAAAGAAAGAAAGAAAGAAAGAAAGAAAGAAAGAAAGCCACAACCTACTTCTGATTTGGACAGTTTTGTTAGGCCATTTTAATTTTTTAATTTTAATTTTATTTTTATTTTTGCATTCCTTCCTGATTGATTTTCAAGCTGGTTTAAAAATGGGCAAAGCATCTTTCCCAACATTTTGGTGTAGGAATTGTCCTTGCGCGCAATCCTTCTGATCAGTGGTGGGATTCAATTTTTTTACTACCAGTTCTGTGGGCATGGCTTGGTGGGCATGGCAGGGGAAGGATACTGTCAAATCTCCTGTCAGAGGTGTATTTGCCGGTTCTCCGAACTACTCAAAATTTCCTGCTACCGGATCTCTAGAACTGGTCAGAACCTGCTGAATACCACCTCTGCTTCTGATACGCATCTTTCCACATGAGTTCTCTCAAGCTCTTCCCTACAACAGAGATGGAATGCAATGAGTTGTGAGCTTTATTGCTAAAAAGAAGTCACAAACTGCACTCTACACATTGCCGAAGTGTCAACTTTGGCATTTGCAAGTCACCCCTGGATTGCATATTAGTTTTAATAAAGTAATAGAGAGTAATATAAGTACAAGAACAAAGAAACACTTGTCTGTTTGTCTGTTTATCTATCATCTAGCTATCTATTATCTATCTAACATCACCTATCATCTATATCTATTTCTACCTACTTACCTACCTACCTATCATATATGTCTGCCTGCCTGCCTGCCTGCCTGCCTATCTATCTATCTATCTATCTATCTATCTATCTATCTATCATCTATCTATCTCTATTATCTATCTGTCTATCATCTTTCTATCATATCTATATCAATCATCTATCTATCTCTACTATCTATTTATTGTCTATCTCTATCTATTATCTATCTATCTATCTATCTATCTATCTATCTATCTATCTATCTATCTATCTATCTCCTTTCCATTTCCATGCTATTTTTCATCCGTAAGTCCCTCCAGTCTACCCTTTTTAAGAATTGGCCTCTATCCACTACTTCAAGAAGCTATGAGCACAGGACCCTATGACAATCCTCATATTATTTACACTCTCATATATCCCACAAACAAACAAGCTAGCTAACCATCCACACCTCCAAACCAGGAAGAATGGTAACTGGATTCATCCAGATCATATCATGCACATTAGCTGGGTTAGTAAAGTGGTTTTAATCAGGTCACTTAACCAAGTTAAGTGCAGCCACATTAACACAACACAACAAGCAAAGCTTGGCTAGTTTTAATTTTGGCTATTTGGGGGTAGGGATGGGTGGACCGGAGGGAAATTAGGGCATTGTATATGAATCCACTCTTCTTGGTTACTTCCGTTCAATGCATTGCACAACCTCCCTTCCCCCAAGGAGTTAACTCATGTTACGCATGTCATATAAACATATTTAATTAGCTTGAGGAAAAGAGAGAGAGGTAGAGAGGGAGAGAAAGAATGTGTAAATGGTAACAGTAGAATAAAAACCAAGGGAAAACAAGGGGGAGGGAGACCCCCAAACCCCCCAAACAGTGACTTGTTTACTTACAGTGTTGCTCCTGATGCCTGGAGATGCATCAAAATAACTGCTGTTTATTTTACAAGATGGTGAAAAAAAAAATATTGAACGCCCTCCGGTCATGGAAGGCATTTTCTCCAGGGATTACAGATGAGGAGATGAATTAGGTACACTTAGGATCAATATCTGTTTCTCTCCTTGGTTCAAGATGGGATTTGTCAAAAAACCTGAGAGGTTTGCTCCTATTGAGTGTCAACTGCAAATCCTCGCAGCCCTGAGTCACCTACTCATTGGAAGTTGATCTTTAAAAAATGGCCAGGGACCTTTTTGTTTTAGCTACATCATCTGAGGTCAAGAATGCTGGATCACTTCTTTTTCTGGGCTTTTAATGAGCATCCGTTTGAAGAAACGACCTTGTGGGTAAGGATCTGGGACAGAGAGGGAGTCCTTTCAAAGCATCCAAAGAAGTCAGGATTGTTCCAGTTTATTGGGACAAGCAGGGACAGTTTGTTTCTATTTGTTGCCACAATAGAAATAAGATGTTGAGACTCTAGAAAGAGTACAGAGAAGAGCAACAAAGATTATTAGGGGCTAAAACAATCAATGTACAATTGAGGGGACTAGGTATGTCTAATTCAGGGGTTGGCAATGAAAATAGAATAAAATAGAATAGAACAGAATAATGAATCAGGAATAGAATAGAATAGAATAGAATAGAATAGAATATTGGAATGAAGAATAGAACAGAATGGAATGGAATGGAATGGAATGGAACGGAATGGAATGGAACGGAATGGAATGGAACAGAACAGAGCATAATAGAATAGAATATTGGAAAAAGAAGAAAATAGAAAGTAAGAAGAGTAGAGAGAAGTAGAATAGAACAGAATAGAATAGAATAGAATAGAATAGAATAGAATATTGGAATGAAGAGTAGAGTAGAGTAGAGTAGAATAGAATATTGGAATGAAGAACAGAACAGAACAGAATAGAATAGAATAGAATAGAATAGAATGGAATGGAATGGAATGGAAGAATGGAATGGAATGGAATGGAATGGAAGGACAGGAACAGAACAGAACAGAACAGAACAGAATAGAATAGAATTCTTTATTGGCCAGTGTGATTGGACACACAAGGAATTTGTCTTGGTGCAAATGCTCTCAGTGTAATAAAAGAAAAGATACATTCATCAAGAGTCAAGAATCATAAGGTACAATACTTAATGATAGTCATAGGGTACAATAAGCAATCAGATCATACTAGTAAACACTCAAAGAGCCACAAAGGTCCTCATGGAAATGTCCTATCCTATTCTGGAGCCAACCGTTTGGTTCCTCCACCATAGAGTCTCCTCCTAGTGCAGTGTCCTTTTTCCTCTGTTGACCAGAATTCCGGTTCTCCCACCATAGAGTCTCCTCCTAATGAGGTGTCCTTTTTCATCTACCTGTCCTAACTGAAAGCCCTATCAATTGTGGAACTGACTGGAAAACCCACCCCTTCCAATAGAGTTTCTCCTGGCATGCCGTGCTTTCCCCCACACACACAACTGGGAGTTCCTCTCAAAATTGTGGTGCCTACCAGCAACTGGGAGTCACAGCAGAGGGATAAAATAGCCACATGTGGCTCCAGAGCCATGGGCTGCCGACCCCTGGTCTAGTTTAATGAACAGAAGGACGAGGGGAGACATGATAGCAGTCTTCCAATATCTCAGGGGCTGCTATAAAGAAAAGGGAGTCAAGCTATTTTCCAAAGCAACAAAAGGCAAGATAAGAAGCAGTGGATGGAAATGAATCAAAGAGAGAGGCAACCTGGAATTAAGGTGGAATTTACTGACAGTGAGAACAATTAACTAGTGGAATGGCTTGCCTTCAGAAGTTGTGGGTGCTCCAACACCAGAAGAGATTGGACAATCATTTGTCTAAAAAGGATTTCTCCATTTGTATAGGGTCTTCTGCTTGAGCAAGGGATTGGACTAGAAAACCCCCAAGACCCTGTCCAACTCTTCTGTTATTCTGTTAAATAAAAAAATGCATTTTTTACACTGGGTGTGTTGTATTCTTTTTTCTTTCAGGGCATGGGGGGAAAAAATAGAAAGGATTAGCTACATTTTGTGATCCGTGAGCTTTCAATGCCTGTGTCAAATCATCAGATGCTCAAACCAAGTTATATGGCTGACAATTTCACACAGTGTCATTGTTCAGAATTGTCCTTCACCCTCCGAATGAAAGTGAGATGGTAGAGACATATGGACTTGTGTGCAGAGAAACTGGATGCACCAGGAAAAAGAGACAGTAGAACTTTTATTTTAAGTCAAGACTGTTATAAGTTAGACTTCCTTTTCGCAGTGCTTGGAGGCTGTTAAGGGCTGGATGGTGAGCAATGGGCTGAAAATGAACCCTGTCAAGACTGAGTGGCTCTGGTTTTGGGGTTCTTTGGTCCATGGAGAATTGCCACCTTTGGTGTTATGGGATGGCACTGCCCCAAACAAACCCAGAGCATAATCTGGGGGTTCTCCTGGACTCACCCCTTCTGCATGAGGAGAAGATGGCCTTCGTGGCCAGGAGGGCCTTTGTGCAACTCAGGATTGTGCTCCAGTTACCCCCTTTTCTGGACCAACAATCCCTGCTCATGGTAACTCAAGATCTAGTCATCTCCCGTCTTGACTACAGCAATGGGGCTGCCCTTGAAAAGCATACAGAAGCTCCAATTGGTTCAAAATCTGGTGATCCACATGAGTTAAGACCTGTGTTCACATCTCTTGTGAGAGCTGCGTTGGCTGCTGATTTGCTTCTGGGTGCAATTCAGGATGTTGGTTATCACCTTTAAAGCCCTACATGGCTTGGGACCACATTATCTGAAAGCCAATCTTTTTTCTTGTTACATCCACTTGACCCACCAAAACGAGAAGGCAGGGAAGGTTGCAGGTCCTGTCCCCGAAGGAGGTACATCTTGATGAGCCCTGGAAGAAGGACATTCTCTCTGATGGTTCCCTCCCTTTAGAACATCATCCCCCACAGAAATGAAGACTAACCAACACTTTGACTCTCTTTTGCAGGACTGTGAAGACCTGGTTTTGCCAACAGGCCTGGGGAAACCCAGAGTGGGATGAAGCCCATCAAGTGGCTTGTTTGATTGCTTGTTGTCACCAAGTGGCTGGAGGTAATTGTTTTTAATTCAGGCACTCAGCAAGCTAAGTGTAATTTTAAGAACAACCTACCTCTATGCCTGAAGAGAAAAGTTTTCAATATGTGTGTGCTGCCTGCTCTAACATATACCCATGAAACATGGGCACTAACCTCACAATTGATACAAAAGCTATGAGTGGCACAAAGAGACATGGAAAGATACATGTTCAGCATCATTGGATTGTATCCCAAAAATTGTAAGCCGCCCTGAGTCTTCGGAGAAGGGCGGCATATAAATATGAATTAAAAAAAATAAGAAAAAAATAAGAAAAAAATAAGGCAAGGTAGAATGATCTATGTGTGGATTAGAGAGCAAACAAAAGTATACAAGATCATCAAGAGAGTAAACGAACTGGAATGGAAATAGACTGGTCACATAGCAAGAAGACCTGATGGCAGGTAGACCAAGGCAGTCATAGAATGGATCCCTCTGGATCAAAAGTATCCACAAAAGAGACCTAGAAAAAGATGGATTGATGGCATCAGCAAGTAGGGCAGGCCCAATTGGCAAAAGGAAGTTCAGGACCATCTTGGTTGGAAAAATGCAGAAGAGGCCTTCACCTTGCATTGGACGGACAATGGCTAAGATAAATATGATAGATGATGAGATAGATAGATATAGATATAGATAGATAGATAGATAGATAGATAGATAGATAGATAGATAGATAGATACATAGAGATAGATAGACAGAGATGAAGAAAGAAAGATAAAGGGAGGAAGGAAGGAAGGAAGGAAGGAAGGAAGGAAGGAAGGAAGGAAGGAAGGAAGGAAGGAAAAGGAATTGCAATGGAAATGGGCTGGTGACAGAGCAAGAAGACCTGAGGGTAGGTGGACCAAATCAGTCATAGAATGGATTCCACTTGATCAAAAGCATCCATGAAAGAGACCTAAAACAAGATGAAGGGGGCCTTCATTCTGCAGTGGATAGACAATGGCTAAAATGATGATGATGATGATGATGATGATGATGATGATGATGATGATGACGATGGTGATGATGGTGATGATGGGGGGTATTGTTTGTAAGCCACCTAGAGTCACTGAAGGTAAGCGGGTGACCATATAAATTTTCTAAATAGGTATGTTTGTTTATTTTGGAAGGACATTTTTTCAAAAAAAAAAAGAAACAAACCATAAGGAACACCATTCTTTATCCCCCCACACACACACAGTATTAGCCATTAAGCCAATTAAGCCTGTGCTTAGGGCACCAGGCCCAAAGGGGCACCACAAAACTTTTATGCAGCCTAAACTTGGCTTCGTTTGTACAGTATATACAAAGGATAGGGAGGGCACCAAGATTTGTCAGTGCTTTGCAGTGGTGGTACTCTACCGGTTTGGCACAGTTCTGGCGTACCAGTAGTGCTGAAGATCAGCTGGCAGAGAACCAGTTTGCTCGGAGCCTCCCTGATGGTCTGCAGTTGGGCCCACCCGTCAGTCCCTGAGCCTAGCTCCTTTTTAACTTCTCAGCTGTTCAGCATGGCAGGGTGGATTGCTGTGCTAAACAGATGAGAGTAGCAGTCGATTAGTTTTTACTGTTTCAACGTGTGCACAAACCGTGCATTTGGTGCATGCACAATCGTGCGCTCACACAAGTTGCGTGAGTTGCATGAGTTGTGCAACCCCACCCCTGCAGCCATGCCCACCAAACCACACCTACCAAGCCATGTCCACAGAAACAGTGGTGGGAACTTTTGAATCCCACCACTGGTGCTTAGAGCACCAGTGAGCCTTAATCTGCCACGGACCACACATCTATCTTAGAAAATGGATGACCAGGATTAGACCTGCAAGCTTTAACGCTGAGGAGTCTCTTTTGGCCTTCTGTTTGCTGGTGGTTGGATTGATTCACTGGGCGGGCAGTGTTCCTGGCCATTGCCCTTCTCTTTCATTTTTCATAAAGCCCATCTAGGAAGAGACACACAATTGATTAACAACAAGGGGTCACTCAGGAGCTGTGCTTCAACTACTAATTTCTCCCTTTCCATTTGAGCCACATTCCAACTTTAATTAAGACGCTTCAGTTCACTGTCTGTCATTATCGCTCACCGATCTGGCATAATGACCAGGTCCCCAACAGCCCATTAGGCCATGTGGATGTTCCAGGTTCCAAGTGCCCCATTTATTCTGAATAACAGAGTTGGAAGGGACCTTGGAGCAGGGGTGGGATTCTACCGGTTTGCACCTATTTGCTAGAACTGGTTGTTAACATTCTAAGCAGTTTGGAGAACTGGCTTTTAGAAGAAATTACTGGCCTAATCCTGTAAGAAAGGCAGGAAGGAAACATTCTGGTGTTGCTTACAGAAACTGCCTCTCCATTAACCATTATTACATTCTTGGCAGGATTAGATTTCCTGTCTCCAGAGCTTCTCTGGAGTTTTTTTCCTCCTTTGCTGATACTTTGCTTGTGTGACCATTCAAAGTTACAATGGCACTGAAAAAAGTGACTTATGACCATTTTTCACACTTACGACTGTTGCAGCATCCCCACAGTCACAAGAGGCCAGGCTAGGAGAAGCACACCTCAATGTGAGTGATGCTGAGTTGGCCACGCCCAGCCAGTAACATGACCACCAAGCCATGTCCACCCAGTCACATGACCACCAAGCCACACACACCAACTAAGCCATGCTCACAGAACCATTTGTTAAAAATATTGAATCCCAACCCTGCCTTCGAGGTCTTCTAGAACAATCCCTGCTCAATCAAGAGACCCCATAGCATTTCAAGCAAATGGCTGTTCACTGCCTGGTTTCTAGGTGGGCATGGCCATGGTGGGCGTGCCCTACCAGAACTTCCATTTTTCACCTTCCCCAGGGTCCAGAGGGTTCCCTCGGGCCTCTGGCAGGACAAAAACAGCCCTCCCAGATGGGCTCTGGATAGTCTTTGGAAGTAGGAGACAGACCTGTTTCTGGACTTCTGGAACTTCTGGTTTGACCCATTTTTCACCCTCCCAGAGCCTTTGCGTGGACTTTGTACTTACCTGGGATCCAGACAGGCCACTTGGAGACTCCTGGGAGGGGAGGGGCAAGGAGGGCAGAGCCAGCCAGTCAGTTCAACTATCAGTTCAGTGAACCAGATGTGCAATTCAAGGTGTTGGTCATTACATATAAAGCCCTATATAGCTCAGGACCAGGTTATCTCCAGAATCGTCTCCTACCCTGCATCTCCCTGTGACCGGTAAGCTCCCACAGAGTCGGTCTCCTCCGGGTTCCGTCAGCTAAACAATGCCGGCTGACGGGCCGGCAGGAGAGGGCCTTCTCTGTGGTTGCTCTGGCTCTCTGGAACCAGCTACCTCCCGAGGTCTGGACTGCCTCCACCCTACTGGCCTTCTGTAAAGCAGTCAAAACTTGGTTTTTCCAGCAGGCACGGGGCTGTTGATCTCATGACTGTAAGCTAGCGAGATCCACCCTTCTGCTGTTTACTGTTTTTAAAGTGTTTTTAATTTTTTTATAAATGTAATCCTTATGTTTTTTACTGTGAGCTGCCAGGAGTCTTTGGGAGTTGGGCGGCATATAAGTCTAACAAACAAACAAACAAACAAATAAATAAATTTAACATCTGGTTCACCCAAACCGGTCCAACAGGTAGAATCCCACCCCTGTTCCATTCCCACAGTTGAACTATCCCAAGTCATGTTCACAAAACTTCTTCCTGCATCTTCAAAACAATTCTGTTATTCCCCTTTTTCTGGTCAGTATCTCTACCATTATCCATATCTGGGGAGCAATGAATATTCTAGAGTCCTCATCCCCCAGAGACTTCTTAATTGTCTCAAGTAGTGACATCTGTCTAATTAGCAAAGGCATAGCAATGTGTATACAGGAATTGACAAGGGAATTTGGACGAAAGGAGCTGAACCCTTCACTTGGGGGTGGGGGGAGGAAATACTTTATATTTAATACCGAAGGCAATAAATGCATAATGCTTCTTGAAATTCCAGTGGCTGGATAAATTAGCTTCTCAATCCTCAGATTTCCCCCTTCCATTTTTTGATATTCTAATCATAACTTGCAAAGTCACTAGATAATTCCCTTTAATACATTTTAATAACTTTAGGAGTCCAGATTTTGCCGAGATGTCAAATCCTCCAATTCAGCAACGGTTTTGCTCTGAAGAGGAGTTGCTGTTTGCTTATTTTCTGACCTTTGCTGATTTCTTGATTCACAGCTCATTCTTTCATCTCCAGAGAGTGATGAAGCAAGTCAGAAATGGAGAAAACAGAAATATTCTTCTTCCCAGGGCTGTTGTGGGCCTGCACTCATGTAATTTCAAAGAATAGCATGTGGGGTCCCTGATGCTCCCTGAGCTTGGTTGCTTTCTTGCAGACATTTCATTATCTGACTAAGTCATGTCATCAGTGCTAGAAGGGAGTGAGGTTTGCAAGGGTGAGGGTGATGATGAGGAGGAGGAGGAGGAGGAGGAAGAGGAGGAGGAGGAAGAAGAAGAGGAGGAGGAGGATTGTGAGTTGCTTAGCACCCTCTTGAGTTTGGTTGTTTTCTTGCAGATGTTTCATTACCCAAAATAAGTAACATCATCAGTGCTAG
>CM019149.1:304640542-304670590 GCA_009733165.1 Naja naja
AGTTCTAGTAGAGAATGGGGTTTGCTCTGTATTTATATGCAGTAGCTTGGAGAGTGTGTGTGCAAGTATGAGGGACAAACAGGCAGACTAGGAAAGTGCAGCCATGAACACCACCTAGCAGTCAAAAGACATGATGAAAAGTCCTTAACTGCACAAGACATGGACAGACTTCACCATAGTCTCAGCTGTAAAATTATGAACATTGAAAGCCAAAAGCTAGAGAATACCTGGAAACCTGGCACTCAGACAAAGGAGCTATCACCAGGCACATAGAAATAAATAACATCTACACACTATTATATAGATAATCAGAATGCTAAAAGACCACAACACCTCCTTTTGCTGCAATCCACACTCAGATAACCAGAGATTAGCAGTGATATTAATACTAGACCAACAATCCAGCAGTAAACAGTAACCCATTTAAGGAACTGCCAACTCAGACAAACAATCTATCTGTAAACAACAGCCTAATTGATGACTATTATTAAGTGTTGTACCTTATGATTCTTGATTCTTTATGAATGTATCTTTTCTTTTATGTACACTGAGAGCATTTGCACCAACAAATTCCTTGTGTGTCTAATCACACTTGGCCAATAAAGAATTCCATTCTATTCTATTCTAATCAGCAGTTTGGCAGTTCGATTCTGAGCGGCTCAAGGTTGACTCAGCCTTCCATCCTTCTGAGGTTGGTAAAATGAGAAGCCAGATTGTTGGAGGCAACAGGCTGACTCTAGAAACTGCTTAGAGAGGGCTGTAAAACAATGTGAAGTGGTATATAAATCTAAGTACTATTGCAATTCAAAGATCCATCCCCTGCACCCACCAGTTCATCACATGGTCCAATCAATCATCGTCCCAACTGGAGACATTCCTCCAGGCACTCCTCTCCAGGTGCAGGGCAACATGTCCTTGACTTATAAGAAGAATGTTGTTGAGTCTAATCTTCCAGCTCTCTACAAAATCCCCCCTCCCAAATTCCCAGGCACTAAATGTGGCAGCCACAAAGCTTCTAAGTGAAATATTTATTTATTTATTTTTATATTGGGATTTATATGCGCCTCTCTCCCGAAGGACTCAGGGCGGCTCACAACAATAAAAACATACAACACAAAATTTAAAATTTAAAAAATATCAAATAGAAATCCCAATAATTCAATTAAAACCAACACCAGCTAATATAAACCAATAAAACCCCCGCCTCAGTCCAGGTTGGCCTGTTGAAAGAGCCAACTGTATGGCTTCCAAGGCTAACATTACCCCTGCATAGCCCCCTGGGACATTTTTTTGCACAGGAACAGTAAGCTCAAGGGCAAGGCCCAAGAGAGCTGACCACACGGAGTACTCTCTACTCCATGTGGTCAGCTCCACAGAATCACACGTGCTTGGTAGTTCTGCTTCACTTTCCAATCAGCCAACCTGTTACCAGTATCTTTCTCCCCACTTGGAACTGAACCCAGATGGACATTTCTTCCAGCAGCATAGTCAGGGTCTATTTCCTTTAGGATCGACTGATTGGATCTCCTTGCACCCCAGGAGCCTCTCAAGAGCCTTCTCCAGCACCACAATTCGAAAGCATCCATTTTTCTCACTCAGCCTTCCTTATATGGTCCGACAGCCCTACATTACCAGAGGCTGGGATTATCTGTACTCCAAGCTTTCTTCCAATTCTTATGGTCTGTGACTAAAGACTCTGCTCATAAACAAACATTGATACGACATACATAATAAGACATACATAATAAGTCTCAGACAGGAAGAAAAAAAGAGATTGAAAAAGTTTTCAAATGGACTCGTAGAATTCAGCTTTCTCGACAATAATGCAATGCTTGAATGCCTTATTATTAATTAACAAACAGGAACGCGCCATCTTTGTTGTTCCGTCTCTCCCTCTGATAGGAGTTTCACAATCAAATGAGCTTCTCCCAAGTTCAGTTTTTAATTTCATGGTATAAATTTGGGGTTTCACGCTAGTTAGTAATAAATAAACAAAGACTCCCCTCCCTCGGAATGACTGAAATGGAATTTCTGAAGGAAGGAGCAATAAACAATTAGACCACTCGATTGCTAATTAGTATTACCACTTGCAGCAAAATTACATTTCTCATCTGCAGAAGTTCAGCATTACAATGTCAACATTTCTTCACACACCACCTCTGAGTAGACAACTCCAAGGTCCCTTTTGCTGAAAACTTCTTTGGTGAGGGGACCAGGAGCAAAATGTCTGTGCTCCTTCATTGCTCCTTCTGAACTTCACAGTAACTGTGCCTTCTTTTGCTCAATGTCACAACAGTGATAAGATGCATAGTCCTTCCTTCCTTCCTTCCTTCCCTTCCCTTCCCTCCCCTTCAGGCGTGGGGTTCTCTGCCTAGTTGCTGGGTGGTTGTGGGCATGGTGGGCATGGCCTAGTTGACCTCCTGCACCATGGTGTTAGGGAGAGGCATTTTTGCCCTCCCCAGGCTCCAGAATTTTTCCTTGAGCCTCCAGGAGAGTGAAAACAGCCTCCTTGGGCTCCAGAATATCTCTGGAAACCAGAAACAGGCCTATTTCCAGCCTTCCTGAACTTCTGGTGGCCCGTTTTTGCCCTTCCAGAGTGTCAGTGCATGCCCTGCATTTACCTGCATCCAAAACGGGCCATGTGGGGACTCCTGGGAGGTGCAGGGAAGGGTCGGCGGGGCCAGCCAGGAGTGGGATTTGGGGATTCTTCAAACTTCACAGAATCTTAGCTAAGGGCTGTCCCGACCCCTGCGAGCCCCCAGCAGCTCACCCCTGCTCCCCTTCTCTTCCTTCCTTCTTTGTTCTTTTTTCATTTCTTCCTTCCTTCCTTTCTTTTCTTTCTCTCTCTCTCTCCTTCCTTCCTTCCTTCCTTCCTTCTTCCCTCCCTCCCTCCCTTCTCCCTCCCTAGGGACAACCATGACCTGGATGACTGAGAATCTCCATAGACGTTCTCTTCTTTAGGCTAAACGCGGGTTGTGATGGGAGTTTCTTGATACTCCCATGTTACACCCCTCCTATGTGAGCTGCATTGGTTGCCAGTTGCCCTCCAGGTGCGATTCAAGGTTCTGGCGCTAACATTCAAAGTCCTTCATGGCATGGGTCCGGGGTACTTGCGGGAGTGTCTCCTGCTGATATCAAATACCGATTGCCCTGTGTGAGCACACAGGCTGGGACTCCTTGGGGTGCCATCCGCATGACAATGTCGGCTGGTGGTGCCCCGGGGAAGGGCCTATTCTGTAGTGGCTCCTGCCTTATGGAATCAACTACCCGTTGAGCTCCGGCTGGCTTCCGATCTCTCCTCTTTCCAGCGTGATCTAAAAACCTGGTTATTTTTACAGGCTGGGCTGGACTGACCTCCTGGGGGAGGGGGATTTTAATTGGGTTTTTATTATTATTTGGCTTGTTAGGTTTAATTTCTTTTTAAACTATTTATTGTGCTATGTTTTATTTGTGAGCCGCCCCGAGTCCTTTCGGAGAGTGGCGGCATACAAGTCAAATAAAATAAAATAAATAAATAAACATATTCACTTCCCTTTTCTGTTTATTGTACAATGTGGCCTCCAAACACCCAATCATCTATCCGACTCTTCTCTATGCACTTTCCAGGGTTTTCAACATCTTTTGCATCATGGTGCATTAACAGAGGAATAGAATCAAGATAACATGAAATACTAGTACCACTTTACAACGCCTTAGTAAGACCACTGCATCCAGTATTGGTCACTGCATTATAGAAAAGATGTTGAGACTTTAGAAAAAGGGCAGAGAAGAGCAACTAAGATGATTAAAAGTCTGGAGACTAAAACCTATGAAGAACGGTTGCAGGAATTGAGTATGGCCAGTCTGGAGAAAAGAAAGACCAGGGGTGACATGATAGTGGTGTTCCAATATTTGAGAGGCTGCCACAAAGAAGAGGGAGTCAAACTATTTTCCAAAGCACCAAAAGGAAAGCCTAAAAACCAATTAAAGAGAGATTCAATCTAGAACTAAAGAGAAATTTCCTGACGGCGAGAATAATCAACCAGTGGAATGCCTTGCCTTCATAGGTTGTGGATGATCCATCACTGAAGGCTTTGAAGAAGAGATTTGACAACCCCTTGATAGTCAAATGGCTAATCTATTGAAAAGAGGGACTATGGGTGATGTGATGGCAGTGTTCCAATATCCACGGGGCTGTCACAGAGAAAAGAGGGTCAATCTATCCTCCAAAGCACTTGAAGGCAGGACAAGTACCTAGACAGGGAAATTAATCAAGGAAGGAACCAACCTAGAACTAGGGAGAACTTTCCTAACAGCGAGAGCCATCGACCAGTTGAACTGCTTGACTTCTGAAGTTGTGGATGCCCCATCACTGGAAGCTTTCAAAAAGAGACTGGACAATCATTTATCTGAAATGGTGTAGGGTGAAATGTGTTCGAATATTAGTAGCTTGGGTTGGTAAAAGACCTGTGTTCTTTTTTCTTAAAATGTTTTTTATGGTTTTATATCATACATTTCCTGTCTATGTCAAGCAGTGTGCTCTCTAGGTGTCCAAGGTGTTAACATATAAACATCATCATTATGATTAGAGAGAGAGAGAGAGATGATAGATAGATAGATAGATAGATAGATAGATAGATAGATAGAGACAGAGAGAGAGAGATAAATAGAGAGATAGATGAAAGATAGATAGATAGATAGATAGATAGATAGATAGATAGATACAGACAGATACATAGATAGATGATAGACGATAGATAGATAGATATAGAGATAGATAGATAGATAGAAAAACGAGACGAGATATAGATAGATAGAGATATATAGAGATAGATGATATATATAGAGAGCAGAGATACAGAGATACAGAGATAGATATAAATAGAGAGATAGATGATAGATAGACAGATAGATATAGATAGATACAGAGATAGATAGATAGATAGATAGATAGATAGATAGATAGATAGATAGATAGAGATAGATAGATAGATAGATAGATAGATAGATAGATAGATAGATAGATAGATACAGAGATAGATACAGAGATAGATACAGAGATAGATAGAGATAGAGATACACAGGTACACATGTGCGGTCGTATATTAACTAATATATCGTATATTAACTAATATACGATAACATCCATCATATTATAACATATATTATCTTCCCTTATAGTATTGATTATATAACCATCAGAGATATCTACTCATCTGTTTTTGTTTCTGCTATAAACCATATTTCACCTAATTCCACTCCTCTAACCTCAATATACACACATGGCTGGAAAATATGATAAGACAACAAATAGATCTGAAGACATTTTTTGTTAGGCATGATTCCAGGAAATTACAATAAGGGTAACACATATTTGGTTCTACACATCCTAACAGCAGCTAGGATCACATATGCACAATGTTGGAAACCTCTGCAGGTGATATTATAATTAAAAAAATTCTGGAATGTGCAGAGATGGATAGGCTAAACCTAAAAAATTAAACGAAAAGAAGATTCAGACTATTTCACAACATGGGAGCTATTCTATAAAAGACCTGTGTTCTGACAGATGAGCACACCTCAAAATGCACTGACAATGTCTCCTTAAATGGTGAAAAAACGTTTGAAACCAAATTGCCACTGCTCAAGTAGGGTTGGACTGGAAGACCTCCAAGGTCCCTTCCAACTCTGATATTCTATGTTGAATGTCCTGCGGTTTGCATAAAATGATGCCAGAACTGTCGATACTTTTACTTCCCTTTCCTCCTTGCAAACTACAAATCCATCAAGGCCCTTTTCCAAGTTCTGAGATGGCAAACTCGGCCGCCAATAACAAAATGCAATGGCTAAGGCTATAACTAAACCTCGGTGCCATTTCCTCCTAATAGACTTTAGAGTACCCTGATTGCTCCGTTCACCTTTTGAATGAAAGTGTTCCTGCCTTGGGGGCAAAATGGCACTTGGGGGGGGGAATAAATTGCAACCTGATTTAGCTGGGTTGGCTTGACACCAATTCTATGGTGATTTGTTGCTTTCTGTCCTTGTTTAGTAAACAGCCAAGTCTAGTCACCAGGGGAAGCTTAGCTCTGGGCCATTGCTTGGTGCCCCAACTGGGGGGGTGGAATGGATATTTTCTTTAACCCTATTAACTTCCCATTTTCTGGACCCAAACCAGCTTTAATCAGAGGGGCGAGAAGAGCAATTAAAGTTTACATTGATTGCGAAGACTAGGGCATCTGGTACACATAGCCTTTTGAAAACTTCTATCACCAGAGGTGGTATTCAGCAGGTTCTGACCAGTTCTGGAGAACCGGTAGTGGAAATTTTGAGTAGTTTGGAGAACTGGCAAATATCACCTCTGACTGGTCCTGCCCCCATCTATTCTCTGCCTCCCAAGTCCCAGATGATCGGCTGGGTCTTCTTTGGTTGCCCTGCACAGGAGAACGGAGCTGGGAAGCAGGTTAGTGGGGTGGGGAGGAAATGGGATTTTGCAGTATCCTTCCTCTGCCATGCCCACCGAGCCATGCCATGCCCACCAAGCCACACCCACAGAACCAGTAGTAAAAAAAGATTGAATCCCACCACTGTCTATCACCTTCCGTAGGGTTGCTGGATTTCTCAAGTGGAGAGGGAAATGTCCAACAATTTTGCAAGGGAAGGACTCTCCCCCACCCACCTCTTGTGCTCCTGACAAAAGCACCATCTCAAGGTTTTACTTCCTGGATGTCTTCTCTTGAGATTTCATGGGGGTAAAACCTGTGAGGAATGGTTGCAGGAATTGGGTAGGTCTAGACTAGTGAAAAGAAGGACTAGGATGGACATGGTAGCAGGGTTGCAATGTGTGAGCGGCTGCCACAAAGAAGAGGAGGGTCAAATTATTTTCCAAAGCATCAAAAGGCAAGAAAACAAACAATGGATGGAAACTAATCAATGAGAGATCCAACCTTGAAGTAAGGAGTAGTTTCTTAATGACGAGGGTGATCAACCAATGGGATAGATTGCCATCTGAAGTTGTGGGTGCTCCATCACTGGATACTTTCAAAAAGAGACTGGACAGGTGAGAAACAATGGATGGAAACTTATCAAGAAGACAAGCAACCTAGAACTCAGTAGAAACTCCCTACTTTCCTCCCTCCCTCCCTTCCTTTGTTCCTCTGTCCCTCCCTCCCTTCCTCCCTTCCTCTTCTTTACCACCTCCTCCTCCTTCCTTCCTTCCTTCCTTCCTTCCTTCCTTCCTTCCTTCCCTCCTTCCTTCCTTCCTTTTGCAGTAACTATCCTTTGATCACAGCTCAGACACACACATTGAAGACAGATATTTCAAAAAGCATCCACTTTCATAGACAACTTAATGGATCCACAGTCTCCCTTTGCAAGGCAAATTCTCTTAAGTACACCCATACTGCACTTCTAAGAAAACTAATTTTTGTTGTTGTCCAATGTACCCAAATAAACCATCAGCAATCTTCTCTCCCTCCCTCTTTCCCTCATCATCATTCCACCTGTCTATTTGTCTACCTACTCACCTACCTATCCACCTACCAGACTAAATAAGATGCATATTTATTTCATACACGAAATACAAGATGCATATTTAGTGCCACTGAGCACTAAGACTCAGGGGGAATATTATCCCTGAAAATATGCGAACATGCTTTTGTAAGGCCTGCGATCAGTAACATTTTTGACAATTCTAGGAGGAAAGGTAAATATGTATGTGTCTGGGAGATCACGTTTGTGTCTGTCTTTGTGTGTTCCAACTTTTGTCCATAAATATAAGGAAGGGATCTTTTGTCCCTTCTTTAAACTGACCATCGTTATATTCAAAGATGAAACTATGATTAACCATCTCCTTACATGGATGACATCTGGCTGCATGCTAAGAATGACTGAGACATTGATAAATTGATTGACCTGACCTGGATCTTCACTGAGGACATTGAGATGTCATTCAGACTAGACAAGTGTGGTTGGAAGGTAGTCAAGAAAGGGTAGGTAGTTAGGATTGATTGAGTGGAACTGAGAGGTCCTTGGTGCTCTCTGAGCTTGGTTGTTTTCTTGCAGATGTTTCATTACCCAAACTAGATGACATCATCAGTGCTAGAAGGGAATGGGACTTGTGGAGAGAAGGAGAAGGAAAAGGAAAAAGAAAAGGAGTAGGAGAAGGAGTAGGAGAAGAACTCTAAGCTTGGATGTCTCTAAGCTTGGATGTTTTCTTCAGATATTTCATTACCTAAACTAGAGTACATCATAATCAGGGATGGAACTACCAGTGGGACTCAAGTATCTTCCTACCCTAATGTCAGATAGAAACTATGAGGAGGAGGCAAGGAAGACATCAATGTCCAAGAATCATCAAAGGATAAGAAAGGTGCTGAAGAAGCATCTCAATGGGAACAAGATCCATTCCATTATCATATTTTTCTTTGCCGATCATCAGATACCTTGTTAGTGTAGAAAGCTGGCCAACAAAGGACATGGAAGCTGCCAGCGTGAATACCCAGAATCTCCTCACAATGTATGGAGGTTCTACACAACACAGAGAGACTGCACTCCACAAAAAAGATGGATGGGATCTGGTGAATATCAAAGTTTTAACCCAAAGGTGCTTTTTTCAGGAGGCCATTGGACTTTCTTTGTTTTTTCTTTGAAGACTTTTCTCTTCTCATCCAAGAAGCTTCTTCAGCTCTGACCGTCAGGGAGTAAAAACATCTTCCCTGCTAATTAGAGGTGATAAATCGTGCTTTTCTTCTGCTGTCAACTTTGATTAAATAAAACCCGGAAAATAATCTAAGAAACATCTTTTTATTTACAAAAATAATAAAACTTAATGGAACTACACTACCGGCAGCTTAATCTCACACCAAAGGCATATAGAGGAATAAGTACAAAGGAAGTTACAGGAAGTGAAGAAAAAAAACTTTTTAAGCATGCACAGTAAATCAGAAATCACAAGACATCCTTATCTTGTTACTATGGAGACAAGATAACAAATGTTCTAGCTAGCAGGCAACTGCCTGCAAATCTTATCCTAGGAGCTGAACAGACAAATCAAAACAACGTAGTGATACTGACTTCAGCACTAGTCAGGTGATCCTGAGGACACAGATAAACCTCCAGGACTGAGAATCTCTACAGCCTTTTAGCTATACAATTTTGGATGAACACTGTTTGAATGGTGTGGGAGTAGAAATGGATTTCCAGAGGAAAAATTGCAGACTATAGGAACCATTTACACTATCAGGTGACCCTGAGGACACAGATAAACCTCCAATTGCTTCATTGAACCTTTAAAAGAATGCAAATTACTAGCTGCCTGCAAGGAATATAAATCCTTTCATTCTCCACCATCCAGTCAGAGCTGAATAAGCTTCTTGGATGAGAAGTGAAACATCTTCAAAAGAAAAAACAAGAAAGTCCAGTTGCCTTCTGAAAAAAGCACCTTTGGGACAATAATGACCTGGATCAGAGGTGGTATTCATCAGATTCTGACCAGCTCTGGAGAACCAGTAGCGGAAATTTTGAGTAGTTCGGAGAACCGGCAAATGCCACCTCTGACTGGTCCCACCAACCCCATCTATTCTCTGTCTCCTGAGTCCCAGCTGATCTGCTGGGTCTTCTTTGGTTGCTCTGCACAGGAGAAGGGAGCTGGAAAGCAGGTTAGTGGGGTGGGGAAGGAATGGGACTTTGCAGTTACCTTCCCCCAGGAGTGGGGAGGGAATGGAGATTTTGCAGTTTCCTTCCCCTGCCACACCCACCAAGCCATGCCCACAGAACCGGTATTAAAAAAAAAATTAATCCCGCCACTGACCTGGATGACTAAGAATCTCTACAGACTTTAATCAAAGTTTGAAATGTATCAAAGGTACCCTACCAGATGGGTGACCTTAAGCCAGTTCGTTTCTTTCAGCCCTAGGAAGAAGGCAATGGTAAATCACTTCTGAAAAACCTTGACAAGAAAATTGTAGGCCATGGCTAAGAGTCAACTCTGACTCAAAGGCACATACACATACACAAAGAGTTCTACAGGTAGACCTCAGCTTACAACAGTTCAAAGTTACAAGGGCACTGAAAAAAGTGACTTATGACCATGTTTCACACTTACGACTGTTGCAGCATCCCCATGGTCACGTGATCAAAATTGGGATGCCTGGCAACAGGGTCAATTCATGACGGTTGCAATGTCCTAATGTCATGTGGTCTCTTTTGTGACCTTCTGACAAGCAAACTCAGTGCGGAAGCCAGATTCACTTAACAACTGTGTGATGATGCGGGGCGTGGCACAAAGGCAACACAGTCAAATAAGCAAGAAGAGTCCCTTTAGTACCTCCAACTTTGCCCCCAGTGTCCAGTTTACCTTCGGCTGGAGAAAAAAGTCTCCTAAGAACAGCCTTTAAGTGGAGGAAATTCAGTCCGAAAACAAAGTACATACAAATTGTAAATAAAAATACACACAAACCACGATCCAGCAATTAACTTGACAGGGCAGGATAAGAAATTGCAGACTTGAAAGGTCAACAAAACACACACTTTGGGGAAGATGCCAGGAATCCAGATAAGCCTCGACAATAACAGATAACTCACAATTTGCTTCCAACAACTTTGCTGTGCGTAGCTTCCCTTTTTAAACACTGTGTTCCCAGCAGCAGCTAATGAAGGGAATCAGGGTCCTTTCCTCCCCTGTAAGCCAGCAACTCACATTGCTCCCTTCTCCGTTCCTCCCTCCACAGCCAGCAGAGCCACACTCCCACTCCCTGTCAGCTGCTCGGCCTCCCCCTAGGAATCAGATTCTGACAGGGGCATGACAAACCGTATGACTAACTTAAAACTGCAATGATTCACTTAATAACCATGGTTACAAAGAGAGGGAGGTTGGAACAAAAATAAATCAGGATGAATAGACCTAGAATTTGATATGATAGAGTATTTAATTGAGTAAGATGGTCAAATCAACCGTAACAAAACCAATATTATATAAATAATATAAATGTTAATTGTTTAGCAATATTTTAGTATGTATGGCAGGGTAATGCCAGGATGGTTGCACTGCTTTTGATATTTATATTTGTAAATAATAAAAATATTTATATGCAGAAACTCAGCCCTCCCCCCACAAAAGGAAGGAAGGAAGGAAGGAAGGAAGGAAGGAAGGAAGGAAGGAAGGAAGGAAGGAAGGAAGGAAGGTTGTGAAATGGGACAAAACTTACCAAACAAATGTCTCACTTAACAACATAAATCTGTGGCTCAATTGTGGTCACAAGTCAAGGTTGAATTTCTAAATTTGGAAGAAAATTATGTTCTATAGAGCTTCATCATCCATTTCCACCATGTTCCCTGTAAAAGAGATTTTTTTTTCTGTTTCATGCCAATGGTTTTACAGACCCCTCACATCCCGGACATAAACTGTTTCAACTCCTACCCTCAAAACAATGCTATAGAGCAAAGCACACCAGAACAACTGGACACAAGGACAGTTTCTTCCCGAACACCATCACTCTGCTAAACAAATAATCCCCTCAACACTGTCCAACTATTTACAAGGTCTGCACTACTATCACTATTAATCTTCTCATCACTCCTTATCATCCATCCCCTCCCACTTGTGACTGTATGACTGTAACTTTGTTGTGTGTATCCTTACAATTTATATGGACTGTTTCCTAGTATGATTTGTTTGCTTATTGTACCCTATGACTATTATTAACTGTTGTCCCTGATGATTCTTGACTCTTGACAAATGTATCTTTTCTTTTATGTACACTGAGAGCATTTGCACCAAAGACAAATTCCTTGTATGTCCAACCACACTTCGCCAATAAAAGAATTCTATTCTATTCCATGGTTTTGAAACTTCCCAACTTCCAAGGGTTCAGCCAAGACCCTTTCAATCTTAGGAGGGATTGTCAAGATGTTGTTGTGTTTTTCTTTGCTTCAACAACATATGCCGGGTGTCTGGAAACACAATTATTTCCGTATAATAAAAGTGTTGATCTGAGAATGTGACATTTTCTGCAAGGGTTGTGTAAGACAGTTTATGTTTTCATAAGTCGCAATGAAACCCAATTATGAATGGTAATAAGGCCTTTGATTGTTACACTTATATTTTACTGTATAATGAAGCTGGCAATTAAAAGTTGCTGGTTCTGGGCTTAGAAATATAAAAACCCATATTTGCTTTGTTGACAAAAGATTGTTAATGATCAGATTGCAGAGACAGAGAGGGAGGGGGAGAAAAAACGAAAATGGTATTTTTGAAAAAGCAACAACCCACAAGTTCAATAATTCAAACATATAATTAGATTAATTAGATTTCTTAAGAGGAAGGGTTGTGATTGTTTTGTTCTCTCCTAGAATAATAACTGAAGCAAGAGATAAAAAAAACATTCACAAATATGTTCCTTCACCCAAATAAAGAACTAATCCAGGAATATGTCGATGTTAATATCAATTATCAGCAGATTGTTTGGAAGGGACGGGATAAAATTGTATGGATGCCATGATCCCTTGCATAATCATCCATTTAAGTGGAGTGAATTGGGGCTGCCCAATCTCCTTCACAGAAAGATCCAGTGATGGAACACCCACAACTTGCAAAAAAGTGACCCCGGAACACTGCAGCTGTCATAAATGTGAGTCAATTGCCAAGTGTCTGAATTTTGATCACATGACCATGGGGATTGCTGCCACGGTGGTAAATATGGAAAATGATCACAACCCACACAGACACACACACATATACACACATACACATACATACATGCAAGTATGCCTTACTATCAGAGAGATATCCCGTTACTCATCAGAGACATCATGGAACGTGATCAGAAATGTCCAAATGCCATCTTATTTGGTCTTGAAGACACCAATGAATCAGACGACTTCACCAAAGTTCGCAATATCATAAGCAACTCAAATACAACAAACATCTCTTCTGAAGATATCATTGAAATAACCAGAGATGGCCCTGAGTTCAAATACAATGATGGCTTGGTGGCCCCAAAATTTTATTTATTTATTATTTATTTATTTTATTAGACTTGTATGCCGCCCTTCTCCCGAGGGACTCAGGGCGGCGAACATATAAAAAGACCCATATATACAATAAAAAGATATTAAATAAAGACGAGTCTAAGTTACAAAAACTACATTAAAAACAATTAAAATTACAATTATAAACAATGCTATAAAACCACCTGCCCCCCATGGTCAATACAGGCCGGCTTGCTGAAGCAGCCAGGTCTTCAGGTCTCGGCGAAAGGAGCGGAGATCAGGGGCCAAACGAAGATCCGCAGGAAGCTGATTCCATAGGGTGGGCGCTCCCACAGAAAAGGCCCTAGCCCTGGGAACCGCCAGCCAACAATGCCTGACCGACGGTATTCCCAGGAGGCCCCTCCTGTGGGAGCGCACGGGAAAATTTTGTAGAGTTGTATGCAAAAATGAGTCCAGCAAACGCATATTCATTCATACAATAAACGCCATTGCAAAAACCAATCCCAACCACAAAAAAACTTCTCTCAAGACCAGACTTATCCATACTGCAAAGAATCTGCTCCCGTGAACTCCATAATGAACTCAAAAGATGTCTAGACAATGGAGAGAAGAACCTGTACATTGACTACTGCACTGATTGTATCAAAAGTAAGTCACACAACCCACAACTCCACATCCAACCCTACCTCATGAGCATGCCCTGAGACCATCATCTGTGAACTGTCCTTAAATATCACATTTCGATTCTTACTATGTTACAGAGCCCCTCATTATGACATAGAACATGTAAACAAGCTAAATTCACTACTAACATGGGCAAGATCCTGCCCACACACTTTTATCTTTCTTGGTGACTTCAATCTACCTCACATTAACTGGACCCTAAATGAATATAAAACTGAACCCATACATGCAACCTTTTACAATGCTGTAACAAATCTAGGACTGGAACAACTAGTAACCAACAATACTAGACTTAACAACTGCCTCGATCTCATCTTCTGTAATAGTTTGAATTCAATTTACGGAATACAAATTAAAGAATCCTTTTCCAACAGTGACCAAAGCATGATTGACTTTTGTCTCAACATACATCCACACAAAAATCAACACAACGATGTGATCCCCAATTATAACTTCAAAAAAGGCAACTATGATCTTATAGACAACGATCTCTCATCTCCTGATTGGCAATTTCTATTTACTGGATGCAATACTGTTGAAGACCATTACAGCATATTTTTACTTGAAGTCAAAAGAGTCATCAAACTATATGTACCAATAACAACTCCCAAAACCAGAAAAAAAATTACCCATAACAATAAGGAAGCTTCAATCCAAAAAGAGATCACTTTGGCAGAAAAACAAATCTGGTCAAGTTGCCAACTTCAAAAGCCGATACAAAAATTTATGCCACCAGATAAAGACTGAATGCACCAATTATCACATTAAACAAGAGGAAAACCTTCTATGCACCAATTCCATCCACACTTTCTACAATTTTGCAAACAACAAACTAAAAGACTCAAGGTCCATCCCACCCCTGAAAGGACCTAATGGTAAAGACTGCAACAAAGACACCATTAAAGCCAACCTTTTTAACACATTCTTTGGCTCAGTATTTGTAAACAGCAATGGATCATGCCCAGTATTTCCTAGTTGAACCACAGACAACTACAATGATCTAATACATATCGATTTTACAGAAGACAATGTTGAAAAAGCACTACGCAATCTAAAACCATCTCTATCTATTGGACCGGATGGAATATGTGCCTACTTCTTTAAAAAGCTATCCACTGCCATAGCTGAACCTCTAAGCATAATCTTTGAAAAATCTTTCAGGACCAGCTCCTTGCCAAAACTATGGTCACAAGCCACAGTCATCCCCATCTTCAAAAAGGGAGACCCCAGTCTAGTTGAAAACTACAGACCAATCTCTTTATGCTGCCTCACCTGTAAAGTCATGGAATCAATTATTAACCAATCCATTATTCTCCACTTAGAGACACTATCACACACTTCTCCCAGAAGAATGAAGCAGAAGACACCAGCCTGAAGATGACGGATGAGATTTTGTCGAAACATTGCCCAGATACTTCCAATTTTACGTGGGAGAAAACCCGAATGACCAAAGACCTACATACAAACACCTGAGAAAACCTCAGAAAAGAAATATATACATATATATACATATATGTGTGCATGTTTTAACACATACATTCAAACACACACACATGCTATATATGTATGTATGTGTGTGTGTATACATTTACACACATACACACACATATATACACACGCATATACACATATGACGTGCCGAGGAGTTTAGTCAGCATCTGACGAACAAGATCGCTCAGATCCAGACTGGCCTGGACTCCGACTGGTCAGAGTCCGATGGGAGTGATGTGGTGGGCCTTAGGGATGTTATCTGGGAAGAGTTTGATCCTGTGACTCCAAATGAGGTGGACAGCATTATGGGGAAGCTGAGTGCTGCCATGTGTTTATTGGACCTGTGTCCCTCCTGGCTGGTTTATGCTGCCCAGGAGGTTACACGAGGCTGGCTCCAGGCAGTAATTACTGCTTCTTTGAGTGAGGGATACTTTCCCCCCGCCTTGAAGGGGGCGGTGGTGAAGCCCCTCCTCAAGAAGCCTGCCTTGGACCCAGCTAATTTAAACAACTTTCATCCAGTCTCCAACCTTCGCTTTGTTGCGAAGGTTGTTGAGAGCGTGGTGGCTCAACAGCTCCTGGTGTTCCTGGAGGAAACTGATTACCTAGACTCGCACCAATCAGGCTTCAGGCCCAAGTACAGCATGGAGACATGTTGGTCGTGCTGGTGGATGATCTTTGGAGGGCGCGGGACAGGGGTCACTCCTCTGTCCTAGTTCTGTTAGATCTCTCAGCAGCTTTTGATACCATCGACCATGGTATCCTACTGCGGCGCCTCGAGGGGTTGGGAGTGGGAGGCACCGTTTTGCGGTGGTTCTCCTATCTCTCAGGTCGTACGCAGATGGTGTTGGTGGGAGGGCAGAGATTGGCCCCAAAGCCTCTCCTTTGTGGGGTGCCTCAGGGGTCGGTTCTCTCGCCTCTCCTGTTCAACATCTATATGAAGCCACTGGGTGAGATCATCCATGGTTTTGGGGTGAGGTATCATCAGTACGTTGATGATACCCAGATTTTTATCTCCACCTCTAACCAACCCTGTGATGCCCTCGGTGTGATGTCCAGGTGCCTGGAGGCGGTGCAAGTCTGGATGGGGAGGAACAGGCTCCGGCTCAACCCGGCCAAGACCGAGTGGCTGTTTGTACCGGCATTTTGAGTTAACCAGGATATTCCATCTTTGGCTATGGGGGGAGAGGTGTTGCCCCCCATAAATAGGGCTCGCAAATTGGGTGTCCTCCTGGATGCATGGCTCAGTTTGGAGGAGCAGGTGGGAGCCGTGGCCAGGGGGGCATTTGCCCAAGTTCGCCTGGTGCATCAGTTGCGTCCCTATCTGGATCGAGATGTCCTATGCACGGTCACTCATGCACTCGTCACTTCCCGGCTGGACTACTGTAATGCTTTCTACATGGGGCTGCCCTTGAGGACCACCCGGAGGCTTCAACTTGTTCAGAATGCAGCGGCGTGGGTTGTGAGGGGAGTATCCTGATACTCCCATGTTACACCCCTCCTGCATATGCTGCACTGGTTACCAGTTGCCCTCCAGGTGAGATTCAAGGTGCTGGTGTTAACAGGGCCTCCTTGGGATGCTGTCGGCCAGACAACATCGGCTGGCAACCCCCAGGGGTATGGCCTTCTCTGTGGGAGCACCCACCCTATGGAATGGAGCTGCCCTTCAGCTGCCCTTGGAGCTTGGTGCCTCCCTGAGTCCTTCTGGCGGGGCCTGAAAACATGGTTGTTCCAACTTGCCGACCTGGACTGAGGAGGGGGATGGGGGTTTTAATTGAATAGTGTTATTTTAAATTAGATTATTGGGTTTCATGTTTAATCTCTTTTAAAATTGTACAGTATTTATATGTATAGTGTTTTTATGAATGTATGCTGCCCCTGAGTCCTTCAGGAGATGGGGCGGCATAGAAATCCAGTAAATCAAATCAAATCAAATATATACTTACAAGCGCGTGCACACACACACATATATATACACATACACATATAAATTTATATAAAGCACACACACACATATATATATATATATTGTATGTGTGTGTGTATGTGTGTGTATATATATATATATATATATATATATATATTATTCATACATATATAACATTGCTACAACTTTAAAAGTACAACTATAATGACATTGGAAAATACCCAAACGAAGCTGAATACCATACATATAAATACCCGCGAAAACTTAAGAAAACATATATATATATATATATATATATATATATATATATATATATATACACACATACACACACACACACACACATATATACATACATACACACACACAAACAAACATAGATATAGATATCAATATCAGTATAAAACCTTCAAGGGAGAGAAAGCAAGCTAGGGAGAAAAAAATAAAGAATTGGACTCCTGGTGTCCTGGGTTTTTTTAATTTTATTTTATTTCCTTCCCCCTTCATGTCCCCCCAGAGACTCGGCCCGTAAATTAAGTTAAATAATTATGCCGGGTCATAAATAAACAAATAAATAAGCCTTCTTTCTAAATCTTATTATCACAAGTGGCAGTCTCATTAAGAAAAGGCCAAGCACCCCTCAAGGAATCATTTTAGGTGAGACCGTATCAGATCATATGTTTTTTATCTCTTTATCCATTAGCCGATATTATGGTGGTGAGGAAGACGGGGGTGGGTGGGTTGAGGAACAGAAAAGGTACTTTGTGCTCTGAACTCCTCGTTTCATCCTTTCTATTTTTTTTTTATTTTCCTGCTGAAAAGAACAGAAGGGCCCTCTGGGTGCTGAATTTCACTGTTAAGCCATCAGCATGACAAAATGGCAGGAGAAGCATAATTCTAAAAGACACTTTATGGTGGGCCTCATTTCGTCGTCATGAAATCTTCCCCGTTTTTGTCTGCTGACATCTGTCTGGAGCTCACTTGGGGAGGTTGCTGGTTACAACGGGGCTGGATAGATGTTATGCAGAATGTGGGGACCCTTGTTAGCCACAGCACTTTGTGGTAGCCATATCTAGGACAACTTCATCTGGAGACCATCACCTCCTTCCTAGCTATTTTTGTCTGGCCCATCTGAAGATCATTGGGATGTTACTGGTTACAACGGGGCTGGATAGACATTCTGCAGAGTGGGGCCCTTGTTAGCCACAGCACTTTGTGGTAGCCATATCTAGGACAACTTCATCTGGAGACCATCACCTCCTTCCTAGCTATTTCTTGTCTGGCCCATCTGAAGATCATATGGGGATGTTACTGGTTACAACGGGGCTGGATAGACATTCTGCAGAGTGTGGGGGCCCTTGTTAGCCACAGAGCTTTGTGGTGGCCATATCTAGGACAACTTCATCTGGAGACCATCACCTCCTTCCTAGCTATTTCTTGTCTGGCCCATCTGAAGATCATATGGGGATGTTACTGGTTACAACAGGGCTGGATAGACATTCTGCAGAGTGTGGGGGCCCTTGTTAGCCACAGAGCTTTGTGGTGGCCATATCTAGGACAACTTCATCTGGAGACCATCACCTCCATCCTAGCTATTTCTTTTCAGGCCCATTTGAAGATCACTTGGGGATGTTACTGGTTACAGTGGGGCTGGATAGAAGTTCTGCAAAATGTGGGGACCCTTGTTAGCCACCAAGTTTTGTGAATGAATGAATGAATGAATGAATGAATTATGTATTGGCCAAGTGTGATTAGACACACATGGAATTTGTCTTGGTGCAAATGCTCTCAGTGTACATAAAAAGAAAAGATACATTCATCAAGAATCATAAGGTACAACACTTAATGATAGTCATAGGATACAAATAGGCAATCAAATCATACCAGGAGATAATCAATATAAGTCGTAAGGATACAAGCGACAAAATTACAGTCATAGTCACAGGTGGGAGGGGATGGGTGATAAGGAGTGATGAGGATTAATAGTAATAGTAGTGCAGACTTTGTAAATAGTTGGACAGTGTCAAGGGAATTATTTGTTTAGCAAAGTAATGGCGTTTGAGAAAAAACTGTCCTTGTGTCTAGTTGTTCTGGTGTGCAATGCTCTATGGCGTCATTTTGAGGGTAGGAGTTGAAACAGTTTATGTCCAGGATGTGAGGGGTCTATATTGTGGTGGCCATATCTAGGATTACTTGTTCTGGACAACATCACTACCATCCTAGCTATTTCTCTTTAGGCATGTCTGAAACTTACTTGGAGAAGTTATTGGTTACAGTGGAACTGGATTGCCATTCTGCACAGTGTGGGGGCTGTTGTTAGCCAAAGAGCTTTGTGATGGCCGTATCTAGGACTACTTGATCTGGACACCAGAACTACTGTCCTAACTAGTTCTTTTTAGGCCCGTCTGAATCTCACTTGGGAAAGTTACTGGTTAAATGGAGCTGGATAGGCATTCTGCAGAGTAGCATTTTTAACCACAGAGCCTTATCCAATCCCCTGATCAATGAGGAGACCCTATACCATTTCAGACAAGTGGCTCTCCAGTCTGTTCTTAAAAGCACCCACAACTTCCCGAAGGCAAGCTATTTCACTGGTTAATTGTTAATAAAAAGGGCCTTGGTGGCTCAGGCTGTTAATTGCCTGCACTTAAGTTCCAGCTGCCTACAACTGCTGTAGGCTCGAATCCCACCAGGCTCAAGGTTGACTCAGCCTTCCATCCTCTCGGGGTAGGTAAACTGAGGACCCAAGATTGTTGGGGGCAATTAGCTGACCTTGTAAAAATGCCGCTTAGTAATAAGCAGGCATATACAATGGAATGAAGGCTATTGCTGAGCACACTGGGTTGTATCCCAAAAATTGTAAGCCGCCGTGAGTCTCCGGAGAAGGGCGGCATATAAATGTAATTTTTAAAAATTGTAACCTTTCTCTTTGATTAGCTGGAGATTATACTACCTGAGACTGCTCAGAAAACAACAACTGAATGAAAAACTGCTGTTAACCTTCTATGCTGCACCATAGAGAATATCTTAACTTACTGCACCTCTGTAGGGTTTGCCAATTGCACAGGGGCAGATAGGACAGCACTCCAGAGGGTTAACATCATTGCCCAGAAGATCATGGGTTGCCCTCTCCCCTCTTTGGAAGAGCTTTATAGCTCTCGCTGCCTTAAGAAAGTTCAAAAGATTCTCAAAGATCCATCTCATCCTGGGCATCCTTTTTTGAACTATTACCATCTGGCAGATGGTACAGAATAATAAAAACAAGGACTAATAGACTGAAAAACAGCTTCTATCCCAGGGCAATAGCTCTTTTGAATTCTGCTATATAGTGCAGTATTGGTACAGTGTCGGGGTTTTGGTTCAATGTGTCAAGTGTGAAGGATGTGTGTTTGTGTTTATTTTCATGGTCATGGTCATGATGTGTATTGAAGATGGTGTTTGATTTCGTTGCATGAGGTGCAATGACAATAAAGTAAACCAAACTAAACTAAACATACCTAATTCCCTGGATCTTTCATTGTATGGCTCCAAACTCCCTTATCATCTCCTCTGCAGATTCAGGCTTTGATGGGGGCATGATCACCATTGGTAGCCTTCCCAGCCAGCACCCAACAAGCAAAGTCAATTTAACTTAATGACTGCATGATTCCCTTAACAATGGACTCATTCACTTAACAACTGTGGCCAAAAACATCATAAAGTGGGACAAAATTCACTTAACAGCTACCTTGCTTAGCAATGGAAAATCTGGGCCTAAGGTGAAGATTACCTGTATATTGGGGTTACTTACCATGCATTATCGAAGAGAGAATATATAGAATGCCTTCCAATGCTGTCAGAGCAGCAAGGATATCAAACCAATTGATATAAAAAGCTTGCAGTTTCCAAAGAATCCTGAGAGGAAAATTTGTTCTTAAGGCTTTCAAATCAGTCTTTGTCTTGTCAGGAAGAACTTGTTCTTTTTCCGTAGCATCTTTTAAACACAGTCTATCTATAAAGGCAGACATGCTTTGAAATTAACTTGAGTCTACTGTTCTAATATCTCCCTCAATGTGTCTCCTGTTAAAATATTTTGCCTCCTCCTGTATACATGAATTGAGTTTGAGTATTATTCTCTGTGAATTCTAATCTTCAGCTTCTTGTAGTTCCCTCCAGTATCCAATTTCTAAAGTGTCCTCTTATTGTGTTTAAAGAATTTGAAACAAAAGCATTTTCCCCCACAGGAAGGATTCAGTGTAACAGAATAACAGAGTTGGGAGGGACCTTGGAGGTCTTCTAGTCTGACCCCATGCTCAACTAGGAGACTGTATACCAGTTCAGATAGGTGACTATCCACTCTCCTCTTAAAAACATCCAGTGATGTAGCACCCACAACTTCCAAGCCATTCCATGGGTTGATTGTTCCATCTTTTAGTAAATTTCACCTTAGTTCCAAGTTGCTCCTCTCCTTGATCAGTTTCCATCCATTGCTTCTTATATTGCCTAAGACATTCACAGTGCTTCACAGCTGTCTCTAAGTGGCTTACAGAGTCAGCCTCTTGCCCCCAACGATCTGGGTCCTCATTTGACCGACCTCAGAAGGAGGGTCAACCTTAAGCCTGGTGAGATTCAAACTGCCAAATTGCAGGCAGCTGGCAGTCAGCAGAAGTAGCTTGCAGTACCACATTATGTCCACTGCGCCACCACAGCTGTTCAGGGAACAAATATTCCCTTCTATAGATTTCACCGTCTAATTTTATAGTACATCAGAGTCATAGGAGCCTCTGTGGCGCAGTGGTTAGGGTGTAGTACTGCAAGCTACTTCTGCTGCAGCCAGCTGCCTACAATTTGGCAGTTCAAATCCCACCAGGCTCAAGGTTGGCTCAGCTTTCCATGAGGACCCGAATTGTTGGGGGCAATATGCTGACTCTGTAAACCACTTAGAGAGGGCTGTAAAGCACTATAAAGCAGTATATAAGTCTCAGTGCTATTCCTATTGCTACGAGTGCTAAATTTGAACTCAGTCTGAATTCAGGAATATTGTCCTCCATCCAGTTCCAACTGAAATGACAAAAGGACCAAAAGTCTGACTTGTAATGTTTTTGTGCTTATGTGATTACACCCGACTGTGAGATGATCAGAAGTGGCATTCAGCCAGTTTGGACCAGACCAGTGCTGGCATATCAGTAGTGGAAATTTTGACTAGTTTGCAGAACCAGCAAATACCACCTCTGACTGGCCCCACTCACCCACCCTCTCCATTACCTCTCCTATATTCCCTTGTTTTTTAGTTCAGCTCATTTGCGTGGCAGAGTGGATTAGCGTGGCTCAGCTGAGCTAAAAAAAAAGCTCAGCTCACCAGCGTTCAGATAGAGGTTGCTGTCTGAACCTTGCATACATGCGCAAAGCACGTGTTAGGTGCATACGCATGCGAAGTGTGTGCATAGAACTACTCATAGAACCAGTAGATAAAAATGGAAATCCATCACTGGAGACGATCTACTTACAAAATCCACATATTGGTACATGCGCCCATGTCTCCGAATTCTCTAATTCACATTTTTTTCAATTAACACCCTCTCTCTGAAGAATATTAAAATTATGGAAGCGCAGGTGGGGGAATGACTAAACTCCAGAGAAGCATGGTCAGGAAGACTAACAATCTGAAATTATGCATGAACCACGTTTGTCCAAAATGGCTGGAAGGAGCTTTGCTTCATAATTATTTCAGACTAATGGCAATATTTAAATGTTCCTGTTTTAATGAGAGCATTTGATTCCAGAAGGCCAAAGAAATTGCAAGTTGCTTTTAAGCTGCATTGTTAAAACAGCTCACATCCAGATTAAGGATGGTCCAAGCATCCTTCAACATGGTAGAGGAGTGCAACTAATATCTAATGCTTTTCGTAGAATAGAATAGAACAGAATAGAATAGAATAGAATAGAAAATATGGAATGGAATGGAATGGAGAGTGGAGTGGAATAGACTAGAGTAGAGTAGAATAGAAAAGAACATAGAACAGAACAGAACAGAACAGAACAGAACAGAACAGAACAGAACAGAATAGAATAGAATAGAATAGAATAGAATAGAATAGAATAGAATAGAATAGAATTCTTTATTGGCCAAGTGTGATTAGACACACAAGGAATTTGTCTTGGTGCAAATGCTCTCAGTGTACATAAAAGAAAAGATACATTGAAATGCTCTCTAATGCTTTCCATGCCTCAAAAGGTTAAGTTACTTGCAACACTGTGTAATCAGAGTCCTTGGAATATTTCGGCATGATTTTCTAAGACTAGTCTTATTCAACCTTGACAAGTTTGAGGCGGGTGGACTTCAGCTCCCAGAATTCCCCTACCAGGGTGGGTGGAGAACGTCTATGGAGATTCTCAGCCACCCAGGTCATGGTTGTCCCAGAGGTGCTTTCTCAAAAAGCAGCTGGACTTTCTTTGTTTTTGCTTGAAGAGGTGTTGCTTCTCATCCAAGAAGTTTCTTCAGTTCTGACTGAATGGTGGAACATGGAAGGATTTATATTCTTTGCGATCATCTGGTTGTTAGTCAATCAATCGAATAGAACTGAAGGGACCATGGAGGTCTTCTAGTCCAACTTCCTGCTCAAGCTGGAGACCTACGCCATTTCAAATAGGTGGCTGTTCAGTCTTTTCTTAAAAAGCTCCAGTGATAAATGGAGTGGAATGGAATGGAATGGAATAGAAAGCATGGAATGGAATGGAATGGAATGGAATGGAATAGAATAGAATAGAATAGAATAGAATAGAATAGAATAGAATAGAATGCATGGAATGGAATGGAATAGAAAGCATGGAATGGAATGGAATGGAATGGAATGAATGGAATGGAATGGAATGGAAGAGAAGAGAAGAGAAGAGAAGAGAAGAGAAGAGAAGAGAAGAGAAGAGAAGAGAAGAGAAGAGAAGAGAAGAGTTGGAAGGGACTTTATAAGTCATCTAATCCAGGGGTCACCAACCTTTTGGACCTCAGGGATCACCAAACTCATAATTTTAAATCCCGGGGACCACTAATATGAATTTTGACTGATGGTGGCTTGCTGATGTTGGAGAGAGAGAGAGAGAGAGAGATCTAATCTAACCTCTTTCTCTCCTCCTCCCAAACACAGGGGCAGGGGTGAGATTCAAATTTCTTAACAACTGGTTTTGTGGATGTGGCCTAATTTGTAGGTGTGGCTTGGTGGTCATGTGACTGGCTGGGCATGGCTTGTATGTAAATAGTATAAATATTTATGTAAATATTGAATTGTTTATAACAAAAGAGAGCAACTTTTACCCAAAATCAGAGACCTATCTTTCTGGCATCGGCTTCTTGAGTCTGTCACATAAAATTTGCTAGCAAGCAAACTCATAAAATTAACTCACAACACACCATATATGTAAATATTGAATTTTTTATTTAAAAAAGAGCAACTTTTACCCAAAATCAAGCAAAGCAGGCAGGCAAATTGAGTTGCTCACAGAATCACAGATTCATTCAGAGAACTATCTTTCTGGCATCGGCTACCTGAATCTGTCACATAAAATTTGCTTGCAAGCAAACTCATAACATTTGCTAGCAAGCAAACTCACAAAATTAACTCACAACACACCATGTATTTAAATATTGAATTTTTTATTAAAAAGACCAACTTTTACCCCAAATCAGGCAAAGCAGGCAGGCAGATTGAGTTGCTCACAGAATCACAGATTCATTCAGAGATCTATCTTTCTGGCATCGGCTACCTGAGTCTGCACTGACAAATAGAAGCTTCAGTCCTAAGGAAGTTCGGCTCTGCTTAAAAGCAGAGCCAAAGATCTAAAGATTAGCTAGAAAGCAAGAAATCCAACCGTTTCCTGCTTTCTAGCTAATATAAATCTCCTGGCCCAGCAGAACAGCTGATGGCCGGCGGAAAAGAAAAGGAAAAATAGCAACTTAGCAGGCAAGTTTGCCAAGTAAGGAGTGAGTGGACGGGAGGGTTCCTGTGGGCCATGTGGTGGCACAACCTTGTGTTACCATGCAGCCTGAATTAATTGCTTTGGGGGGTGCTCTGGGGGTGACATTTCTCCACAGACCACCAACATTTTCTCATGGACCACCAGTGGGCCATGGCCCACTGGTTGGTGACCACTGATCTATATTTATTTATTTATTTATTTATTTATTTATTTATTTATTTATTTATTTATTTCATATTTATACCCCACCCTTCTCCGGAGACTCAGGGAGGCTTACAATTTTTTTGGAGCACAACTCAATGTGCTCAGCAGTAGCCTTCATTCCATTGTATATGCCTGCTTATTACTAGGGCTTTTTTGGCCCCCCCAAGTGGCATTTTTACAAAGTCAGCTTGTTGCCCCCAACAATCTTGGGTCCTCAATTTACCTACCCTGAGAGGATGGAAGGCTGAGTCAACCTTGAGCCTGGTGGGATTCGAGCCTGCACTAATTGCAGGCAGCTGGAGCAAAGTGCTAGGTGTTTAACAGCCTGCAACACCAAGACTCTTAGCATCTTAGGGATCTAATCCAATCCCCTGTTCAAGCAGGAGACCCTATACCATTTCTGATAGATGGCTGTCCAGTCTCTTTTTGAAAGCTTCCAGTGACAAAGCCTCTACAACTTCTGGTGGCAAGCCATTCCACTGGTTAATTGTCCTCCCTGTTAGAAAGTTCCTCCTTATTTCCAGGTTGCTTCTCTCCTTGATTAGTTTCCATCCATTACTTCTTATCCTGCTTTCTGGTGGTTTGGATTATAAGTTGATCGCTCTTTCTTTGTGGCAGCCCTTCAAATACTGGAACCCTGCTATCATGTTGCCCCTCGTCCTTCTTTTCTCTAGATTGGCCATAGCCAATTCCTCCCAATTTTCTTCATATGTTACTTTCTCTAAAAGTGATGAGGCCATTGAGAGGTTTGTCTGTGTCCTCAGGGTCACCTGAGTGGTGCAAAAGGGTGTGGAGCCTTCTTGGAACTGTTGTTCTGACCCAAACCTTGTTCCAAGGAAACAAACACCAAACGGAAGTATCAGCAAAACCTTTTAATTATTCTTTATGAATTCTGTTCCTTCCCAGTTAAAAGGCTGTTTCAAACTAATTGTCTCTGATAAGAACGAGCCTTGCCAAGGTGGTGCAAGGCTGCCAAGAACACTAGACAAAGTTGCCAAGAAACATTTCAAACACAAAGAGTCTCCAAACACCAACCAAGATAATCCCAATGTCCACAAGGCTTGAATGCAAAAACTTCTTTGCTTCCTGCAAAGAACTCTGGCTTCTCAGCTGGCTTTTATCTCTTAAGGGAGGGGCCATTACCTTGCAGCCTTTACTCCTGAGTCTCCCATGCTGCTGCAACTGCTCTTTCCTTCGAGCAGCCCTGCGTGCACACGCGCTGGGCACAGGCTCCTCGGGGGCCTCTGCATCATTGCTGCCAGCCTCCCCAATCTCCAAAGGCAGCACTCCACTCCCTGATGGTCCTGACCCCATCCCTGCATCACACGCAGGCACCTCATCTGAGTCCTCGCTCTCCGTGGCTTCAGCCATCTGCACCTACTGCTGGTGAACCACAACAACTGTTGAAAATACTATATTATAGACTGGAGACAGATGATGTCAAAAGGGAACTGGACTTTTGGGTTTTAAAAAAACATTTTTCTTAAACTTCTTGGTTAAGAAGTAAAATGTTTTTTAAAGAACAAAACAATGAAAGAACAAAAGAACAAAAGAATGAACAAAAGAAATAAAGAAATAAAGAAGGAAGGAAGGAAGGAAGGAAGGAAGGAAGGAAGGAAGGAAGGAAGGAAGAAAGAAGGAAGGAAAGAGAAAGAAAGAAAGAAAGAAAGAAAGAAAGAAAGAAAGAAAGAAAGAAAGATCCAGTTGCTTTTTGAAAAACATTTTTGGGATGACTGTGAGAATTCCTGAATCTTGCCTCTGCTATTGAAGATAAGGTCTCCCTTGTATTTTGTCCCAACCATCACTGTAGTCTATGCAGCTCATTAGTCTTAGAACCATAGAACATAGCATAAAAGGGCTGGAAGGCATCTTGGAGGTCTTCTAGTCCACCCCCTGCTCAAAGCAAGGTGCTCTATAACATTTCAGACAAATGGCTGTACGCCAATCAAAGGGTGTTCATCCCAAATTGTATCGCTAAAAGTCTGTAGAGATTCTTAGTCATGCATGTCATGATTGTCCTGAAGGTGCTTTTTGCTTTTCAGGAAGCAACTGAACTTTCTTGTTTTTTCTTTGAAGATGTTTTGCTTCTCATCCAAGAAGCTTCTTCAGCTCTGACAGGAGAGTGGAGAATGGAAGAACATATGAGAAGGCGAAACATCTTCAAAAGAAAAAAATAGAAAGTCCAGTTGCCTCTTTAAAAAGCACCTTTGGGACAGCCATGACCTGGATGACAGAGAATCTCTACAGACTGTTAGCTATACAATGTGGGATTAACACCCTTTGATTGATGTGGGAGTAGGGATGGATTTCCAGAGGAAAAATTGCAGGCTACAGGAACCATTTGCACTACTCAGGTGAGCCTGAGAACACAGATAAACCTCCAAGTGGCCTCAGTGACTCTCTAAAAGGATGCAAATGACCAGCTGTCTGCAAGGAATATAAATCCTTCCATTCCCCACTATCCTGTCACAGCTGAACAAACCTCTTGGCTGAGGAGCGAAATGTCTTCAAAAGAGAAAACAAAACAAAACAAGAAAGTCCAGTTACCGCCTGAAAAAACACCTTTGGGTTGCTGTCAGTAAAATTCTCCTTAGTTCTAGGTTGGATCTCTCTGTAATGATCTTCCAACCATCACTCCTTGTCCTGCCCTCAAGTGTTTTGGAGAATAGATCAACCTATTAAAGTCTAAAGCTGATGGGTGTGCAGCGAAGTGAAGACCCATCAAAACGGCAACTCCATCTTGCAGAGAATCCCTTCTACGATACGCTGGTTTTTCATAATCCCAGAAATATATCTAGCAACGAAGCGGAATCTTTATCGAGAGTGATAGGCTACCTTGGAGCAAATGAAAATATTTAACACATGATGGAAAATAACCATTGATTGATTGATTGATGAAAACATTTATATAGTTCCCATCTAATAACCAAGCCTGGAGAAGCTCCCAATCCAAAGTTAAAATGGCATAAAAGCTGTAATAAAAACTATGAAAACAAACCCATTAAAAACCTGGCATTGTCAATTTCTGATGTGCCGTCAACTCATCTCATCCTAGCACTGCAACTAAATATATATAAATACATGATGGTTTCCAACCACGTGATTTTTTTTTCTGTGTGACTGTGAGGTGGCAGCGAGGGTCGTAAGTGCAAGGACCAACGGTAAGTCACTTCTTCCGGTACTGTGGTGATTCAAACGGTCACTAAGTGTATGGCTGTAAGGCAAGGACTACCTGTACAGTCTGCCCCTGTTTCTCTACCACTTAAGCTTGCTTTATTATTTTTTCCGCAACCAGCCAGGCTGCACCACAAAACCCGCACACTTCAGCTGCAAAACTTTGCTGAACCTGCTGTCAGGGGTGGGATTCAAATTTTTAACAACCGGTTCTGTGGGCGTGGCTTAGGTGGTGGGCGTGGCTTGGTGGTCATGTGACTGGGTGGACATGGCTTGGTGGTCATGTTATTGGCTGGGCATGGCCAACTCAATATCATTCGCATCAAGGCACGCATCTCCTTGCCTGGCCTCTCATGACTGTGGGGATGCTGCAACAGTCGTAAGTTTGAAAAATGGTCATAAGTCACTTTTTTCAGTGCCATTGTAGCTTTGAATGGACACTCCACACAAGCAAAGTACCAGCAAAGGAAGGGGAAAAAAAACTCCAGAGATGTTCCTGAGACAGGAAGTCTAGTCCTGCCAAGAATGTAATAAGGGTTAACGGAGAGGCAGTTTCTGTAAGCAACACCAGAATGTTTCCTTTCCTGCCTTCCTTACAGGATTAGGCCAGTAATTTCTTCTAACAACCGGTTCACCGAACTGCTTAGAATGTTAACAACTGGTTCTAGCTAATAGGTGCAAATTGGTAGAATCCCACCCCTGCCTGCCATTGCTTCTCAGCACAAAACTCATGGCATGTCTCAGGGCTGGGCTTCAAGAAATTTAGCAACCAATTCTTTGCAGGGTGAGCATGGCCATGGTGGGCATGGCCTAGTCAGCCTCCTGCACCATGGCGGGGAGAGGTGTTTTCGCACTCCCTGGGCTCTGGAGGCTCTGTGGAGGTGGGAAATGGGGCCGTTTCTGGTCTTCTGGAACTTCCAAGAGTCCCATTTTTCACCCTCTTAGGGCTCCAGAGGCTTTCCTTGAGCCTCCAGGAGGACTAAAATGGCCTCCACGGGCTCCAGAGGCTCTCTGGAGGCCATAAATGAGCCTGTTTCTGGCATACTGGGGCCTCCAGGTGGCCCATTTTTCACCCTCCCTGAGCCTCTGAGCAGGCCCTGCACTTATCTGGGATCCAAAATGGGCCACAGGGAGACACCTGGGAGGGGAAGAGCAGGGTGGGCAGGGCCAGCCAGTCATTGCAACTACCAGTTCAGTGAACCAGATGTAAAATTAACATCCGGTTCACCCGAACTGGTGTGAACCGGTAGCAGCCCACCCCTGGCGTGCCTCCCTTAATCAAGTCCATGCTCTGTCTTGATTGTGGCGAGTTCAGGTGCCTTGCGGGAAACTGCCTGGATTTTCACACCATGCTGTTGAGAATCTGCAGAGGATTTTGCTTGGTTTTATTTTTATTTAGAAAAATTTACATTGTCGCCTCCTCGCACAGGGTGACTTGAAGACCGTTAAAATGTGTTTATCGCTCCTGTCTTTTGCAAATCTAGCTTGCAATGAGCGGTTGAGAAACAACAAGCAAAGGGAAAGAAAGAGAGAGAGAGAAAGAAGAGGAGGAGGAGGAGGAGGAGGAGGAGGAAAGGAAAGGAAAGGAAAGGAAAGGAAAGGAAAGGAAAGGAAAGGAAAGGAAAGGAAAGGAAAGGAAAGGAAAGGAAAGGAAA
>CM019149.1:304671590-304688254 GCA_009733165.1 Naja naja
TTTTTTAACCCCGAGCCGCCATTCTGAAGATGCAAGCAGCTTTGAAAATATCCTAATTCTTGCTCAATTTTGTTTTGCATAATTTACTGCAGCCAGGGTTGTTTTAGGGAAAGGAAGGGAAGGGAGGGGAGGGGTGGTGAGAGGAAGAAAACTACCAATAAACCAGACTTGCCACAACTGCAAAGTAAAACGATGTGCATGTGATTGGAACATCACAATAGTTGATGATTGCGTACAAAAATCTCAGCCACCCAAGTTTTTAGCATGATCTAAATTAACACAGACTAATCAACACATCAGAGAGTTTCCACCAGAAATCAGGAGGTTCTGGAAACATCGTGAGATGCATCTTAATGATTCTTCCAGGCCACAGCGCTGAAGCATTATGTCTACACATGCATGCATGCACTCAGGTGCACACAAAAAACAAACGCATTGATGCAAAGGGCCTGTGTAGAAGAAAGTTATTTTTAATGGAATATGAAGTAGAAATACATCACTGGGTTGAAATTAATCCAGGAGATAACCAACGTAAGGAGACATTTCCTGACAGTTAGAACAATTAATCAGTGGAATGAATGACAGAATGACAGAGTTGGAAGGGAACTTGGAGGTCATCTAATCCATACACCCCATTCAAACCCTACACCATTTCTAACAGATGGGCAGTCCAGTCTCTTCTTGAAAGCCTCCAGTGATGAAGCTCCCACAACTTCCAAAGGCAAGTTCTGTTCCATGGTTTGATTGTTCTCACTGTCAGAAAATTTATCCTTATTTCTAGGTTGAATCTCTCATTGATCAGTTTCTACCCATTGTTTCTTGTCTGGACTTCAGGTGCTTTGGAAAAATAGTTGACCCCTGTTTACTTCTATTCCAGATGAAGCTTCTTGGACAAGAAGCAAAACAGAGAATAGAATAGAATAATAGAGTTGGAAGGGGCCTTGAAGGTCTTCTACACCAACCCCATGCTTAGGTAGAAAACCCTACACCACTTCAAACAAATAGTTATCCAATCTCTTCTTAAAAATGTCCAGTGTTGGAGTATTTACAACTTCTGGAGGCAAGTTGTTCCACCGATTAATTGTTCTAACCGTTAGGAAATTTGATCAAGGTTCCAAATTTTTTTCTAAGTTTTTTTTCCCCATTAAACCCAGAAGAAAAGTTTCTGGTCTCATCTCTATCTTCGTTTTAAGAATTTTCTGTATTAAAATATGAATCTTACTCCAAAATTCCTTTGCTTTATCACATTTCCACCATACATGTTAAAATGTCCCTTCTTTACTTTTACATTCTGTTAGTCCTTAAGCCAATGTCAGGAAGCAACTGAAGATGATGGATGGAAGACAATTTGGCTGCCTTTTTGTTTGACTACTATGTCATCATAAGCGGTGTACAATATATTCCATTCATATTTCTCTTGTATTTATTTCTGTTCTGCAACAGTCCTTTAGATAGATGCCTTGTCATTTCTGTATTCTAGACCAGAGGCAGGAAAGCTGGTCTCCAGATGTTTTGAATGAATTCCCATCTGTTAAGTTTGCATGAAGAGACAGACGCGGAGTGCTTCAAGCTCTTTGTTTATTAGTGACTACAGCTCAGAACAGACCCATTGGCTGGGCTGCTACTTATAGCCAGCAGCCACAGTTGCCAGCCAATCAGAGTGCAGGGTTTTCCACTTTTAAACCAATCATTTCTTACATTTTACAAGAACAGTTCAAACTAAACCAATGACTTTAAACCTGCATACATAACACCATCAACCTAAGTTATAATGGCCGGAGGCAAAGCATTATGGAAGTTATCTCCCAAACATCTGGAAGCTACCAGCTTCCCTATCCTCATGGCTGACTTATAATTTTATTTCCCCAACAATTCCTGTTCTTTTCTTTATTCAGTAAAAGATAAATAGCTCTCTTTTTCAGGCATGATGGCCCTCACATGGAGGTGCAGAATTTCAAAACATAACATAACATTAAATCCATTTTTAATCCACATACACTTCTTAAAGCCAATGATATAAATTAAGCACAGCTATGGGCAAAAAAACAGATTGCAATAGGATGATGGGGAAAAATATATTGAAAGCAACACTAACAAATTATAAAAGAATAACAGAGTTGGAAGGGACCTTGGAGGTCTTCTAGTCCAACCCCCTTCTCAAGTAGGAAACTCTATATCATTTCAGACAAGTTTGTCCAAACTCTTCTTAAAATTCTCCAGTGTTGGAGCACCCACAAGTTCTGGAGGCAAGCTATTCCGCAGATTAATTGTTCTCACTGTCAGGAAATTTCTCCTTAGTTCTAGGTTGTTTCTCTCCTTGATGAATTGATCTGTCAAAAATGGTGTAGGGTCTCCTGCTTGGGTGGGGAGGTTGGACTAGATGACCTACAAGGTTCCTTCCAACTAGTTTCTAGTTTCCAGCCATTGTTTCTTGTCCTGCCTTTAGGTGTTTTGGAGAATAGGTTGACCCTCTCATCTTTGTAGGACCCATCAAATTTTGGAACAATGAAATCATGTCACCCCAGTCCTTCTTTTCATTAAACTAGAGATACTCCATTCCTGCAACCATCCTTCATATGTTTTAGCCTCCAGTCCCCTAATAATCATCTTTGTTGCACTCTTTCCAGAGCCTCCACATTTCTTTTATATCATGATGACCAAAACCTATTGTTGTGGCCTGTTGGCCACCAGCCCCTCCAGCAGCCGAATCAGTGGAGGAGGAGCCATGGGAGTCAGGGTCAACATCAAGACAACCTGGGAGCTCCAAGGGGGAAGAAGGAATGGAGCTGGGAGAGAGAGAGAGGGAGAGGGAGGAAGGGAGGGAGAGAGGGAGGGAGAGAGAGAGAGAGGCAGAGCCTGGGCCATCCATCAGCCTGAAGGTAGAGAGTCAAGAGCCCCCAGATCTGGAGAGGGCTGATGAGGAAGAGAAGGAACAGCTGGGTTCAGTGCCTGACACGCGTATATGCAGAAGGCAGAGGAGAGGAGAGCAGTGGAAATCTATGGGCTGATCCTTGGGAAGGAACAGCCACTGCTGCTAGTGAAGCTTCACCCTAGCTCTGAGGATAAAAGGCAGGGGGCGGACATGAATAGATGCAGCAGAAAAATAGTCATCTCCCCTGCGGGTAGACTTGTTAGTCTGCTGTGTGTGAGAGAGAAACCTTTTGCCAGGGCTGGGTGAAACCAGGCTCAATATCAGTAACTGTGAGAGGGATCTTGGAGACTTAGTGGACAACCAGCTAATTATGAGCCAGCAGTGTGCAGCAGCAGCCAAAAAAGCTAATGCAATCCTAAGTTGCATTAACAGAGGGATACAATCAAGATCAAGTGAGGTACTAATACCACTCTATAAAGCCTTAATAAGACCACACCTAGAGTACTGCATCCAGTTTTGGTCACCATATTATAAAAAAGATGTTGAGACTCTAGAAAAAGTACAGAGAAGAGCAACCAGGATGATTAGGGGACTGGAGGCTAAAACATGCGATTAACGGTTGCAGGAACTGGGCTTGGCTAGTCTAGTAAAGAGAAGGACCAGGGGAGACATAATAACAGTCTTCCAGTATTTGACGGGCTGCCACAGAGAGGAGGAAGGGGTCAAGGTATTTTCTAAAACACCTTAAGGCCAGACAAGGAACAATGGATGGAAACTGAACAAGGAGAGATTCAACCTGGAAATAAGGAGAAACTTTCTGACAGTGAGAACAATCAACCAATGGAACAGAAGTTGCCCTCACAAGTTGTGGGAGCATCATCACTTGAGACTTTCAAGAAGAGTTTGGACTGCCATCTGTCAGAAATGGTGTAGGGTCTCCCGCTTGGGCGGGGGGTTGGACTAGATGACCTATATGGTCCCTTCCAACTCTAATTATCTGTTATCTGGGCTGCTGGAGCTCCTAATAAAAGAATCTTTGAGTTCACTTCAGAGGGCTTGTCATGTTTAGGTAGCTGGGTCAGAACACCTATTTTTAGGAAGTCAGACAATTTCACCAGGAATGGATTTCATATCTTTTTATCACACAGTGCTTCGAATGTTAGACATCTGGGGCATTTGTCTCCTGGATTTGTGAAAGATCCAACAAAGACAAAAAAAGAGTATGAAATTAAAAAAAAAACAGTCCTTTAAAATCACTTCCAGGTAGCTATCATCCTTCCCATTGAAAAGCGAGCTGTCAGTCACACCAAACAGAGAGAGGAATAGAGAGACCATTTAAACTGGGCTTTGAACTGTAAATGTGGCTTGCGTTTTCCAGTTAGCAGTTTATAGTTTCTTCACTAATGATTTGGTAGTTTTTAAGAGAAACCTAGATTGTCCCCGAGATGTGTCTGTCAGCGTTCAATAACAACCTCCAACCCAGACCACTCCGAGACAATCATCTTCTCTCTTTTTTTTAAAATAAACTTGATTGATCTTTTATTACTTTAAAAAACAAAAACAAGCAAAAAGTAAAAGTATCTTAAATTCAACATATTGTGACATTCTTCTTATACTACTATTTTGTGCATTATTTACAAATATATACAGTTTATGTAAATATAAGTATTTAACTTACATATTGCTTATCCTTAATTCATCAACCATTTAACTATCTTTGTTCGATCCAGTCATACCATTTTTCCCAAATTTTATAGTATTCAGTCTTCTCTTTCTCTTTTAACATCAACGTTAATTTATCCATCTCAGCACATGAGACAATCATCTTCTCGAAGTTCCACTTTATTAGAGATGTCATATTGGCACATCTGGGAAACCCCAAATCTGAGAGTTTTGGGTTTTTTCCCACCCCCAAAAATATCAAAGATCCATCCCCTGGACCCATCAGTCTATCACATGGTCAAATCATGTCTTCGTCCCATCTGGAGACAACCCCCAATCACTCCCCTGCAGGTACAGGGTGAAACATCCTTGTCTCTCCTAGGAAAGAATATTGTTGTGGCTAATCGGCTGGCCAGTGCCGGCTGGCGGTCCCCCGACGACGAGCCTACTCTATAGCGGCCCCAGACCTCTGGAACCAACTTCCCCTGGAGCTCTGTCTGGCCCCTGACCTCCGCACCTTCCGCCATGACCTGAAGACCTGGTTGTTTAACCAATCCGGGTTGTGATTTTTGTGATGGGATGGTTTTTATTGGATGAATTTTTAACTGTAATGGGGCTTATTTAGTTTAATCTGTTTTTAATTATTTATTGCTGTTGTTGTTTTTATTTGTGAGCCGCCCGAGTCTTCGGAGATGGGTCGGCATATAAGTCCCATAAATAAATAAATAAATAAATAAATAAATAAATAAATAAATAAATAAATAAATAATCCACACCCTCACCCTCCGGGTGAGATTTAAGGTGTTGGTGTTAACCTACAAAGCCCTTCATGGCTTAGGACTGGGATATTTATGGGAGACCCTGCTGCCAGCAACTGTTGCCCTTTGTCCTGAGGCCTCACAGAGTGGGCCTCCTTGAGGTTCCGTCAGTCAGACAGTGTCGGCTGGTGACCCTTAGGGGTAGGGCCTTCTCTGAGGGAGCACCCACCCTGTGGAACCAGCTCCCCCTGGAGCTTCGGGTGGCCCCTGACCTCCGCTCCTTCCGCCGGGGCCTAAAAACCTGGTTGTTCCAACTTGCTGACCTGGACTGAGGGTGGTGAGGGGAGTTTTGAACAATGGTTTTAATGTTTTTAGCTTTTAATTGGGTTTCTCATTTAATTGTCTTTTAATTGTATATTTTGTATTGTTTTACGACTGTACTCCGCCCTGAGTCCTTCGGGAGATGGGGCGGGTCATTTAATTGGGTTTCTCATTTAACATTTTTTTAATTGTATATTTTGTATTGTTTTATGATTGTATACCGCCCCGAGTCCTTTGGGAGATGGGGCAGGTTAGAAATCCAATAAATAAATAAATAATAAATAAATAAATCCAATAAATAAATAAATAATCATCCACTGCTCCTTAAAATGCCCCTCCCAAATTCCAAGGCACTAAATGTGGCAGCCTAGAAGCTTCAGAAGAAAAATGGCTTCCCAGGCTGATAGCAGAGGTGGCATTCAACAGGTTCTGACCAGTTTTGGAGAACCGGTAGTGGAAATTTTGAATGCCACCTTTGACTGGCCCCACCCCGATCTCTTCTCTGCCTCCCATCAAGTCCCAGCTGATTGGCTGGATCTCCTTTTGTTGCCGTGCACAGGCGAACGGAGCTGGAAAGCAGGTTAGTGGGGTGGGGAGGGAATGGGGATTTTGCAGTATCCTTCCCCTGCCATGCCCACCAAGCCACGCCCACAGAACCAAGCCACACCCACAGAACCAGTAGTATAAATTTTTGAATCCCACCACTGTTTCCAGCCTTCTCTCAGCGATTTACAGAGTCAGCATCTTGCTCTCAACAATTTTGCAGTATCCTTCCCCCAGGAGTGGGGAGGGAATGGGGATTTTGCAGTATCCTTCCCCTGCCACGCCCACCAAGCATGCCACGCCCACCAAGCCGTGCCCAGAGAACTGGTAGTAAAAAAAAAAAATGAATCCCACCACTGGTTGACAGTGTCCTTGAATCACCTTCAGTATGGCTTCTACTTCTGGGATCAGCTAGGGAAAATCTGGAAAGAGTTCTTCAGATAGGATTGGCTTGGATGCTCTTAACTAGCATCTATTGTCCTAACTAGAATTTAGACCACAACATATAATCTTCTTCATTTTCAAAGTTGACCAGGCCTAATGAAGCAGTAGAATGTAGAAGATTGAAGATAGAATAATAGGTTTGAAAGGGATCTTGGAGGTCTTCTAGTCCAACCCCCTGCCTAGGTAGGTAACCCTACACTGCTTCAGACAAATGGTTCTCCAATCTCTTCTGAAAAACTTCCAGTGTTGGACATTCACAACTTCTGGAGGCAAGTTGTTCCACTGATTAATTGTTCACTTGAGACTTTCAAGAAGAGATTGCACTGTCATTTGTCAGAAATGGTGTAGGGTCTCCCACTTGGGGGGGGGTTGGACTAGATGACCTACAAGGTCCCTTCGAACTCTGTCATTCTGATATCTGTTATCTGTTCTAACTGTCAGGAAATTTCTCCTTAGTTCTAGTTGTTTCCCTCCTTGATCACTTTCCAAAGCCTTTAGGTGCTTTGGAGAATAGCTTGACTCCCTCTCTTCTGTGTCAGTACCTCAACTACGGAAAGACAGCTATCATATCACCCCTAATCTTTCTCTATGACAGAGTAGACATACCTAACTCTTGCTGCTCTTCTCTGCCCTCTTTCTAGGATCTCAACATCATTTTTTTTTTTGCATTGTCCTGATCAAAACTGGATTCAGTATTCCAGTAACGGTGTAGTATTGCAGGGACACTGATAGACCAAGCCACTTGTACATACAGCTGTGTGAAAAAGTCCTGCACGCTTTACAGTTTACGGTTTACAGTTTATGACATTTTTTGGATCGGCCATTGATTTTATGATATTTTGTGCTAACTGCTATGCAGATATTGTTATGTTTAAATGAATACTGGTGGTTTTGAAGTGAAAAGCATAAGCTTTTTGCAATTTGGTGCTGCTTGGATGGGGATTGTGAATTTTCTTGCATGCTTAAAATGCATGCTTACAATGACTATGAAAACAGATTAACTGATGCATACCCAGTGGCATACATGTTGCAATTACTAAGGCCGATGCTAGTGTTTTGTTAACATTTTTATTGTTTGTGTCCCTGAAAAGGACTGTTTAGGAAACCAAACATGGTTACTAATATGAAATTGGCCAGCCTTTATTGCTTATCACCAGGCGGCATCGCTTTAGCATAGACTGTATAAGCCTTTGCATGTGATCTTTGGTGACAATGTGGTGCCTTAAAAAGACTTTGGTTATATTTTAATAAAAATTATGCATCTCAATCCGACTACAGAAATTTTCATCAAAGTACTAATTTTGTGTGGTTTCTATGAGTGAAAAGTTGATTAAACATGTGTAAATACAGCTTAAAACTGAATGTGCAGGACTTTTTCACACAGCTGTAAAGAGAGATTAAAAAAAACCCCTCCATTCTAGTACTGGTAATGTTGCCTATTTGGATAATGAAACATCTGCAAGAAAACAACCAAATTCAAAGAGCACCAAGGACCACAGAGTCAACCTGAGCTAGAAATTTACTCTTCTATTGCTATCCGTTTATGGCACAGATAGAAGAAGACAACTGAGGTAAGATGATCAAGTTGTGTTGTGGTGTCCATGTGGATTCCTACATGGGAAATGAAACATCTTCATTAAAACAATGAAGCTCAGAGAGCACCATAGACTCCTGGAGTTCAACCACACAATAACACACAATGAGAATAACACATGGGCAAACAATAGATACAAACTCAAAGTAAACTGCTCCAAACTCGATTGCAGAAAAAACAACTTCAGCAACAGAGTGGTCAATGCCTGGAACGCACTATCTGACTCTGCTGTTACATCCTCAACCCCCCAAATCTTTAGCCTTAAATCTCACTCCAATCCTAAGAGGTCTGTAAGGGAGCGTGCATAAATGCACCAGGGTGCCTACCATTTATTTATTTATTATTTATTTATTGGACTTGTATGCCGCTGCATCTCCGAAGACTCAGGGCGGCTCACAACTAAAACATACATTGACAATAAATAGCTAAAAAAGAATTAAATGAAAACAAGCCCAATAATATCCAAATTTAAAATGAATTAAAACCATCCCATTCCCCGAGAGGCAATCACAGCCCAGCTTGGCCAAATAACCAGGCCTTCAGGTCGTGGCGGAAGGTGCAGAGGTCAGGGGCCAAATGGAGTCCCAGGGGCAGCTGGTTCCACAGGACGGGGACCACCACAGAGTAGGCTCATCCCCGGGGGACCACCAGCCGACATTGGCTTGCCGATGGGACCCCGAGAAGCCCCTGCCTGTGCACAGGGCAGTTGGCAGATATCGGCAGGAGTCGCTCCCTTAAATATTCTGGACCCATGACATGTAGGACTTTGAATGTTAAAACTAAAACCTTGAATCTCACCCGGAGTGCAACTGGCAGCCAATGCAGGTCGCGCAGGAGGGGGGTAATATGGGAGAATTGGGAAACTCCCATCACCACCCGCGCCGTCGCATTCTGCACCAGCTGCAATCTCCGGATGGTATGCAAGGGCAGTCCTAGATAGAGAGCATTGCAGTAGTCGAGTCGAGAGGTGACAAGGGCATGAGTGACTGTACGCAGGGCATCTCGGTCCAGAACGGGAAGCTGGCGAACCAGCCGGACCTGGGCAAAGGCCCCCCTGGCAATGGCCCCCACCTGTTCCTCCAACCGGAGCCATGCTTCCAGGAGGACCCCCAGGTTCCGCGCCCTATCCACAGGGAGCAACACCTCTCCCCCTATGGTCAATGGTGGACATTCCTGACTGGACCAAGATGCTGGTATGTACAGCCACTCAGTCTTGGCCAGGTTGAGCCAAAGCATGTTTCCGTCCATCCAGATCCATACCGCATCCAGACAACGGGCCATCCCTGTCCTACTGTTCCCATTTATCCGTACTCATTTATTATGTATATACTTATACCTGTTTATTCTTATATGTGTATATGTTATGTTCATACTTATACTTGTTTTCTCATACATGCTTGACAAAATAAATAAATTAAATAAATAAATAAACCCTGAACTACAAATATTCTCTTTTATTTGGTATCATTACCAATAAAAGAGAATATTTGTACGTTAAGGTTGTTCCATTTAAACTGGAGCTATGATGGAACCAAGGTGGGCCATAAAGAAGAGGAGTTCAACCTGTCTTCCAAAGCCCCTGAAGGCAGGACAGGAAGCAACAGATGGAAATTTATCAAGGGGAGAAGCAACTGAGAACTAAGGAGGAATTTCCTAATGGTGAGAACAATTAATCAGTGGAACGACTTGCCTCCAGAAGTTGTGGGTGCTCCAACTGGAAGTTTTAAAGAAGAGAGTGTCAGGATTCCAGCAGTTACCCACATTTAAATCATGAGTCTTGAGCCAAACTTCCAAAACTTTGAAAGGATTTATTGGGAGTTAAAAGGTCCAGCATTACCTGGGTGTAGCTGACTCCAAGGCACATAATTCATTGTCACCCTTGACCCTGGTTTTCCACCACCCCTCTGGGTGTATCATAATTCATATTCTCCGATGGGACACATCCATAGCCAAAAGTCACCAATCAGCTTTCCAGTTGGAATTTTGCATGGCAGAAACTTTGCTCACCTAGTAACTATCTTTGAAAACATTTATGGAATGCAGTTTCGGTTTTGCCAGCTGCTTCACTGCTGCCTTTCCGTTGGCAACTCTAAAAAGACCATAGAAATATTTTATGAGTTGACAGATAGAGTGGTCTACAAATTGTCTGAAATGGTATAGGCCAAGGGAGTCAAACTCAAGGCTCGTGAGCTGGATATGCAGGATGCTTAGATCTGGCCCACGGGGCTGGCCTGGATATATCAAAGGACTGGACTGTGGTGCTTATGCGGGACAAAACGGGCCCATTTTTAGCAGGCAGAGGGCTGCAGGAGGCTGTGGAGGCTGAAAATGGGTCACAGGGGCCCTGCATGAGCCTCTCCACCCCTCACTTTGGCTGGCAAAGTGTTGTGGGGGGCTGTCCAGGATGAAAATGGGGTGCAGGGGGGCCACGTGAGCCCACCCATGCCCCATTTTAGCTAGCCGGGTGCTGCAGGAGGTGTCTGTCCCATCTCCCTCCCTCTTTCCTCCTGGCCCATGGAGAACTACAATGCTGATCTGGCCCGCAAAGAAATCCAGTTTGACACCCCTGGTATAAACTCTCCTGCTTGAGCAATGGGTTGGACTAGATGACCTCCAAGCTCCCTTCCAACTCTGTTATTGTTTTCTGATAAAACATGGTAGGCTACTCATTTTTTCTGGTACTAATGTTTATTGGAAAGCGAGGCCTGTGTCTGTCAACGGTATTTAAGACCACAACATGAAGAAATTTCCGGGTTCTTCCTAATGAGAAAATTGTCCCAACATGGAGTCTGAAGAGGGAGGCATTTTTAGTCTCTTGTTCCTTGTGAATAGCAGGAAACAGAAGTCTCCAAGAATCGGAGAAGGAAATATTCACAATTTGGGAGATTCTTTTAGCATTGGTGGAAAACCACTCACTCCGGGCCATTGAGGACCAATCACCTGTTCCTCTTTCCTTTTGTTTTCCTTCTTTTGTCCTAATTAATTTAATTAAGTTAACTTCCAAAGTGGTGTTAAGAAGCAGTGCCCTGGGTGATTAACTGTTCCCATATCAAAGTGTTTCACAAACACATTTACTCTGATTAGTGCACACATTATTTTGCAATTAAATACCTCACACAGAGGAATTTATTAAGGCCTTCTTGTCTCTGAGCAAATAAAACAGCCCTCGGATTCTTGGGGAAAAACAATAAAAAAATATTTCTCCCCTTCTCTCAACTGATAGATGGAGGGTGTGTTGAACCATAGCTTTTGCATGTATGCAACTGTTACTAAGACATTTATTCCTCACTGAGATGTTCCTACACCAGAAGTTGTGGCTGCTCCATCATAGGAGGTTTTAAAGAAGAGGCTGGATAGCCACTTCTTTGAAATGGTACAGAGTCTTCTGCTTGAGCAGGGGGCTGGATTAGAAGACCTTCAAGGTTCCTTCCAGTTCTATTCTGATTGTATCACAATGCCCCGTCATCCATCTTGATGATTTTGACCCCATTCTCATGGAATTGTTATGTATGTAGGTTTGAATGTCATTGGTTTAGTTTGAATTGTTCTTGTAAAATGTCAAATATGATTGGTTTGAAAAGTGCGGGAAAACCCTGCACTCTGATTGGCTGGCAACTGTGGCTGCTGGCTATAAGTAGCAGCCGTAGCCCAGCCAAGATGGGTCCATTCGAGCTGTAGTCACTAATAAACTCTTCACTGAAGCTCTTCGCGTCTGACTCTTCATGCAAACTTAACAGACTTCATTGCAACACCTTCTACATGGCCACCTCTGTGTTTTCCAAAGTCCCTTTTCCCCCTTTAAATCTGACTTATTGCACAGTTTAATGGATGAAATCTCAAATATTGCAACAGCTCCTTCCAACCCAGGGATCCAGAAACGTGGACATTTACAATGAGTGATATGCTGATATAAAGATTCTTGTTCAGTGCATCTTTCTCTTCTCCTTTCATTTGTTTTGCACTTTTGAACCATTTCTTGGTTTTATTCGCTATTATTTTACAGAAAGAAAAAAAACCCACAGCATTTCAACTCCGTGACCATCAAATGGATTTGTCCTGGACTCTCAGCTCACTCTGAAATCTCCCCTGGGATTGGATTTTCATTCAAGCCCAAGGAAATTTTGTTTGCAGTCATCTGGTCATTAGTATTCTCTCTGAGAGTCATTGAAGCCACTTGGGGGTTAATCTGTATCTTCGGAGTCACCTGAATCAGAGTGCAAATAACAAGAGCACATAAACTTTTATACTGCTTTGCAAATCTAGACAGCATATTAAAAAGCAGAGACATCATCCTGCCAACAAAGGTGTCAAGGCTATAGTTTTCCCAGTTGCAATGTATGGGTGTGAAAGTTGGACCAAAAGGAAGGCTGAGCACTAAAGAATTGAGGCCTTTGAACTCTGGTGCTGGAGGAGAAGACTCCTGAGAGTCCCTTGGACTGCAAGGAGATCCAACTGGTCAGTCCTAGAGGAGATCAACCCTGACTACTCTTTAGAAGGCCAGATCCTGAAGATGAAACTCAAAGACTTTGGCCACCTCATGAGAAGGAAGACTCACTGGAGAACAGCCAAATGCTGGGAACAATTGAGGGTAAAGAAGAAGGGGACAACAGAGAATGAGGTGGATGGATGGAGTCACTGAAGCAGGAGGCATGAGCTTAAATGGGTTCTGGGGAAAGGTAGAGGGCAGGAAGGCCTGGAGGAACGTTGTTAAATAATATTAATTGAGTTTGGCCTGGATCTTTAAACCTATATCTATTTCACACAGTTATTCAATAAATTGCAATGCCAAGTTGTGTCAGATCAAAACAGATTTATTTATAACAGAACAATCAATAAATATATTATTCTTAAATATATACAGAGTCTTTTCTTCTTTCGTTCCTCTTAAACAGTCCTTCAAGGAACTAGAAGTTACTATGAGAGATTCACGGTTCTTCCTCTCATAACCTCTTCTTAGATATAGCTAACCTCTTTAGAAAGTCCCTTTCTCTTTAGGTTATAGATCTTCTCTCAGATCTCTTTGCTATATCTTCTCATACACAGACCTCAGTCTGTCAGATCCTAATATCTCCTCAAAGTCTTGGATCTTCTCAGTATCTCCAATCTCCTCATTGTCTTTCTCTCTTTCACTTATTTCTCTGTCTCCTAGAAAAATGACAGTTGACAGCCCTTTTATACTTAGGGGCGTGTCCTACAGTATCACAGTGAGGTGTTCAATGCCACCCTGTCATTGGTAGGTTTGATCACCCCATCAAACTCTACTAATTTGTAAACTGCATAGTAACTCCAGAAAGTTCTACTTTCTGACAAACCTTGTCCATGGGGTCATGATGGGTGGGACATGACTTCGCAACTAACAACAACATAATTGTTATGAGTCCCTGCAGCTTGAAACAACTTTGTCACATGCAAAATTGTAGGGATTTCCATTTGATCTCCAGTTTGTCAATGGGGACTCTTGGTTGTTTTATCCCCACTGCTTTCCATTGTTATTTGCAGTCTTTTGTGCAATGAGTCTAACGTGTTGTTGGTTACACCTCCACAATTCACCCAAATGTAGATGGAGAGGTATTAAAAAACGGTGCAGCTTTTCCAACAGCCGCTTTTGCCTCAATCAAAGCCTTTCAGCAAAAGAGCTTTCCCAGAAGAAAGTTAGAAAATCTCTTCTGGATCAGGGCAAGAGAATCTTAATCTTTTTTTATTTTAATTCTCACAATGGCCAATCAGATTTGTATGGGGTGATTGCATGCAGGAAATTCCCCCTTCAACTGGGATATGCATGTTGAGTTGTCTTCAGAACAATCCCTCCCTCCTTTCTTTCCTCCCCTCCCCCTTCTTCCTTCCTCCTTTCCTTCTTCCTCCCCTCCTCCTTCCTTCTTTCCTTCCTTCCTTATTTCCTTCCTTCCCTCCCTCCCTCCTTCCTTCTTCCTTCCATCCATCCTTCCTTCCTTCCTTACTTCTCCTTCTTCCTTTCTCCCTCCTCCTTCATTTTTCCTTCTTTCATTCCGTCATATTATCCTCATTCTCTCCATCATCACTCCTCTTCATTCCTTTCTTCCTCATCATCATCCCTTCCTTTCTTCCTTCCTCCCTTCCTCCTTCCTTCCTTCTTTCCTTCCATCCTTATATCCTTCCTTCCTCCTCTCCTCCTACGGCTTTCTTCCTTCCATCTCCTTCCATTCGTTTCCATATTTCCTTCCTTATATCTTTCCTTCCTTTCTCCCTCCCTCCTCCCCTTCCCCCTCCCCCTCTCTCCCTCCTTCCCTTCCTTCTTCCTTCCTTCCTTCCTTCCTTCCTTCCTTCCTTCCTTCCTTCCTGTAGAATAACCAAGTTGGAAGGTACCTTGGAGGTCTTCTAATCCAATCCCATGCTCAAGCAGCAAGCCCTACACCATTTCAGAAAAAATGATTGTCCAATTTCTTCTTAAAGACCTCCAGTGATGGAACACCTACAACTTCTGGAAGCAAACCATTCCACTGGTTGATTCTTCTCACTGTCAGGAATTTTCTCCTTAGTTCCAAGTTGCTTCTCTCCTTGGTTAGTTTCCATCTGTTACTTCTTGTCCTGCTTTTAGGTCCTTTGGAGAATAGCTTGACTCCCTCTTCTTTGTGGCAACCTCTCAAATATTGGAACTCTGCTGTCATGTTACTCCTAGTTCTTCTTTTTGCTAGACTAGACATACCCAATTCCAGCAACCATTCTTCTTATGTTTTAACCTTCAGTCCCCTAATCATCTTTGTTGCTCTTCTCTACACTCTTTCTACAGTTTCAACATGTTTTTATATTGTGGAGACCAAAGCTGGATGCAATAGTCCAAGTGTGGTCTTATTAAGGCATTCTTAAGTGGTACTAACAGTTCATGTGATCCTGACTTTACCTGTGTTAGCTTCCCTCCTGCTTAAGAAGACAAAAATATTTTGGCTTAACAAAATCCAATATAATATTTTGGCTTAACAAGACCTGACGTTGACCTTTAGTCATTGGGAGAATTTCAGAAAAGCAGTTTTAAGATCTCCCTACATTCACATCCCACCTGTCTTCCCTGGGAGAAATTAGTCCCTTCCCAGCCATGGATGTTTGCTTTTTTGTGTGTGTATTTGCATTCTTTCTTAGAAGTTGACTTGAGGCAGCCTTCTTCGGGCAATCTAGGGAACACCCTTGAGTGAATCAATGTTGAAAAAAAACTAATACTGTCTTCCCTGAATGGGACATGAGTGATCAGGTCTGTGACAGCAGAGACAGAATTATGTTTGCCTAGGGGGGAACTCCTTAGGGATGGAGGATTGATATTTCATGATTGATGAGTTGGCACCTGGAAGCCGAGTCATCAATTCCCTTAAGTGAATGGCCTTGACAGCATCAAGATAACTTTTCCCTCATGCCTAAAATCAGAGATAACCCTTCTGATTTTCCAGCCCCCTCACCAGTTCAGGTAAAAAAAAGAACCACTTAAATCAAGTAGAAGAAGAAAGTTGAAGAATCTGTTGGATGGATGGTCTTCCATCTTCAGGGAAGAGCAGGAAAATGTGCTACAACAATGAAGCATGCAAGAGAAGGTTGGCCACATGTGTTTCATCACTTCTGTTGCATTCAGTTGGTTGGCCAATATCTTCATTGGGTAACTGGTCAGGAAATGGTGTTAGTCTGCCTCATTTCTCTGCCCTGGTTTTCTTCTTTGTTGGGTCGATGGCATCTTCAGTGCATTGATGATGTTACCTAGTTTGGTAAGGAAAGATCTACAGGGAAACAGCCAAATGTAGAGAGCACCAAAAACCTCACAGTTCAACACTCGGATACAAATATTTTCTTCTGTCAGTGCTGCTTCTTATTTTTATATTTTATTTATTTATTACATTTATTTGCTGCCCATCTCACTGAAAGACAACTCTGGGCAGCTTACAATGTTAAAATGAAACCATATTTATCTATTTTGCGTGTGTGTGTGTGTATGTGTGTGTGTGTATGTCTTCCTCTATCTCTCTTTCTCTCTTTCTTTCCCTCTCTCTCTTTATTTCTCTCTCTTTAATGCTCTTTCTGTTCTCTCTCTCTCTCTCTCTTCCTCTCCCTCTCTCTCCATGTAACATCCTTGTCTGATATTAGAAAAGGGATATCATGTTCCCTCTCTGTTTTCTTTCAAGAGTAAACGTCTTCAGATCCTTCAGTCTCTCTTCAGATTATTTAATTATTCCCTAATCCTCATTGTTACCCTTCTTAACACTATTTAGTTTACCCATTGTCTTGCTCAGAACAAACTAGGAGACATCCGACAGTAAAGATAATATATTTTTTAAAGAATATTTAGAATGAAAAATAAAAAAGTAATTTATCATTAAAAAGAAATAGAAATAGAAAGATGATTGATGGTTTAGTAAAGATGATAGATAGATAGATAGATAGATAGATAGATAGATAGATAGATAGATAGATAGATGGATGGATGGATGGATGGATGGATGGATGGATGGATGGA
>CM019149.1:304977295-305045437 GCA_009733165.1 Naja naja
AAAAAGGGATTACTCGAAACAACAAATTGAAAATATTAATCTTTAATCCCTTCAAACAATGACCCATGAATTAATTTATTGCCATCTTCGCTTCATTGCCACTCAGTTATGATGTTGTCGCTGATCACTTTGTACAACAAAACTTTCTTCTTCTCGTATCTTATCCATAAACAAATCTTTAAAGGCTTATCATTCAGTCCTATTCAGGGAAGAAGAAAAAAAAAACCATTAAAAGCTATTAGCAAAGACAGTATCGTATCCAGTTTAACTGTGATCAAATAAACCCACTTCATAAACTTTAGTTCTAGGTGTATCTTTGTGTGTGTGTGTGTGTGTGTGTGTGTGTGTGTGTGTGTGTATAACATTTTGAATACAGTGTATTGTCAGGGCATATCATTTACTGAAAAGCAAAGAAAGAACAAAAGGAATATTAACATGTATACTAATAACAATAGCAATAGTGTAACAGAATAGCTTTAACTAGATTTCTCTTTATATTAGCTTATTTGTAGTTCTGTTGGTTATATTGGTATATTTATAAACCATCTTTATATTTAGTTCATACGTAGCAATCATCTTTCTTCATCTAATTTCCACCTCTTATCTCTAACCACTCGTAAAATCTGTCCCATGTTGAGAAAAAAAATTTGTGTCTTCTTTGTCCTTTATTTTTAATATCAATCTATCCATCTCTGCCCAGTTCAATATTTTCTGAATTTCATCCTCTTCAGATGGAGTGTTCTCGTTTTTCCAGTATTGTGCAAATACAATCCTTGCTGCTGCCAATACATGCAAAACTATACATATAGTCCCTTTATCATAGCCCTCTGGTATTATATTGAACAAAAAATATTTCTGGTTTCAGATCTATTTGTTGCTTGATCATTTTTTCCAACCATGTTTGTATTTTCGTCCACTATTTTCTTGCTTTCATACGAGTCCACCACATATGATAATAAGCGTTCTAGGTGTCCCTTGATTATTCCTTTTAGGTACTGTCTCAAAAGCTTATTTCTTCTTTCTTCGGCTTTTCTGAGGAATTCTTTTATCGATATAACACTTCTCTTTTGAAAATCTAAAATAAAATAAAAAGTCAGAGTCACTTTTTGAGTTAAGATCCACGTATCCAAGTTGTTTTTCTAGTTTGTTATTTATGTGCCTTTTTTTGTGTAACTATTCATTTAGTGACTGGTTGAAGTTATGATAACCCTAAAAAAAAGTGCTTTTCACACTTATGACCGCTGCAGACTTTGCCGTGGTCATGTGATCAAAATCCAGGCACTTAAACAACTGACTCACATTTATGACGGTTGCAATGTAGTCGCCTTTTGTGAATTTCTGACAAGAAAAATTGATGGGGAAGCCAGATTCACTTCACTATTGTGTTACGAACTTCACAACTCCATTTGGCCCAACAGAGGCTCCATTTCCTGAGAGTCTTGCAAAAGAGTAAAGTGGAACAATGACTGATGACCTGCTTTTACTGGTCTACAATAGAAAGCGTTCTCACATATTGCATTACGATGTGATATGCTGGCTTGACAGCCGCAGATAGAAAGACATTACAGAGGGTGGTGAGCACAGCACAAAACATCGTGGGATGATACCACTAGATGATATCTCTAGGGCTCGCTGCCTTAGAAGAGTGAGGAAAATCCTCAGGATGTCTCACACCCTGGTCAGCACTTCTTCACTCTCCTACCATCAGGTAGGAGATAGAGAAGCATAGGCAGCCTCACCAACAGGCTGAAGAACAGTTTCTACCCATGGGCTGTCGGACTCCTGGACAGAAAATAACTTCATGTCAACATAGTATGATAGACTTGCAGGGCTGGCGCGTTGTGCAACAAGGTCACATAGTGTAATAAGATTGGGACTGGGTTAGGGACTTCTGTCCTCACTGCGAGTTGTGTTTGGGGGGGGTGCACGAAGGGAGGCTCAGCCAATCTCATTGTACGCAAGTTGTACTCTGACAATAAAGGTAATAATAACTGCATGGATTCACCTAACAACTGTGGCAAGACAGGTCCTAGAATGGCCCCAAACTCACTTCACAACTATCTTGTGTCAGGGTTCCAAGTAATACACCCATAGCAAATGGTCAGTGTATAAGAATTAATGAACTGGAATAGCCATGGCAACAAGTCAGCCAATGGGTGCTGTTTGGTGACTGAGACATAGTTGTGTGAGCCATGTGAGATATGGCTCACACAACAGAGCCATGCCCTGTGTCAGGGCCTTGGTGGTGCAGGCTGTTAAACACCTAGCACTTAGCTCCAGCTGCCTGTAATTATTGCAGGCTCGAATCCCACCAGGCTCAAGGTTGACTCAGCCTTCCATCCTCTTGGGGTAGGTAAACTGAGGACCCAAGATTGTTGGGGGCAATAAGCTGACTTTGTAAAAATGCCGCTTGGTAATGGGCAGGCATATACAATGGAAGGAAGGCTATTGCTGAGCACATTGGGTTGTATCCCAAAAGATTGTAAGCCACCCTGAGTCTTCGGAGAAGGGCGGGATATAAATATGAATAATAATAATAATAATAATAATAATAATAATAATAATAAAATAATTTGGAGCCTGGGCATGGCTTAGCTTAACTGTACTGTATATATAAGAGTTTGTTGGTCTTTGCTACAGTGTGGTTGTACTTGCTACTTCTTCTCTCTATAGCATGTTGTAAGAGCTGCATGGGTATTGTATACATGCATCATGTTTTATATTATTGTACATAAAAAAGGTTTCTTCTATATAATGAATCCTGCTGAATTCTTTGCTTGTGTGCTGGCTGGATCACTACAAACTCTGACACAAACTCTGAGGTGGGTAGGTTCCTCAAAGAATAGTTTTATTGGATATATCATATTGGCACAGTTCTGGTAAAAACTGACTCTGAAGATCCCTGTGGTTTTCACCTAATTAAAAGCAAAAGATTTTCCCCTTCCCCAAACAATCAGTCACATGGTCCAATCAGGTTGCCACCGGGTTTCCTGGTAATGTCATTCCTCCCCTCTCTGACCAGGTGTGAGAATGTCCTTGGTTCCCAGGAGAAAGTATTTTGTTTTGGCTACAAAACTCCAGCTATCTCTATTCCCTCTTTCCCTATCCCTTAGCTCCAGTGTGGCAACAGTGAAGCCTCAAAATGGCTTTGGTGTGAGCTTCAGGGTTGACATCCAGCTTAGCAACAGAAATTTATATTGAAATCTCAGTCTGTTTCATTTGTTCGTCTTGTGTTACATCTTTGTGAGTTTTACATCCATATTCAAAATAGCTGGATTTTCTACTAATAACTTCTTGTATCTCTTCTTTTTAAGCCATTTTTGTTGTATCAGACAATCTAAAGAGAAGGTTCTCTCAATTTCATCTCCTTAGTGAGTTCTGTCGAATCTTTCCATTGCAGTGTGTACGATAATCTCACAATAATCACATATATTGCAATAATCTTCCATGTTTTTCTTTCTTTCTTTATTCATCAGTCCTAAAAGGAAAGATTGTGGCTTCCATTGGAGATTAATCTTTAAAATCCCTCCTTATCAACGTATACATTTAAATCCAAAATATTTTAGCTTTATTATATGTCCACCAAGAATAATAAAATGTTCCTGTTCACATTTCCCACAAATATTTGAAGTGGCTTTAGTTATTCTAGGAAAGCATGGAGGCTCATTGGTTAAGATGCTGGGCTTGTCAGCTAGAAAGCCTTCAGCCCTGGTTTGAGACCTGAGCACCACCCGACAGGGTGAGCTCCTATTCTTGCCTCAGCCCCTGGCCACCTAGAGGTTCAAAAGCATGCAAATGCGAGTAGATAAATAGTTACCACTTCACTGGGAAGGTAACAACACTGTGTGATGTCACACTGGCCATACGAAAGTGAAAATGTCTTTGGACGGGGTTGGTTCAGTGTGTGTATCTGTGTGTGTGTGTGTGTGTGTGTGTGTGTATGTGTAATATTTTTTCTTTCTTTTTTCTCTCTCTCTTCCTTCCTTCCATTCTTTTTCTTCCTTCCTTCTTTCCTTTTCTTCTTTCTTTCTTTCTTTCTTTCTTTCTTTCTTTCTTTCTTTCTTTCTTTCTTTCTTTTTTCTTCCTCCTTTTCCTTCCTTCCTTCCATCCTTCCTTCCTTCCTCTTCCTTCCTTCCTTCCTTCCCCTTTTCTTCTTCCTTTCTTTTATCCTCTCTCTCCCTTCCTTCCTTCCTTCCTTCCCGTCCCTTCTTTTCCCTTTCTTTCTTTCTTTCTTTCTTTCTTTCTTTCTTTCTTTCTTTCTTTCTTTCTCTCTCTCTCTCTCTCTCTCTCTCTCTCTCTGTCTCTCTCTTTCTTTCTTTCTTTCTTTCTTTCTTTCTTTCTTTCTTTCTTTCTTTCTTTCTACATCACAATACCAAAATATTAAAACAACATAGCTGGAAATATTATTAAAAACTGTCCTAAAATCAAAACTAAGATTAATATTAAATTTAATGTTTCGACAGGGTCAGTTAAACCTTTTTCTGGCATTCCTCCAATGCAGTAGTATCTAATGGGGAGAGAGACACATCTAAGGCTGTGTTTCCCAACCTTGGCAGCTTCAAGACGTGTGTACTTCAACTTCCAGAATTCCCAGCCACCATGGCTGGGTGGCAAATTTTGTGAGTCAACGTCCACAAATCTTAAACTCAATAGGTTTGAGAAACACTCTTCTAACAACTGAGATTTGGGGGGTGGAAACCAAACTTACTCACCCTTGTTCTGTTTCTGGATCCATCAACTTATTCAAAGGAATAAAGCAGAGCCTTGATGTCCCATCACTTGTTTTTTTTTACTGTCTTGTTTTTATGTTTTATGAGAAGCACTTATGCATTTCTTCAGGCAGGAGAAGATAGTGCCTTTTATAAAAGTGTGAAAGAAGGGGGAAAAAAACCTCCTTCTCTTCTTTTTCTACGGCTGCTAAGTAGACAACATGTTACTTTATGGTCGCAATTTCTCCACTGAAAGATCTCGTGCTGAAGATCTGCCTGGAAAAAAAAGTTTTATTTCAGTTCGCAAACTTTCCCAAGGGGCTTAGAGGAGGGCATAGATTTTTCATCCACCAAGAATAATTAAGGCTTGTAAAGGCCATATATTTACTTTGGGATTTGCACTGAGGAAGACAAAACTGGGTGTACAACATTTGTATGAATCCAGCCAGAGAGAAAAGGACGTGATTCATGAGTCAGGGGGCCACTTTTGAACCGTTTCAAGGGGTGGGTTGAATTTTTTTTTTACTTTATTTCCTTTTATTAGAAGAATGTAGAAAAAGATGGGTGATTGCTCCAGTTTGCAATTCCCTGGAGCAGAGAGAGAGAAACAAAAACCCATAATGTTGGCTGTACTGCAAAATAAATTTCATGCAACCTTAGATAATATCCTGGGTTCACATAAGGTGTTTAATTCAAAGCTGGTTTGAGGCTGTCAGCTCTCTAAGGTCAAGAAACACACATTCAGGAATGCCAAGAATGCAAAAGTCATCTTCCTCTTCCTCTTCTCCTTCTTCTTCATCTTCTTTTCTCCTCCTCCTCCTTCTTCTCCTTCTCCTTCTTCCTCCTCCTCCCCTTCTCCTTCTCCCTCTCCCGCTCTCTCCTCTTCCTCTTCCTCTTCCCCATCCTCCTCCTTCCTCTTCCTCTCTTTTCCTTCTCCTTTTCCATCCTCCTACCCCCTCTTTCTCCTCCTCTTTCTCCTTCTCCCTCTCTCTCTCTTCCTCTTCCCTGTCCCCTTTCCTTCCTCTTCCTCCTCTTCCTCTCTCCTCCTCCCTCTGTCTCTGTTAAGTTTGCATGAAGAGACAGATGCGGAGTGCTTCAAGCTCTTTGTTTATTAGTGACTACAGCTTCCAGAACGAACCCACTTTGGCTGGGCTGCGGCTGCTACTTATAGCCAGCAGCCGCAGTTGCCAGCCAATCAGAGTGCAGGGTTTTCCCACTTTTAAACCAATCATTTCTACATTTTACAAGAACAGTTCAAACTAAACCAATGACTTTAAACCTGCATACATAACACCCCTCCCCACTAGGTTCAGTCCATACTCAAAACCCAGCCTATCTAATGCATTCTTTTAAATAGGTGGGGCTCTTACGTGTGCGTTGAGACCTCGTGGTTCAGATAAGGTTCTCACCTTGTGAAAGGTGTCTGCTGACATTTCCTTACTAGGACTTGTAGTAATGGTAGAACCTGTTTGGTTACTACAACCTGGTCTCTCCTCCCAATCCATCTCCAACCCAATGTCAGCACCTAAATCAGGTAATGATGTGCAATCTTCCATTTGTGAAAATGGTTGTTGGTATTGTGACAGGTTTTGGGATGGTTCCTGTCGTGTTAGCTCGTTACACATGGGGTTGATTCTTGCTTGTTCATTACACTCATGATCCTCCCTTCCCCTAGAAGAGGCAGTAGGTATGGGAACCAGAGAGAGCAAAAGCATGCTCCTGAGGCAATCTGGATCTTAACTGATCAATGTGCCTGCTCCAGAGGACACCATCCTCCATTTGTACCCTGTAAGACCTGGGGCCTGTGATTTGGGTTATCTCAGCAGGAATCCATAATGGTTCACCCATAAGGTTCTTAGCATAAACAGAATCACCCACAGTGAATGTGCAAATTTTGCTAGTGGAATCTAGTGGTGTGTTGGGTGCGTAAGTGGGATGAAGGCGATCAAGGGTTTCCTACCCATCAACAATTCAGCTGGGGACAAATTAGTTGAGGGGTTGGGAGTGATATGCTGAACACTGAGAAGTTTTTCAACTCTCTCAGTGATATCCCCTGGACCCAATTGCTGAAGTTTTTCCTTGGTAAATCGTACCATACGTTCAGCCCGGCCGTTAGCTGAAGGATGCCCAGGGGCTGTCAGGGCATGTCTGATACCCTGTTGTGCTAGATATGATTCAAAAAGGTTGGATGTAAATTGAGGGTCATTGTCAGAAACAAGCACATCAGGTAACCCGTGAGTTACAAAAGCTTTTAAGCTGTTTGATGACAGCTTCAGTTGTGGTGGATGCCATAGGGATAACCTCTAGCCATTTGGAATATGCATCAACTATAATAAGGAAAGTGTGCCCTCTGGTAGGGCCAGCAAAATCAATGTGAATCCTGGACCATGGGCCCCTAGGACATTCCCATTCCTGTGTGGGGCGAGAGGTGGGGCAGGCCTGACTACCTGACAGTTGGGACAAGATGCAACCCAGTTTTCAACCATTTTGTCAATACCTGGCCACCATACATAACTCCTGGCCAATCCCTTCATTCTGACAATACCTGGATGACCCTCATGTAACATTTCCAAAACCTCTTTTTGCAGTTTTGCAGGAATAACCACCCTGTTACCCCACAAAATACATCCTCTTAATACAGATAATTCAGTTTGCCTGGATTTAAAAGGTTGGGCAAGTTGAGGTAGATCTTGAAGAGGCCAACCTTTCTTAATCCAGCCTATAACAGGAGCCAATAAAGTGTCTTTGGCAGTCTCTCTGGCAATTTCAGCAGCGTGTACTGGAAGCTTGGCAACAGTTTCTAGGAAAAAGGTGTAAGTCTCAGGAGCAAAGTCCTCAGTGTGAGAAGGAAGTGGGCAGCGACTCAAAGCATCTGCATGCCCAATGTCTTTGCCAGGCCTGTGGATGAGTTTGTATGAATAAGCAGCAAGAAATTCAGTCCACCTCAGCATTCTTGGTGACAGGATAGTGGGCGTAAGTTTGTCTCCTGCCACAATGCCTAACAGAGGTTTGTGATCTGTGACAATGGTAAATGTTCTCCCATATAAATACTCATGGAATTTCTTGACAGCTGCAACAATTGCCAAGGCTTCCTTGTCCAGTTGACTGTAGTTCCTCTCTGCTTTGGTCAAGGTGTGAGAGTAAAATGCAATAGGAGCTTCCCTCCCGCTGGGAAGCCTGTGGCTCAAACCCCACCCTCCACCTCAAAAGGGGATGCATCACAAGTCAGTACAACAGGCAAATTCTCAGAGAACTGTATCAGTACAGCATCAGGCGATTAGTCTTTTAATATTGTTAAATGCAGATTGTTCTTTTCTGCCCCAGACCCACAGACTTTTTGTCTAATAATCTGGGCAGTGGTTCTGCAATGGTAGCCTTCTGAGGTAGGAACATGTGATAAAAGTTAATGAGTCCAAGGAAGGCTTGCAAATCTGTTTTACATTTTGGTCTAGGGGCTTCTTTGATTGCCTGAACCTTGGCATCTGTGGGGTGGATACCATGCTTGTCAATCATATAGCCCAAGAACTCAACCTTGTCAGTTCTAAGAGTGCATTTTTCTTCCTTGACTTTTAACCCGCTTTTTGAATCTGGTAAGGACTTCTCTGAGTCTCTCTTGTAACTGAGTGTCATTTTCAGCAGAGATTAACACATCATCAAAGTAAGGTACTACCCTGGCAGTCCTTGGAGCATCCTTTCCATAAGGCTTTGGAAGATGCCTGGTGCCACGCTTACTCCAAACTGTAAGACTGTACCCCAGCCAAGTGAATGTAGTAAATGATGCACCACTGGAACTGGATATGCGCTCTGTTGAAGCGCATGGTTCAATGTCCCCTTATAGTCTCCACAGATTCTCACTGACCCATCAGTCTTGACTGGTGTGACTATGGGTGTCTCCCACCTGGAGTGGTCAGTGGGCTCTAAAACTCCTTGAGCTATTAGTTTATCTAATTGTGCATCAATTTTTTCCTTTAAGGCAAATGGGACCCTTCTGGGCTTTAAGCGAATTGGTGGCACCTTGGGATCTAGATTGAAAGTGATAGGGGTCCCCATATACTTGCCCAATCCATCGCTGAAGACCTCTGGAAACTCAGACTTCAAGGCCTCCTCCCATTCAGTGTTGCTCGTGATTGATGCCAGTCACCTCGATGCCTAGTGGATTGAACCACTCAAGTCCCAGCAAGCTTGGGATCCTTGTCCACGATGGTCAGGCAAGCGTTTGGTGTGGCCTTTGAACTTCACGTTGAATTCTCTTGTTCCAACTACTGGAATCTTGTTCCCTTGGTAGTCTTTAAGAGTCAGTGCTTGCTTCTTGAAATGCTTCTTCTGAATGTTTGGGAGTAGTCTGTGAATAGTGTCCCATGACACCATAGATAAATATGAGCCTGAGTCCACTTCCATTTGGCAAGGCCTTCCTTCAATTAGTACCTTGACATGCACTTTTCTGTTATTGATAGAAGAAGAATGACCAATAGTTACTGTCTGATGAGTTTCATTCTTCCCTTTGCTTCTGTGCTGCCCCATTTTCTCACTGAGGTTGTTGGGCTTGAATTCTTTGTCAGGAAACTTCCTTCTGTTGGGTGGAGTTCTGGATGATTTGCAGACTCTTGCTAGGTGTCCTCTTTTCACAACGGAGGCAGATGGTATCTAGGAACTTGCATTCAGTCCGGGGGTGGCTTCCCCCACAACCTCTGCAGTAGAAATCTTGCCTCTTTCTTCAAGATGACTTTAAACCTGCATACATAACAGTCTCCTCCTCCTTTTCCTTCTCCCTCTCCCTCTCTTCCTCTTCCTTGTCCCCTTTCCCTCCTCCTCCTCCTCCTCCTCTTCCTCCTCCTCCCTCTTCCTCCTCCTCTTTCTCCTTCTTTTCCTCTTCTTTCTGGCAGCCCTTTAGTTATTGGAACACTGCTATTATATCACTCCTATGTGTCATCCTTATTTTCAATAGACTAGTTGGTTTTTCTCCTGGTTTGCTTCTTGTGGATTAGCAAGTTATATGTTTCCCGCCTGTTTGAGGTGCCTGTGCTTTGGTGCATGGTGCAACCTTTGAAGGATGCTGTGTATTCCACAACTGAGATCCAGTTAGATTTTAAAAAATATTGAATGCTTGTGAGGGTTAAAACGTAACTTTGACACCTGTGAAGGTAAGTTCTTAGGCAAAGTTACAGCAAGCCATTGAAGGCAAGGTCCCTTTGAAATATTTCCTTTCCACAATTTACACATTTCTAGACAGTCAAACTCCCTGGCCAGTTTTCTCAGTCTCTGCAACAGTCTGTCACAAAAGCAGCAACCAGATCAAGCGTGTGTATGAAGGCAGCCAGAGTGGATGAAGGTCAGAGTGAACTACTTTCATTTAGGAAACTGTGCGTATGGAGACGTACAAATATGATGGGATCATATGGGAAGGCACAGCACCTTTGCTCCATGTCACTCTTTCAAACAGCCTTGCTTTGATCTTGGAAATGAACATGGCTGAAAAGTCAAGGAAATGCAAAGAAGGACTAGAAATAAATGGGAAGGGTTTTAAGCAATAGACAGACCTAGATGAGAGAGGGTGGGGATAGATAGATAGATAGATAGATAGATAGATAGATAGATAGATAGATAGATATTGATTTTTCAAGAAGATATTCAACTACCATTTGTCAGAAATGGTATAGAGATTCCTGCTTGGGCAGGAGGTTGGACTAGATGACCTACAAGGTCCCTTCCAACTCTGTTAATCTGTAATCATAGTAGATAGATAGATAGATAGATAGATAGATAGATAGATAGAGAGATAGAGACAGACAGACAGACAGACAGACAGACAGACAGACATATGGATAGCTAGACAGCTAGACAGCTAGACATGATTGATAGATAGATAGACAGACAGATTATAGATATAGATAGACAGATATAGATGGCTAGACAGCTAGACAGCAAGACATGTAAAAAGAAAGAAAGAAAGATGATAGATAGACAGAAAGACAAACAGATAGACAGGGACAGGCAAATAGACAGATAGCTAGACAGAGATGATAGATGATAGATAGATAGATAGATAGATAGATAGATAGATAGATAGATAGATAGATAGACAGACGACAGATGAGGAAGAACAAAACTGGTGTCATCACATAATGAATCTCACCTCCAATTATTTCTATTTAGGAATCCAAGGCTCTTTGGTCAGCCAAAGGCTACCGTGCCATCAGAGGTGCTGCCTGCCTCATTTTGCCTGTTTTTTTCCCTCTCTCCTGTAATAATTGTTGGTTAATGGGTTGAAGGAGACAGGATTAGTTTTTTTCAATTTATATTCAGCACCAGCTCCCTTCATTTAATGTCCCTACTGGTGAACTGGTGGTGAATTATTGACTACTTTCAATGTGGCTGCAAACAGCTTCTGAAGGAGGCACATTCGCAAGGCCAAACTGTGCACTGTAGAGGGGTCTGATCTTCCTCCTCCTCCTTCTCTCTCCCATCTTTCTCCTCCTCCTTCTTCTCTCCTTCCTCCCATCTCCCTTCTCCATCTCCTCTCCCTCCCATCCTCCTTTTCCTTTTCTTCTCCTTCCCCTTTTTCTCCTTCCCTTCTTCTCCTTCTCCTCTCTCCCCCATTCTCCCTTTCCTTCTCCTTCTCCTTCTCCTTCTCCTTCCGCTCTCCTCCTGCTTCCCTTTCTCCTTCTTCTCCTCCTCCTTTCTCTCTTTTCCATTCAGAGAGACCTCCGCAGCTTGGTCTATCCAATTCTGAATGGCCAGGAGGTTTATGTATAGTTAAATGTCTGGAATTTAAGCTATATTATTGATAATGGGTCTTGCTCAAAGTGATTACCCGGTGACTTAGAAAATAAAATACAGCCAGCAGGAGACTGGTTTGACAAGCCCTTCAAATTACTTCTACAGCCAGCAATCTCCTTCCACTAGCAACCTCTGCTTCTTCCAAGGCAATTTGCTTCAAGGTTTTGTCCAGAATCTGCGTTTCTAAGACAACAGAGCATTGCGGCCCAAACCTGGCTCACCTAATGAAATCCCATCAATTCGAAGTTGCAACATCAACTTCTTTGCATGCATACCAAGCAGCAATACTTTAGCTTTGCTGAGTGACCCTGAGCCACGACAAAACCAGGGCTGAGACCTCTTTGCCCACAACATTGCAAAAGGCAAAAACAGAAAAAAAGGCAGATAGAGTGAGACATTGTAGTATTTTAGACAGCATATCCTTTTGACCTTATTATCATTTACCATATTTTTCGGAGTATAAGACACACTTTTTCCACCACCACCCCAAAAGTGGGTAGAAATGTCTGTGTGTCTTACACAGTGAATGTTTCCAAAGACCCGCCTACCCGCCAGCCCCCACTCTTCAGCCTCTGCCACCCAGCAATTTGCCTCCTTGCAGTGAACAGCAAACAGCCAGTTCCAGTTTCGGTTTCAGCGCAGCTTGAGTAGCACAAGCAGCTGATTGTCGGTTGGATCGGCCTCCTGACGATCAGCTGTTTCAGGGTGCAGGGATCGCCATCGCCTATTGTCACCTCCGTGTGCCCCATTTTTGGCCTCCACATGCCCCATTTTCCACCCGTTCTGATCCTTGCTGCCTGGAACGGGCAGAAAATGGGGCACATGGAGACCAAACATGGGGTGCGGGGAGGCTGAAAACTGGGTGCAGAGGCAGAGAATGGAGGTGGCAATAGGCGACCTGAACAGGCAGGAAACTATACCATTTCAGGCAAATGGGTATCCAATCTGTTCTTAAAAAACCTCCACTGTTGGAGCATTCACAACTTCTGAAGGCAAGCTGTTCCACTGATCGTTCTAACTGTCAGGAAACTTCTCCTTAGTTCTAGGTATAGTGTAGATCTGCAGTATAGTAGTGTAGTGTAGTGTAGTGTAGAGTAGAGTGGAGTGGAGTGGAGTGGAGTGGAGTGGAGTGGAGTAGAGTAGAGTAGAGTAGAGTGGAGTAGAGTGGAGTAGATAGAGTAGAATAGAATTCTTGTCAGTATATTCATGAACTGAAATAGAGCTTGGTAACAAGGTCAGCCAATGAATAGGCATAGCAACTAAGTCAGCCAATGAGGATAGTTTGGAAACTGAAACTGAAGATAGCCTAGGTGTGGCTCTATGTTAAGCTCTGCAACTCTGCAGCTTTGTTGTGCTCTGCGTCTGTTTATTGAAAATAACTGATAACAGATAATCAGAGTTGGAAGGGACCTTGTAGATCACCTAGTCCAAACCCCCACCCAAGCAGGAGACCCTACACCATTAGTGACAAATGGCAGTCCAATCTCTTCTTGAAAGTCTCAAGTGATGGCGCTCCCACAACTTCCGAGGGCAACTTCTGTTCCATTGGTTGATTGTTCTCACTGTCAGAAAGTTTCTCCTTATTTCCAGGTTGAATCTCTCCTTGATCAGTTTCCATCCATTATTCCTTGTCTAGCCTACAGGCCCTTCAGAAAGTAGCTTGACCCCTTCCTCCCTGTGGCAGCCCCTCAAATATTGGAAGACGCTATCATGTCCCCCTGGTCCTTCTCTTTACTAGACTAGCCAAGCCCAGTTCCTGCAACTGTTCATTGTATGTTTTAGCCCCCTAATAATCCTGGTTGCTCTTCTCTGTACTTTTTCTAGAGTCTCAACATCTTTTTTTATAATGTGGTGAACAAAATTGGATGCAGTATTCTAGGTGTGGTCTTACTAAGACTTTATAGAATGGTATTAGTACTTCCCTTGATCTTGATTGTATCCCTCTGTTAATACAACTTAGGATTGCATTAGCTTTTTTGGCTGCTGCTGCACACTGCCGGCTCATGTTTAGCTGGTTGTCCGTTAAGACTCCAAGATCCCTCTCACAATTACTGCTATTGAGCCTGGTTTCACCCAGTCTATATGTGTCCTTTTGGTTTTTCTTGCCTAAGTGTAGGACTTTACTTTCCTCTACATTGAATTTCATATTGTTAGATACGGCCCAGTGTTCTAGTCTGTCAAGATCCATCTGGATCTTGAGCCTATCTTCTTGGGTGTTAGCTATTCCTGCCAGCTTAGTATCATCTGCAAATTTGGTAAGTTCCCCTTCTATTCCCTCATCTAAGATGAAACTAACTTGCTTGCTTGCTGAAGACTGGAGCTCTGCTCTAAACTTGCAACATGTTTCTGTTTGAGTTTGCTCCATGTCGGAGAACTCTACAACTGGTTTGTAAAATCTACTTATGTTTATAAAGATGTTAAATGAAGCATCAGCCATCTGTGTTTATTTTTCTGGTGCTGAATTGTCACTGCAAACCTCTCAATAATTCTTTATTGGCCTACTGTGATTGGACACACAAGAAGTTTGTCTTTGATGCATAAGCTCTCAGTATAAAGATATAAAGTTGACTCCTTCTTCTTTGCAGCATCCTCTCAAATATAGGAAGACTGCTATCATACCCTCCTAGTCCTTCTTTTCATTAAATTAGACATACCCAGTTCCTGCAATGTTCTTATGTTTCAGTCTCCAGCCCCCTAATCATCTTTGCTGCTCTTCTCTGCACTCTTTCTAGAGTATCAAATCTTTTTATATATAGTGGTGACCAAACTGGATGCTGTAGTGTAAAAAAACTGGTAAATAAACTGATATTAAACACTTCACGTGATTCAGAGAGTCAGATGCAGGAAATTAAGGGAAAATTAAGGGAGGGGATGGCAGGAACAATGTACCAGTAGGCATGTTGTATGCAAGTGGAAGAAAAAGAAGAAGAAGCAATTTCTCTAGAAGGCAAAAAAAAAAAAAGGATTTCTGATTCAACAGGGTTACTAGGCGTTGGTGGGAGGGAGTGAAAAGATTTCCTATCAGTGACAAAAAGCATGTTTCACCACTTCAGTAAAGTCTTAGCAGTCATATTCTTCCTGCTGCCTTCCTTGTAACCTTAATTCTATAACCAATTACTGGATCACAGCATAGAATCACAGAATGTAAAAGTGGGAAGGACCGTGGCCTTTATTTTATCAGGTTTTCTTCCCAGGGTGTTTGGAATGCACAGTCAACCAGGAAATTGGTTGTTTTGTGCCCCATTTAGTTAACAGAATAACAGATTTGGAAGGGACCTTGGAGGTCTTCTAGTCCAGCCTCCTGCTTAAGCAAGAGACCCTATACCATTCCAGAGAAATGGTTGTCCAATCTCTTCTTGAAAACCTCCAGTGATGGGGCAACCATAATTTCTGAAGACAAGTCGTTCCATTGATTAATTGTTCTCACTGTCAGGAAGTTTCTCCTTAATTCCAGGTTGCTTCTCTCCTTGATTAGTTTCCATCCATTGTTTCTTGTTCTGCCTTCAGCTGCTTTGGAGAATAGGTTGACCTCCTCTTTTCTGGTGGCAGCCCCTTAGGGGGGTCTACGACAACGCACCAGGGCCAATTCGTCATGGCCAACTTGGCACAGCAACTTGCTATGGCCAATTGACCATGGCCAACTCGCTGTGAGACAATTCGCCATAGGACAAGTTACACAAATATTAATAATAATAATAATTTATTAGACTTGTATGCCGCCCTTCTCCCTAAGGAGTCAGGGCAGCGAACAATAAAAACCGAACAATTACAATAAAAATAGATTAAACAAATACAAGTCTAACGAACAGTAAAAATTAAAACAATTAAAATAGCCCCCCACCCCGGGTCAATCCAGACCCGCCTGTTGAAACAACCAGGTCTTCATGTCCCGGTGGAAGGAGCGGAGATCAGGGGCCAAACGGAGATCCACGGGGAGCTGGTTCCATAGGGCGGGCTCCCCCACAGAAAAGGCCCTAGCCCTGGGGGCTGCCAGCTGACAATGCCTAACCGATGGTACCCCAAGGAGGCCCCTCCTATGGGAGCGCATAGGGCGATCAGAATGTGATGCTGGCAGGAGGCACTCCCTCAAGTACCCTGGACCCAAGCCGTATTGAAGAAATAGTGGAATAGAATCATTAGAGAAAGGATGCTAAAGGAGGGACAAAATGAAATGTGAATGAAAATTAAAAAAAAATTGTAAATATTTATTTATTTATTTATTTATTTATTTATTTATTTATTTATTTATTTATTTATTCGACTTATACTCTCCAAAGGACTCGTGGCTTACAACTAAAATACAACAATAAATTAATTAATTAAAAGAATATTAAACAAATTAAGCCGAATTAAAATTTAAAAACCCTTAGTTAAAACAACCCCAACCCCAGAGAATCTGCACAGCCCAAATTAAATTGAATTGTTGAATTGTCCTGCAGCAAGTTGTCTCATGGTCAATTGGCCATGGCAAGTTGATTGGCAGGTTGACTGTGGAGAGTTGACTGTGACCAGTTGGCCCATTCCAGCCCTTTAGATATTGGAAGGCTGTTATCATGTCCCCCCTGGTCCTTCTCTTCATTAAACTAGATATACCCAATTCCAGCAATCGTTCTTCATTATGTTTTAGCCTCCAGTCCCCTAATCATCTTGGTTGTTCTTCTCTTCACTCTTTCTAAGGTCTCAACATCCTTTTTATATCATTGTTTTTTTCATATTATTTTTACTATTGGTTTATTATTGATGATGGTGGTGGTGGTGACATTACAATGGTGATTGGTGCCAGTTTGCCCTTGTTATGCTTAGTTTTCCCTACTTTAATGCTACTTCAACATCATTCATCTTCCAACTGTGGTGGCCAATCAGCTTTTATTATGGGATTGCCCTTTATCTGTTTGGCTCAGTTTGGGACAGTTTGTAGATGTGATACATGAATAAGGGGATGATGAATGAATTATTAGAATGAATGAATGAATGAATGAATGAATGAATGAATGAATGAATGAATGAAATTCATTTGTATGAATCAATAAATAAGGGTGTGAATGAGTGACTGAATGAATGAGATTCATGGATATTTTCTGTGAAGACGTTTCGCTTCCCAACTAGGTAACATTGAAAAATGAACCAAGGGTCCCACAGTTCAATCCTGAGCTACAAATATTCCCTTCTAATGGAATAACAGAGTTAGACGGGACCTTGGAGGTCTTCTAGTCCAACCCCCTGCTCAGGCAGGAAACATTTCAGACTATTGGATGAGATTGTGTCCATAAGAGTCTTGGACTCCAATGTCCTACCTTCTAGCTTTCTGAGATGCTCAGGGAACTCCGGGCACATAAATCAATCTGAAGTGGGGGGGAAAAACACAATTTTAATTTGTCCACACCTTCCCAAGCATTGGGGGTGACCTTATTTCTCTGCTCTGTGTCACTTCCAGAGCACGAGAGGGATTTTACACACGGCATGGGTGTGACCGTGTCAGTTCTTTCTCTCTATATTTGGCTATTTTAGCTCAGCTTTTCCTAAAGTCTCAAATCAAGAGCAAAACAGAAAGTCAGTGCTAAACAAAGGTGGCAAAATCAGGTCAATATATATCTACATGCTGTATATATATATGTATATATGTGAATATGTGTACATACACATATATAGATGCATACAGAACACACACAACACTCTCATATGTATGTGTGTGTTATGTATGTATATATGTACACACACATACACTGACTTTTTATTTCCCCCAAAAAACCCTCCAAACACCTAAGCAGTGTTGATTGTATGTATATATATGTATGCATGTATATATGTATGTACATGCATATATATGTATGTGTGTATGTATATGTATATATGTGTATACACACACACATATACACATATATATATATATATATATGTGTGTGTGTGTATGTGTTAGTATAGTATGTACACACACACACACACACACACACACACACATACACACTGACTTTTTTTCATTTCCCCCCCAAAAATCCTCTAAACACCTAAGCAATGTTGGCTGTGTATGTATGTATGTATGTTTACTTACACACACACATACACACATATATAGTGGGAGAGAGAGGGACGAGGGAGAGAGAGAGAGAGAGAGAGATACAACCCTCTAATCCCTTTTATCTGGGTGGAGTCTCAGGGTGATTGAATGTAGCTGAGCATTTACTGGCCAGATGCCCTTCCTGGTGCCTATGCGGAGTTCACAGCAGATATTTCATCTTTGCACCCTGATAAAGAAATATCTGTTGTGCTGCCTAGGACTGAACTCTCAACCTTCTGAGTGGGAGGCGAGGGTCTTCACCTCTAGGCCACCACTAACATATGTATTAGTGTGTGTGTACTTAAGTGTGCATGTGTGTGTGTGTGTGTGTGTGTGTATTTCTCCAGCAAGAACTCTGAAGATTTTTTTCTTTCTTTCCATCTCGTTCTTTCTTTCTTTCTTTTTAATTAGGCACTTTACAGAAAATATATAAGCAGGCATTAAAAAAGAAACAAGATAAAAGATAAAGGAATGAAATACAAATGAATAAACAAGGAATTTAAAATGTCACCAAGATTATGCTTTTCGGGGGTATCATTAATTAATTATGAATAAGTGAATATATTATATTGTTTTAAAAGATTAATAATTGCTGTTAAGATTTAAGCTAAACATGAATCTCAAGAAGCATGGTCAACACTATACAAATCACCCAGAAAGATTATGTGCTTCCACATTATTAACTACATCTCATAAAATTGAAATATGGACTCTGAACGTCGAGAAACCCAAATTTTTGGATATGGCACAAATTCACGTTATAGTCAAGGAACGCTTTGCCCTGTGCAATGAATTCTACATCAGATTTATTTTAAAAAAATAGAATAAAATTATTCTACACTTCAAAGCAATCCTCCCAAGTTTGTTCACCATTCTGTCAAGGAAGAAATAAAGCAAACTTTCCAGGAAAAAAAATAGCGATCAGCTAATTCAGTACAGGTAGTCCTCAGCGTACCACTACAACTGAGCCAGTGGTGGTATTCTACCAGTTCGGCCTGGTTCTACCGAGCTGGTAGCGCCAATGAGCAGTGGAGACCGAACTGGTTCTCTCCGCTGATCTGCTGTTGGGCCCACATGCCTGCCCAGGCTCCTATACTCACCCCCTATCTGCTGAATTTGAAGCGCAGCTGTTTTGTGCGGCACAGAATAGTGCCGCACGGCAGCTGCTGAAGTGACCGGGATCCTGCAGGCTTGCAGGAGGCGAGTTAGAATGCCTCTGCGCCTGTGCAAATGCCTCTGTGCCTGTGCAAAGTGCGTGTTTGGCAGACACGTGCATGCTAAGTGTGTGCACGTTTGCAAAGCGTGCTCACCAAGCCACGCCCACTGAACCGATGGCAAAAATATTTGAATCCCACCACTGCCTGTGATCCTGTTTCCCTCCTCCCCCCTGGGTGTTTCATAAACCAGATCTCCAATTGAGCTCCTTCAAAGGCTGGGTGTCATAAGTCACATTCTCCAACTAAATATATTCACAGGCATACTCACCCATACTCACCTTTATCCCCTGTTTTTGAAGCACAGCTGCTTTGTGCGGCACCAAGTTAATTAAAAGTTAAACAAAGTTGTCTTACTGGTTAATGAGTCTTACTAGTTAATGAATATTTCAGCTTTAACCACCACAACACAAGAGCACTCAACAGATATAAACTAAATGTAAACCAGAGTTGAGTTTGGAGTGGTTTACATTTAGTTTATCCTTATTTCTAGGTTGAATCTCTCCTTGTTCAGTTTCCATCTATTATTCCTTTCTTGGCCTTTGGATGCTTTGAAAAATAGCTTGACCCCCTCCTCTGTGTGCCAGTCCCTCAAATACTGGAAGGCTGCTATCATGTCTCCCCTCTTCAATAGACTAGCCAGCCTCGTTCCTGCAACCGTTCATTGTATGTTTTAGCCTCCAGTCCCCTCATCCTCTTTGTTGCTAAGAAGCTAGTTGTGGAGTAGGACAGGGAAATTGCAAAAAAGAATGATGTGGAAGAGAGAAAACCACACCCTATTGTTGCTAGAACAATTCCACAGAAATGTCCATGACATCACCTGGAGCCAAACATAATGTCAGCCTTGGAAGCCATTTTTTTTCTTGGAAGCTTCAAGGCCTGGGGATTTGGGAGGGGGGATTTCATAGTGAGGTAGAAGATTAGACTCAATAACATTCTTTCTCAGAGAGTCAAGGACAGGTTGCCCTGCACCGGGAGAGGAGTGACTGGAGGAATGTCTCCAGTTGGACAAATATTTGATTGGGCCATGATGATGGATGCAGGGGATTGATCTTTGATTTTCTTTTAGGGAGGGAAAACCCAAAACTCTCAGATTCAGGTTTTCCCAGATGTGCCAATATGACAACTCTAATAAAATGGAAGTTTGAGGAAATGTCTGTCTCAGAGTTCATTAGTTTGGAGTTGGTTAGTTGGAATGCTGACACATAACTCAAGAGATGATTCTACCTTTACCCCATTCCATCATCTGAGTATTCCAGAAGGACCATTGACATTACACGAAATCCTTTGAAGCTTGGTTCTACAGTAGGAGGACAATTAACTTGTCAACAAGACTTGGAGGCAGGGAGTGGCAGAGAAAAAAAACAGAATAAATCAGTAAGGATGGCTACGAGCTTGCATTTGTGTGCATTTCTAGATCTTTGCCAGCTGATGATTCATAGATTTATGCAAGTTAGAGAGGAGAGAGAGAGAGAAAAGATGAGTTGACAGGTCACCCTGCCTATAAAAGAGACACTGAAGGATTGTTCCCTCTGGCCTATTCATCAGGGCTTTGTCTGGTCCAATTTTCAATGACTCACACGAAAGTGGCTTTCCAACCAATCTCTTGAGGGGCTATCAGCTATGGTTCAGCAATGGGAAAGTTTTCCTGGCATGGAGTTGTGCCTTTAATGGATTGTCTCTCCTGCCCTGGTGAGACACCTCCTTTGGACAACTCCCTTGAGTGATGGCCAAGAAGGGGTGAAGATAATGGTGGGACTAATGGAGGTTCAGCAGTGAGTGGCATGTTGGGTGATGTCATCTCAAGCCTTCCATAACTACCTCTGGAGTCAATCAGTTAATTCAGGAATTACACCCAGGCAGAGGGGGCCAAGACAGTGTCAGTGTCAGAACTCCAACATGTACCCCCATTCAAATTATAAGTTTTTAGCCACATCTCTTAGAGTAAAAAAGATTGTTTTATTAGGAGTTAACATGTCGGCATTTCCTAGTTGCAACTGACTCTGACACATCATTCATTTCACCCTTGACCCTAGCCTTCTTCTCATCCCTATAGGGTTGCTCGAATTCATGCCGGCATGGACTCTGATTGGCAGTGGTCTGATGATGGGGTGGCGACGGGTCTGGTGGATTTTATCTGGGTTGAGTTTGACCCGGTCTCCCTTGATGAGGTGGACAGGATCATGCGGAGGCTGTCTTCCACCATGTGTTTATTGGACCCGTGTCCTTCCTGGTTGGTGTATGCCTCCAGGGAGGTTACATGGCTGGCTCCAGGCAATTGTCAACGCCTCCTTGAGTGAGGGGTCTTTCCGCTGCCTTGAAAGAGGCGGTGGTGAGGCCCCTCCTCAAGAAGCCTGCCTTGGACCCGGCCATTTTCAACAACAATCGTCCAGTCTCCAACCTTCGCTTTTAGAAGGTTGTTGAGAGCGTGGTGGTTCAGCAGCTTCCCTTGTTCCTGGAGGAAGCTGATTATTTAGACCCGTATCAATCGGGCTTCAGGGCCGGACACAGCATGGAGACAGCATTGGTCGCACTGATGGATGATCTCTGGAGGGCGGGACAGGGTTGTTCCTCTGTCCTTGTCCTGTTAGATCTCTCAGTGGCTTTCGATACCATCGACCATGGTATCCTTCTGCAGCAGCTCAGAGGATTGGGGGTGGGGCCACCGTTTTGCGGTGGTTCTCCTCCTTCCTCTCGGGCCGTTCACAGTCGGTGTTGGCAGGGGGCAGAGGTCCCCGAGGCCCCTCACTTGTGGGGTGCCCCAGGGGTCTGTTCTCTCGCCTCTCCTGTTTAATATCTATATGAAACCACTGGGCAAGATCATCTGAGGTTTTGGGGTGAGGTATCATCAATATGCTGATGATACCCAGCTTTATATCTCCACCCCAGACCCGATCAGTGATGCTCTCTCCGTGATGTCCCAGTGCCTGGAGGTGGTACGGGTCTGGGTGGGGAGTAATAGGCTTTAGCTGAACCCCACCAAGACTGAGTGGCTGTTCTTACCGGCATCTTGGTCTTTATTGGATGTCGCATCTTTGGTCATGGGGGGAGAGGTGTTGCCCCCTGTGGATAGGGCGAGGAACCTGGGTGTCCTCCTGGATTCACAGCTTGGTTTGGAGGAGCATGTGGGAGCTGTGGCCAGGGGAGCTTTTGCCCAGGTTCGGCTGGTTCGCCAGCTGTGCCCTTATTTGGACCAAGATGCCCTTCGAATGGTTACTCATGCGCTCGTCACCTCTAGAATCGACTACTGCAACGCTCTTTACATGGGGCTCCTCTTGCGGAAGACCCGGAGGTTGCAGATGGTGCAGAATGTGGCCGCGCTGGCTGTGATGGGGGTATCCCGATACTCCCATGTTACACCCTCCTGCGGGCTTGCATTGGTTGCCGGTTGCCTCTCGGTCGCCTTCAAGGTGTTAGTAACAACTTATAAAGCCCTAAATAGCTTGGGTCCAGGGTACTTGCGGAACGCTCCTGCCAGCATCACTTTCCGATCGCCCTGTTGGCTCTCATAGGAGAGGCCTCCTTGGGATACCATCGGTCAGGCATTGTCGGCTGGCGGTTCCCAGGGCTAGGGCCTTCTCCATGGGAGCACCTGCCCTCTGGAATCAGCTCCCCGTGGATCTCTGTTTGGCCCCTGACCTCCGCTCCTTCCGCCGAGACCTGAAGACTTGGTTGTTTCCACAGGCCGGCCTGGAATGACCTGGGGGGCGGGGTCTGAGGGTTTTAACCTTCTTAACTTTTTAATTGTATTCGGCTTGTTTACTTATTTAATTGTCTTTTTATTGTAAATTTGTCCTGTTTTAATGTTCGCCGCCCTGAGTCCTTAGGGAGTAGGGTGGCATACAAGTCGAATAAATAATAATAATAATAATAATAATAATAATAATAATAATAATAATAATCCCCTGGATATATATTCTCCAATGAGACACATCCATAACCAAGTCATGCTCTCCAGTAATTATCTTGCACGCCAACAGCTTTGGCTGCCAAGGCGATTATCTGAAGCATTTAAGGAATGCACTGCTTTCCCCACTCCCCTTCTGCTGGCAACTAAAAAGACCAAATAAGGTTTTTTTTTAGTTGACAGTCAGTTTTGGAAGTCATATTAACACCAGAAGCTTCTATGCTGCCATATTCCTGTGCTTGGGAAATTAGGAGAGGGGATTTTTAAGAGTATTAGCAGTTAGACATAATAGCATTCTTCTTTTCAGTCAAGGTCATGTTATTCCTGCACCTGGAGAAGGAGTGGTTGAAGGGATATCTCTAGTTGGGAGAGATGTTGATTGGGCCATTGATGGTGCAGGGGTTGAGTTTTGACTTTTGATTTACTGAGGGAAAACCCAGAACCCTCAGATTTGGGTTTTCCCAGGTGTGCCAGTATGACTTTTCCAATAAAAAGAAAAACTTTGAGAAAATGTCTGTCTTGGAGTTGTTGACTGGAATCTGGTTTTGCTGGAACGCTGATAGACAGATTTACAGTGAGGGTAAACCTACTTACCTGGATTTGCAATACGACCTACAAGCTAACAAATCATATTATGCCCTTGTATGTTGCTCAGACCCAACCCAAGGGGGAATAACAGAAAGGTCCTTGGAGGTCTTCTAGTCCACCCCCCTGCTTAAGCAGGAAACCCTGAACCATTTCAGATAAATGGTTATCCTGTCTCTTCTTAAAAACTTCCAGTGATGGAGCCCCCACAACCTCTGAAGGCAAGTCGTTCCACTAGTTAATTGTTCTCACTGTCAGGAAATTTCTCCTTAATTCCAGGTTGATTGTCTCCTTGATTAGTTTCCATCCATTGTTTCTTTCCTGCATTTCTTTGTTTTCATCCTCCCTTATTTTTACAATTATTATATACAGTTATTTTTACAAATAACTCAAGGTGGTGAACATATCCAGCACACTTTTCCCTTCTTATTTTCCCCATAACAACAAACCTGAAAGGTAAGTTGGGCTAATGATGATTGGTCACCCTTGCCAAAAACGTGATTAGAACTCACCATCTCCTAGCAATTGGCCCAAAGTCACCAACCAGCTTTCATGTTTAAGATGGGACTAGAGCTCACCATCTCCCATTTTCTAGCGTGGTGTCTTAACCACTAGACCAAACTGGCCCTTCTTTTTAAGTCCAGGGGCTCATAAAACCCCATAAAATGTAGGTATGTGAATAAACCATGGTTAAGTACACCAAGTGTAAACTTAGATGACATAGCCATAATGTTTTCGGATTACTTTGTTCTCCTGGAGGTTTGAACTAGATGATCTGAAGGGTTCCTAGTAGCATTTAAAGTCAAGAGTTCTTCCGTGTGGTGTTTTGGAGATCACCGAGTAAGTAAACATCCAGATGCCATCAAAGTAACCACATTCCCTCTGATTATGTGTTGCAAGATGACTAAAGATATTAAAGATGCTTGCAGTAAACCCAAGGAAAGAAAAAAAAATGGCATAAAAGTCTTCAAGTGATGTTCAACTTGTGTCAAGATCAAAGCAAAGAAACTTTTTTTCCTGGGATAAACAGAGTGTAATTCAAATTTCTATGAAGAAGAAGCTTGCACTGAGAAGCAAGAATAATTTCTCAGAAGTCAGAATAACAGAGTTGGAAGGGACCTTGGAGGTCTTCTAGTCCACCCATCCTGCTCTGGCAGGGGTCTCTAGACCACCCCAGACAACCGACAGTCTAGTGTCTTCTTGAAAGCCTCCAGTGATGGAGCACCCACAACTTCTGAAGGGAGGCTATTCCATTGGTTAATTGGTTTCACATTTAGCAAATTTCTCCTTAGTTCTAGGTTGCTTGTTTCCTTGATTAGCTTCCATCCGTTGCTTCTTGCTTTCAGGGGCTTGGGAAAATAGGTTAACCCCCTCTTCTTTGTGGCAGCCCCTCAAATACTGGGACATTGCCATCATGTCAATCCTAGTCCTTCTTTTCACTAGATTAGAGAAACCCAACTCCTGAAACTGTTCTTCAGTTTCTGATAAGAAAAGTATCACCATTCCAAATCAAAAATTACTTAAGACAGAACCATATCCATGACATAACTCTCTTTCTCACCCATTGGACACATTAAACCACAAATTAACCAACATGCTTCACCCCAGCACCTCCTAGCTTAGGGTGAACTTTGATTAGTTCTGTATATACATGGAATGTCACATGTCAACCCATTCTAAATTCAGCCAACTGAATTTCATTCAGTTGCATTCTGGTCTGTAGAGATTCTCAGTCTTCTAGATCATGGTTGTCCCAACAATTTTTCAGGAGGCAACTGGACTTTCTTGGGTTATTTTTTTCTTTTGAAGACGTTTTCCTTTTCATCCAAGAAGCTTCTCCAGCTCTTCCATTCCCCACTATCCTGTCAGAGCTGAGGATGAGAAGCAAAACTTTTTCAAAAGACAAAAAAAACCCCACAACACCAGTTGTGTCCTGAAAAAGCACCTTTGGAACATAGCATTCAGGTTTTTATTTATTTGTTTATCTTATTTTTATTTTATCTGTTTGTCAAGCATGTAGAAGAAAACAAATACAAGTGTGAACATAACATATAAACATATAAATATAAACAGGTATAATTAATTACAATTAATAATTATAACCCTAACCCCCCCAATACCTCCAACCTAAACACATGCCCAATACACAAAACACAATGTTGCCAGCTAATCAAAAACGCAGCAATTCGAAGACCAATAAGCACAGACCTAGACTCCCAGCCAATCAGGATGAAGAAAAAACCATTCAAATAAAACACAAAGCCAGCACCAAATTCAAACAGAAAACGGCTGCCAAGCCTGAGACACACGATTAATAAAGAACCCCAATACACAAGCCTGAAGATGGCAGGTTTTTTTTAATTATTTTTAATTACATTTATATGCCGCCCTTCTCCGAAGACTCAGGGCGGCTTACAATTTTTGGGATACAACCCAGTGTGCTCAGCAATAGCCTTCATTCCATTGTATATGCCTGCTTATTACTAAGCGGCATTTTTACAAGGTCAGCTAATTGCCCCCAACAATCTTGGGTCCTCAATTTACCTACCCTGAGAGGATGGAAGGCTGAGTCAACCTTGAGCCTGGTGGGATTCGAGCCTACAGTAATTGTAGGCAGCTGGATCTTAAGAGCAGGCATTTAACAGCCTGAGCCACCAAGGCTCAAGGCAGATGAGATTCTGCCGAAACATCGCTATAAAAGCACAACTATTAAGACGTGGGAAAATACCCGAAGAAACCAAAATACCAAACAGGTATAAGTATATACATAATGAATGAGTATGAATAAGTGGATAAATGGGTGAGAAGCTACCAACTGATCACAGGTCTGTAAGGCTAGGCTGGACAATGCATTTCAGGAAGACATCAAAGGCCATTCTGTTCCTTACTCTTCCTAAGGAAGTTGGATGGTTGTATCACTCTAATCATCAGGAGTCAAGCTGGACTTCAAAGAGACTTTAAAATCCTGCCTGTAACATCTACTGGTAGTTGATCTTGGCTGATCTGGGAAGAGGAGAGGAGGGAGAGGATGGGAGAAGGAGAAAGGGTTTGTTCTCTGTTTATATACAAGTGGTGTATATACAAAGGTGCTCAAAGGCTTGGAGACTAAGACATACGAAGAACAGCTGCAGGATTTGGGTTTGGCTGGTCTAAAGAAAAGAATTAGGGGTGACATGATAGCAGTATTTTGACAGCTGAGGGACTGCCACAAAGAAGAATGGGGCAACCTATTCTCCAAAGCACCAGAATGCAGGACAAGAAGCAAATGGATCATGGAAACTAATCAAAGAGAGAAGCAACCTAGAATTCAGGAGAAACTTCCTAACAGTGAGGACAATTAACCAGTGGAACAGCTGGACTCCAGAAATTGTGGGGGCTCCATCACTGGATGTTTTTAAGAAGAGTCTAGACACCCACTTCTCTGAAAGAGTATAGTTCTTCTGCTTGAGCAGTGGGCTGGACTAGAAGACCTCCAAGATCCCTTCCAGCTCATTCATTCTATTTAAGTGGCTTGCCCTGACAATGTTGGTGGAAACATTTTTAATTAGGCTGTTCTTCAGTGTGGTTTCTCTGAAGCAGTAATTCCTTGATTGCGGGGTATGGTTTGCTGCTTGATTGATGGCATAGTATTAATCTTCATGTTAATGTCTGTTTATCTGGTTCTTGATTGCTGGCCAGGAGGTTGTTTGCTCTTTTTGTTTATATAAACAAAAAACAAACTCCCAACTCTTCTAGCACGGATAACGTTACCCAGTCGGGTAATGAAAGGTCTGCAAGACAAAACAGCCAAGCTCAGAGACCACCAAGGACCCCACAGTTCAACCTTAAGCCACACATATTCTTTTCTGTAGGATACTAAATATCAGTCAGCTGGAAAATGAAATAAAAGAAGAAGTGCAAAAGAGTAGCTAGATTCTTACTGGACAAGTGAACGTCATCCAAATCCGATTACTCCTTGGATGGGAAAAGTGTCCAGGACTTGGAAGTTAAATAAATAAGTCCCAAAAGGAAATGCAAACCCTTTGTGGTCTTGGTGCTTTTTCAGAAGACAACTGGATTTTGTTGTTTAAGACGTTTCACTTCTCATGCAAGAAGCTTCTTCAGCTCTGACTGGATGGTGGGGAATGGAAGGATTTATATTCCTTGCAGACAGCTGGTCATTGGCATCCTTTTAGAGAATCGTTGACCCTGAGGACATAGACAAACCTCCAAGTGGCCTCAAGGATGGTCCAAAAGGATGCAGATGACCAGCTGTCTGCAAGGACTATAAATCCTTCCATTCCTTATCATCCAGGCAGGCAGGCAGTCAATAGATGTTGGATGGATGGACAGATGAAAAGATGGAGAGATAGATTGACATTCCCTCATTCTAGTGCTAATGCTGACTAAAAGATAAATGCATAGTTGTAAAAAAAATGGAATTTTGCTTACTTTATAAAGGCTTTTTTTTTAGCTATATTCAAATATCATGATAAAATTAATCCGTCAAAACATATATAAACAATGAGCTCAACCATTTTTTTAATCTCTGTTGCACCTTTAATAGAACTGACAGAATGGCCTCGATTTAACCCCAATCCAAATTTTAAAGAGCAGGGGGTTATATTTAACAGTCTCAGTGGCTCCTTTGAACACTTGGATTTTATGACATGACCAATATGGAACTTTCTAAAAATAAGATGCAGAATCTCTTTGTTGGCTGGATGCCATGAACCAAGGAGAGAAAGAGCTCAGGTACTGCTAACAAAGGTCTTGTAATAATAAAGAAGAGGGGGTCAACTTATTTTCCAAAGCACCAGAAAGCAACACAAATATCAGCATTCCAAGTAATGCACCCATAGAAAACAAACTCCAAGCGACTCAGGGTACGCAAATAACAGTTTATTGGGTACATCATATTGGCTCAAACTGGTGAAAGCTGACTCTGAGGTTTCCCGTGGCTTTCCCCTCATAAAAAGATAATAGTTTTCCCTCCCCTCTCCCCCCAAGTCCCTGGTCACGCTGTCCAATCCAGTTGCTGGCTGGTTGCTGGGTTACTGGCTCCTCCTCTGGTCAGCCACCTGTGAGAATGTCCTTGGTTCCCACAGGACAACGTTATTGTTTTGGTTTACAAAACCCCATCTAACTATTTCCCTCGTCCCTCCATTGTGTGGCAATCCTGAAGCCTCCAAGATGGCTTCAGCCAGGCTCACTTCAGGGTTGACAACAAGAAACAATGGATGGGAAATAATCAAGAGGACAAGCAACCAGGAATTAAGGAGAAACTTCCTCCTAACAGTGAGGACAATTAACCAGTGGAAGGGCTTACCAGCAGAAGTTGTGGGTGCTGCATCGCTGGAGGTTTTTAAGAAGAGACTGGAGAGCCATTTGTCAGAAATGATATAGGGTCTCCTGCTTGAGCAGGGGTTGGACTAGAAGACCTCCAAGGTCCCTTCCAACTCTGTTATTCCATTATGAATTGGATAGCTGAGCAGATATCCATAGGATATACTGTTGTGGCCTAGGCTTCCTTAGAAAGCATAAAACACAATCTTAGTCCTGGCAAAACCTCTTTTATTTCCATGGCTGTGAATTACGTTCATTCACAGCTGCAAGGCTCCACAAACAGTCTTTCAGGGGAATGTTTATAAACACCCACCTTATCACACTTGGAATGCGGCCAGAGAACTAATTGCCAATCGCAGGTCAAGGCCAAACTTGACACAGAGTCAAACAGAACATTTCAAAGCTTGAACCGACCAGACGAACTAATTGCTTCCTGCAAAAGCTCACATCCCGTTCGCTCCTCTTTTATGTCCTATGGGAGGAGCCAATCATCTCCGAGGTGTGGCCTTACTCCTGAGTCAACCCTGCTTTCTCAATTGTTCTTGTCTTCTGGTAGCCCTGCGCATGCGCAGGCTGGGAACCAGTTTCAGACACACTCCCCCGCCTCACTTCTGTCTGAGTTTGAAGGCAGCTGATAACTGCTAGCCTGCCCTGGCCCCATCTCTGCCTCTGATGCAGAGCCCTCGCCTGAGCCCTCCTCAGCCTCCAAGACTGGCCCAGGTTCCTCCCCAACCTCCTTACCACTGTCCGACTCTGCTGCCAGTTCTGTCAAGCACTGGAGGCCACAACGTATGCATTATTCTTCCTTCTTAACTTCTCATAACATCAGGCTGATCTTTTGGAGGTGGAATGGCAAAACGAAATCCCCTTTGTCTTTGTCCAGGATTCATCTCCTGGTCTTCTCAATCTCTGGTGTGCTGTTTGTTATTTTGCACACAACCTTCCTTAGTGGAACAAATGCCCCTGAGCTCCTGGTGCAATGATGTCAGCATTTCAAATCTCGTAAATTCAATTTATGCGTGACCTCATTGCTTACCTGCTGGGGGGTGGGGTGGGGGATGATCATAAAACTGAATCCAGAGAAAGAGAGATCTTAGGGAGGTTGTTAACTCCTTGTCCTTTGGTCTAAAAGGGGGGGGGTGTCTTTCTCTGCCAAGACTGACATGGCAGACTGCCAAAAAATGAGACCAAGAAGAGGGGGGGAACATGGCCCTTAATTACAACTATTAATTAATATGTGAGTAACACGCAATGTTACTCCATGTCTGAATAATGCCTCTAGGAACGGAAAGGGGAAGGGATGAGAGAGGAAAGGAAGGAAAGAGAAGGAAGGGAAAGGAAAAGGATGAAGGGAAGGGAAGGAAAGGGAGAAGGATGAAGAAGGAGAGGGAAAGGAAGTACTGGAAGGAAAGAAAAGGAAAGGAAAGGGAAGGGAAGGAAAGGAATCTCATAGAGATATCTTTCACCTTTCCTTGGTCAAATTCATTCAGGGCAGACTCTCCACTTCGAAATCATATCATGTATCAGTGTTCTGAATCAGTGTAATAAAATATCTAAAATTTGCAGGAAATTGGACTATGGCTAGGTGAGACTTTTGCCAGGAGAATGTGGCATCCTCCAGATATCTATGTTTTATTTTTATAAGATTCATTTGAAAAATATGCATATCAGGTTTTTTAAGAGAAAAGCTTTCCCCCCACTACTAGTATGAAGTCAGCCACAAAAGTGCAACTATGGGTGGCTGGGAATTTTGGGCACTGTAGATCCTGGGGCACCTAAAGGCCACCTTGTGCAGAATGACATTTCAAGCCATTTGGATTGACGCGGACCTCTGGATGAGGCACGCCTGCTGTCAAGGAACACTGTAACTCAGGATTGTGATTTCTGAAAAGGGGTTGATTTTTTTTCCCCTGTGGGTAGAACATTTTTTTTAGCCAGCCTGGGCTTACATTAAATTGACCACCAAGACTCTGTTTGTAGTCTTAATCTGCATCTTCAGAGTAAACTAGGTTAAAACAAACCAGTCTTTCTGAGAAGAAACATGGGCCACTGACGTAAAGAAATGTACAGATGGTTCTTTACTTATATTCATTTATGTGTTTCCCCGAAAATAAGACCCTCTGATATTTTTTTTGCCACCAAAAAAGGCACCAGGTCTTATTTTGGGGGGATGTCATCCACTGAGTAACCTCACTTGTGTGCCCCCTGCCTTCTTTTTGCTGTCAGAGGCCTTCAAGAACTTCTTCTTCTGCAGCTGGCAGAAGGCCTCTTCAGCCAATAACCAAACTCCAGATTGATCTGGAGCTTTGTTATCAGCTACAGAGGCCTTCAGGAAAGTCTTGCCAGCCTTGACAGCTGCAGCCTTGTCAGCCATGCCGGCTGCAGAAGAAATGGGCTGGCAAGGCACGTGTTGAGGTGTGCGAGGCCTGGCTACAACTGGCCAAAGGTAAGTAGCAGGGCAGCTCCACCCCACATCCCCACCCTAGCTTAATTTTTACCCATGCAGTCAAGTGGGTGGGATCTTAATTAGGGCTTATTTTGGGTGGGTAGGGCTTATATCGGATGCACATGTAAAAATCAAACTAGGACTTACTTTCAGGGTAGGTCGTATTTTCGGGGAAACAGGGTAGTGACTCTTCGAAATTACAATGGCACCAGACTCTAAGATGTGATGGCTGTTGAATAGGAATTGGACTAATTTAGCAGAATGACAGTCTAATTTATATTCTGAACATCAGAATATTCTGATTCTGATTATATTCTGAGAGTCAGAATAAGCTTATAACAGCATCATGGAATAACAGAGTGGAAAGGGATCTTGGATGTCTTCTAGTCCACTCCACTGTTCAAGCAGGAGACTTTATACCAGGGATGTCAAATTCATGGCCCGGATGCATCATGCATTGGCCACGCCTACCCCCGGTTTAGCAAAGGGGGGGAAATCATGATACATCACGTGATGACAACATGACATCACGAGTTTGATACCCCTGCTTTATACTATTTCAGACAAATGGTGATCTAATCTCTTCTTTAAAACCCCCAGTGATGGAGCCCCCACAACCTCTGGTGACAAGCTGTTCCACTGGTTAATTGTCCTCATTGTTAGGAAGTTTCTCCTCAATTCCAGTTTGCTTCTCTCCTTGATTGGTTTCCATCAGTTGCTTCTTCTCCTGCCTTCTGGTGTTTTGGAAAATATATTGACCCCCTCTTGTTTGTGGAAGCCCCTGAGATATTGTTGTTAGTTGCGAACCCCATGGACAACATTCCTCCAGGCCTTCCTGTCCTCGATCATCTTCTGCAGTCCATTTAAGCTCACACCTACTGCTTCAATGTCTCCATCCAGCCACCTCATTTTCTGTTGTCCCATTCTTCTATTGCCCTCAATCTTTCCCAGAGTAGTCAGGGTTGTTCTTCTCTAGGACTGACCAGTTGGATCGCCTTGGAGTCCAAGGGATTCATAGGAGTCTTCTCCAGCACCATAGTTTAAAGGCCTCAATTCTTGAGATTTTGGAACACTGCTATCATGTTACCCCTAGTCCTTCTTTTCATTAAACTAGACATATCTAATTCCTGCAACTGTTCTTTGCATATTTCATCCTCCAGCCCCTTAATCATCTTTGTTGCTCTTCTCAGCACTCTTTCCAGAGTCTCAACATCTTTTTTATATCATGTGACCAAAACATCATCCGGTGACCAAAACTGGATGCAATATTCCAAGTGTGGTCTTACTTTCTCCCTCTTCATCTCCATATCCCAGAGGGAAATTTTTGCTATGCTCTCTGTTGTCCTCTGACCCAACCTGCTTTGTTTACACAAAAAGACCTTGATAGATATTCCCTCGGCTCTCAATCTCAGATCATCAGAGCTTGAAAAGAAAAGTTTAAAAAAAATTAAAATCCCCTTCTGGAGACGTCAAACTTCTTTTCAAGCAGCTGGTTGAAGACAGCTGGGTTCATCGCAAGACTTTGTTATAGCCTTACAAAACCACATTATGCCTCTCACATTGTGTTGCGGCCCTCCAAAGTCTTTAGGGATTGATTAGAGGGGAATGGTGTGACCTTTGCTGCAATTATTACCCATCTGTGTTTCATGCAATTATTATTTATGTTGCTGAATCCCCGGGTGGCAAAATTAAAATAGGGAAGAGATAGAAGTCTCTCTCCCCTCCACCCGCCCCATCAAATCTTCTTCCAGTTTCTCCTGTCTCCAGCTTCTGGGCTATTTCCACTGCCTTCTCTTTAACAATCTAGGCCTCCCTGGAGAGCGTTTGATTCAACCTCATGTTTCCTAGAGACTGTGGCTCAATAGAATGACAGTTAATTACTGGCTAGGATTGTCCACAGGCCTTCATTGAAGAAAAAAAAATAAAGGAATGTCATGCAGGGGTAGGAAGTAAGACGTCGAAAGTGGTCCTTTTTTGGCTACCACCAAGAAGAGGAGGTCAACCTATTCTCCAAAGCACCTAAAGGCAGCACAAGAAGCAATGGATGGAAAATAATCAAGGAGAGAAGAAATCTATAACTAAAGAGGAATTTCCTAACAGTGGGAAAAAATGACCAGTGGAATAGTTTGCCTTCAGAAGTTGTGGTTGCTGTAGCACTGGAGGCTTTTAAGAAGAGGCTGGACAACCATTTGTCTGGAATGATGTGAGCTCTCCTGCTTGGCTAGGGGGTTGGACTAGAAGACCTCCTATTCCCCTTCAAGGTTCCTTCTGTCCTGGTGTAGCCTTCTCTTCAAACAAGAGCTGGTCAACCTTTTTTCCAAAGCACCAAAAGGCAAGACAAGAAACAATGGATGAAAACCAATTAAGGAGAGAAGCAAGCTAGAACTAAGGAGAAATTTTTTGACAGTCAGAATAATTAATCATTGGAACAACTTTCCTCTAGAAGTTCTGAATGGTCCAACCCTGGGGTTTTAAGAAGAGACTGGGCATCCACTTGTCTGAAATGTATAAGGTCTCCTGCTTGGCTAGATGATTGGTCTGGAAGACCTTCAACTCTATTGTTTTATGTTCTATATTCTATCATAGAGCTGAACAATTGAAACAGCCATAGACACAGAGTGCATAGAGAAATTCCCTTTTTTCCATCCATGCTGGGACTTCGCTTAAACCTTGTAGAGGAAAAGTTAGTTAACACTACACTCCAGAATGAATCCATGACCCAGCTCACCAAGAGAAGTTTATTTAGCCACATGCATGGCTGGGCATATCCATCTAATCTCCCGTGGGTTAATTGACTGGTTCAATTGATTCTGGGTCAGTTAACCGACTAGGTCAATTAACCCTTTTTGGAATGGCTGTGACACATTGCTTCCTCCATTGACCCAATTAAGGATGTTGTGGGAGGCAAGCCAGCCACATCTTCCAATTGCTACTTGGGCTGCTCTCTCCTGAGTTCCCTGTGGACAGTTTTGAGTCAACCAATTGGACTTTTCATTTAAACCCCCACCCACCCCCACTACAGTCCCAAATCTCCTAATCTATGCTTGCAACTCTGTAATTCAATACCAGAGCTGGAAAATCTTCTAGTTCAATCCCCTGTTCAAGCAGAAGATCTTCTATTTTTCTGGGCAAATGGCTGTCCAATCTCTTCTTGAAATCTTCCAGTGATGGAGCACCTACAACTTCTGAAGGCAAGCTGTTCCACTGGTTGGTTGTTCTCACTGTCAGGAAATTTCTCCTTAGTTCTAAGTTGAGTTGAATAGAATAGAATTCTTTATTGGCCAAGTGTGATTGGACACACAAGGAATTTGTCATGGTGCATATGCTCTCAGGGTACATAAAAGAAAAGATACATTCATCAAGAATCATAAGGTACAACACTTAATAATAGTCATAGGGTACAATAAGCAATCGAATCATACTAGGAAACAGTCAATAAAAAATATTAGGATGTAAGCAACAAGGTTACAGTCATTCAGTCACAAGTGGGAGGAGATGGGTGAAAGGAAGGTTGGGAAGATTAATAGTAATAGTAATGCAGACTTAGTAAATAGTTTGACAGTGTTGAGGGAATTATTTGTTTAGCAGAGTGATGACGTTCAGGAAAAAACTGTCCTTGTGTCTAGTTGTTCTGATTTGCAGTGCTCTATAGTGTCATTTTGAGGGTAGGAGTTGAAACAGTTTATGTCTGGGATGTGAGGGGTCTGTAAATATTTTCACAGCCCTCTTTTTGACTCCTGCAGTATACATGTCCTCAATGGAAGGCAGGTTGGTAGCCATTGTTTTCTCTGCAGTTCTAATTATCCTCTGAAGTCTGTGTTGAAGTTCTAAGTTGGTTCTCTCCTTGATTAATTTCCATCCATTGCTTCTTGTCCTGCCTTCAGGTGCTTTGGAGAATAGCTTGACTCCCTCTTCCCTGTGATAGAACCTCAAGTACTGGAGGACAGCTACCATGTCACCCCTAATCCTTCTCTTCCCTGGACATCCCCAGTTCCCTCAATCATTCATCTTATGGCTTAGCCTCCAGACCCCTGATCATCTTTGTTCCCAGTAGACCATTTCAGACAACCAAGAAGAGATTGGACTTCCATTTGTCAAAAATGGCATAGGGTCTCCTGCTTGGGTAGGGGGTTGGACTAGATAATCTATAAGGTCCCTTCTAACTCTGTTAATCTGTTAAACTCTCCAGTGATGGAGGACACGATTGAACTGTTAATTAGTCAAATGGACCGAGTTCACTTAACACCCCAAGCCTCCAAAAAACCACATTAACTCAGGGTAATACTCAATGAGTGTATACAACCACTCGTTACAGAGTTGGTTAAGAGCCAACCTCAAATTGGCATACAAGTTGAGGAAGTGTAACAACATAACCCAGAAAGGAATGCAGATGTTACAGTTAGACCCCACCATTAGAGAAGATGAGTGTGTCAGGATTCCAGCAATCACCCTAATTAAATCATGATTCTCAAGCCAAACTTCAAAAAATTTCAAAGGATTTATTAGAGGCAACATACTGGCACTGCCCCATATGAAACCAACTCTGTTATACATAATTTACAGTTCCCTGTGACCAGTGGTGGTATTCTACCGGTTCAGCCTGGTTCTGATGAGCTGGTAGCAGCAATGTGCAGTGGAGACCAAACTGGTTCTCTCTGCTGTTCTGCTGTTGGGCCCACCCGCCTGCCCGGGCTCCCATACTAACCATTATCCGCTGAATTTGAAGCGCAGCTGCTTTGCGCAGCACAGAATAGTGCCACACAGCAGCTGCTGAAGTGACCGGGATTGTGCAGGCTTGCAGGAGGCAAGTTAGAACACATCTGCACCTGCACAAACACCTCTGTGCCTGTGCAAAGTGCGTGTTTGGCACATGCGTGCAAGTAAAGTGTGTGCACATGCGCAAAGCGTGCCCACCAAGCAACGCCCATTGAACCGGTGGCAAAAATATTTGAATCCCACCACTGCCTGTGACCTTGTTTCACCTCTCCCCCCCAATTGAGCTCATTCACAGGCTGGGTGTCATAAGTCACATTCTCCAACTAAATATATTCACAGACAAAAGTTCTGGTATTTTAGCTACAATCTTTTAAAGATAAGAGTTGGAATGTACTTTCACTTTCAAACTGATGCACTGCTCTTCCAGATTTCATTCTCCCCCCCCCCATTTGTATGGCAACTACTAAAACAGGCATAGGAATGCTTTATGAGTTGACAGAGAGGTCAGTTATTTATATTTGTAATTGTTTATTTTCTTTTATTTTCCCATTGTTCATTGGTTATATTAATGAAAGGGAAGGTGCCCCTTTATCTATAGTTTCCTTCCTATAGACACAAAGAGCTTTGCTTTCCAGACAAAGATGTTTTGCGACATCAAAAATAGGTGATGGGCAGGATGAAACTGATATTATATTCTACTCTTAAAAAGATTTTTTAAAAAAATAACATGATGCATCATTGGGGTTTGTCACCAGAGAGAAATTGTGTAGAATCTATAATGGCATTTCGAATCTTTGCTGGAAATCTGAACCAAGACGAAGGGACATTGATCATGCCGGGTGGACATGTAAAAAAAAAAACCCCAAAAGCCAGAACATTTTGCATACAAATATACGCATTAATTCAGAAGATTTTAAAGGTTAAAGTACGATTGAAAGCAGAGATTTCATTTTTGGAGGACAGTGAACAAGCAACTAGGAAAAAAAGTCATGTAACTATGTTTTTATATACGACAAGGGCAGTGAGATTATGATTTACCCCAAAGTAGGAAGATTCAAGGGGCACGATGGCTCAGCTGGAGAGCTGACAGCCCAGGTTCGAGACCCCAGCACCAGGTGGACTAGACCAGCGGTCACCAACCTTTTGGACCTCAGGGACCACCAAACTCATAATTCTAAATCCTGCGGACCACTAATATGAATTTTGACTGATGGTGGCTTGCTGACGTTGGTGGGAAAGTCAGTCCCAAATTCCAGAGCTGCAGTAGTCACTGGACTGGCCCTTTGGTCATCCTGGAGCAGCTGCTCCTCCACCCAAGTGCAGCAGCCTACCATGGACTGGAGGAGCTGCTCCGGGATGACCAAAAGGCCAGTCCTGTGACTCCTGCAGCTCTGGAATATGGGACCGACTTTCCCACCAATGTCAGCAAGTCATCCCAGGGTGGATTTCCCTCCCCCGCCATTGGTCTTACCTTCCCGTTCTAGCTCGTGTGGCTCTACTCAAGGTAAGATTTGTGCTCGGATGAAGGGTGGGGACCAGCGGGTGGATGAGCCATGTGGGCAGCACAGCCTTGGGTTCCCACACAGTCTGGATTAATTGCTTTTTTGGGGGGGACTTTTCTCTGCCGACCACCAACATTTTCTCACGGACCTCCAGTGGTCCCTGGCCCACCGGTTGGTGACCACTGGACTAGAAAACCTGCAGGGTCCCTTCTGATTCTGTTATTCTTCAAATGAAACAGTGAAACAACTTGCCTCTAGAAGTTGTAGATGCTCCACCACTGGAGTTTTTCAAGAAGAAGTTGGACATCCCTTTGTCTGAAATGGCTATAGGGATTCCTGCTTGAGCAAGGGGTTGGACTAGAAGACCTCCAAGGTCCCTTCCAACTCTGTAATGCTGTTAACTTTCCTCCAATCAGACGCAAAAGCAACCTTCACACCTACATTAACCGGTGGCCCAGGTGACTCTATAAGCAAAGCCCATCCCTATTTTAACATGACTCCCCCTTCTGCATCTCTGCCTCCAGCTTTACCATTTTTCATGATTGTCACAGCACTTATGAATCCATTTCCCCCCTCAAACCCTAAGATTTATCACATTCATCGCAATTCCATTTTTTCCATTACCACCACTCTCCTAAATATTGCTAGTAAAAACTTAAAATGGAAACATTTTTTTTAATATTAGAGGACTTTTTAGTTTTGGGCACAACGGAGGTATTTGTTCTCCCAGCTCTGAAAGATGTCGACTGTGTTCAGACAACACACATAAGAATGCTAAAGGCCTAACAGAAAAAGTAGTTAGGTTGACTCATTTTTGCTTTATTTAGGGTATGTGTGTGGTGTCTAGATCAGTGTTTCTCAACATTGCCAGCTGAAGAGGTAGCATCATTTCTAGTAAGGAGAGGGGTTTGCTCTTAGTTTATATTCTAGTGGCTTGCCCTGTCAGTACCCTCTAAGACCACTCCCACCAATACTGGCAGGACAATCCTCGTCCTCCTTCTCCAACTGAGCTCCCTTCTAGCACTGATGGTGTTACTTAGCTGGGTCATGAAACATCTGCAAGAAAACCTCTATGCTCAGAGAACACCAAGCACTGCACAGTCCTCTACAGTCCTTCTCCTCCTTCTTCTCTTTGCCTATCTCCCTCCCTTCTAGCACTGATGATGCAACCTGGTTGGGTCATGAAACATCTGTAAGAATGCCACCAAGCTCACACAGCACCAAGGACCCCACAGTCCTCCTCCTCCTCCTCCAATCCAACTCCCTTCTAGCACTGATAATGTTACCTAACTGGGTCATGAAACCTCTGCGAGAAGGTTCAAGCTCAGAGAGCATCAAGCACCCCTTAGTTCTCCTCCTCCTCTTTGCCTATCTCCCTCCCTTCTAGCACTGATGACATTACCTAGCTGGGTCACGAAATGTCTGCAAGAAAACCACCAAGCTCAGAGAGTGCGAAGCACCCCTCCGTCTCTGTCTCATCCAAATCTCCTCCTTCTGGAGAAAGGGTTTTGTTCTAATCCTTCAGTCCCCATCACTTTTCTTGTTCCCAACAGACCTTACCGGTGGGGGAGGGGGGGTCTGTTTTTCCAAGGACAGGAAGAGTTGGCCACCCGTCCCCTTTGAATTATTAGATGTAATCTGGAAGCCTAGCAGACCTTCATTATTCTCAGCTGTCATGAGAACCATCACCAGGAGAGGAAATATATAGCAACCATTACAGAAAAGTCACACTCTGTAGTTTATCTTTTCGCTGGTGTGCCTCCATCAGCACCTCATTAGATGGTATCAACTACTCCGGGTTTGAAACTGGTGGCATTGTCTTCTCTCATCGTCTGGACAGCAGAGGCTCATAGAGTGCATGATTTAGTACCAAAATTAAATGTTGAGTATTGTTTTCCATTTGAGTTTTGACCAGTTGCCTTTTGAAAACCATCCAGATATCATTAACTCTCTGTTGAACCTTCTTTCATGTAAAATACACACTTCTTATGACTACAATTATTTATTTGCACAAAAGCAAACAAATAAAGACATGTGGGGATTATTTCCACGTTTATTGAGAAACTGAGTTCGGACTAAGCTTGGCTTAGTCTAAGCTAGCTTACAAAGCTGGCTTAATGATTGTTAGGGATTCAACCGAGGCACAATGGTACTGTCTTCTGAAAGGTGTTGAAATTCTCTGCTGTGGGACAGTGGAAAGAATGCTATTCTTACATGGACATTTAAGAAAGACAGACTTTGAACATCTGAATGTCCTAAAGGTGCTTTTTTAAGAGACAACTGGACTTTCTGGTTTCTTTTTGAAGACGTTTCACTTCTCCTCCAAAGATGCTTCTTCAGCTCTGACTGGATGGTGAAGAATGGAAGGATTTGTATTCCTTGCAGACAGCTGGTCGTTTGCAATCTTTTAGACAGCCCTTGAGGCCACTTGGAAGTTTGTCTGTGTCCTCAGGGTCACTGACTCTCTAAAAGGATGCAAATGACCAGCTGTCTGCAAGGAATATAAATCTTCCATTCCCCACCATCCAGTCAGAGCTGAAGAAGCTTCTTGGATGACAAGCGAAATGTCTTCAAATAAAAAACAAGAAAGTCCAGTTGCCTCCTGAAAAAGCACCTTTAGAGCAATCATGACCTGGGTAACTGAGAATTTCCAGAGACACTGAACATCTGAATGTGTTTCTGGACTGTTGTTTAAAGAATGTGGAAAACACATCTCCTGAGCTTGAATTTTCTAAAAAAAAAGAGAGAGAAAAGAACAGTTCTAGGTTCCTGATTGCTCTAGACCAGGGGTCTCCAAATTTGGCAACTTTAAAACTTGTAGACTTCAACTCCCAGAATTCCCCAGCCAGCAGGCTTGACTGAAGATAGGACTGAAACCATGCTGGCTAGGGAATTCTGGGAGTTGAAGTCCCCACATCTTTGAGTGGTCAAGGTTGAGAAATATTGATGTATGTTAAGAGGGGGGAAAAACCCCATCACATTTGTATTTGATCTTAAAGCCTATGGAGATTTTTGGTCATCCAAGTCATGGTTGTCCCAAAGGTGCTTTTTCTTTTTCTTTTTGAAAAACTTTATTAACTTTCATTACCATTAAAAACACACAACCCCCCCACACACACACCAAACACAAACTGTTGGACACACCAACATAAACCATTAAAACATTAAAAATATTGTATTCAAAACAACCTGTGGTGATAATTACTTAGCAATCTTTTATATATTCTATCAAGTATTAACTCCTACTTGAATGTATTGTACTCCATCTATGCCTCTATTGATAATTCCCATTCCTTCTTCTATCTCCTCTCTAGCCATTTGTACCAACGTTCCCACACCATATAGAATGTTGAGTCTTCTTTATCTTTAAGGCTTAATGATAATTTATCCATTTCCGCACAGTTCATTATCTTTTGTATAATCATTTGATCTTTTGGGATGTCGGGCTGTTTCCAACATTGTGCAAATATAATTCTTGCGGCTGTTAAAATATGTATTAACAAATATTTTATACTCTTTAGATATCTTTTCCTGAGAATTCCCAGCAAAAAGAGCTCTGGTTCTAAATCCACTTTTTCATCGATAATTTCTTGTAGCCAAATTTGAATTTTACGCCAATATTTCTGAGCCTCTGGGCAGGTCCACCACATATGATAGTATGTTCCCTCTTTCTCCTTACACTTCCAGCACATGGGACTCATTTTTTGTATATTTTCGCTAATCTCGAGGGAGAAAGATGCCACCTATAAAACATATGTATTCTCCTTATATGTTATTGATTTTGTCATTTTATAATTTCTATTCCAAATGGTTTCCCAATCTGCCAAATTTATGTTATGCCCTATATTTTGATCCCACAAAATCATACATCCTTTAACAATTTCTTCTTCCAATTCTACTTCTAATAGGTATTTGTAAATTTTTGTAATGTTTTTTTATCTGAACTTAATAAGATTTTATCCAAATAGTGCGGTTTTAGTTGTATTCCAAATTCATTTACGTCTTTTTTATATCACGATGATATTTGAATGTAAGCCCACCAGTCCACTTGTAGCCCCTGTTCCTGTAGCTCATATATAGTTTTTAAGTTTCCAGAATTGTCTAATAAGTCCCTATATTTTAACATTTTACATAAATCTAAATTATTTGGGTGAATCGTTGCTTCCATCGTAGATAGCCAAATTGGAATTTTTGTGCAATGTTTTTTTTTCACCTTAATCCAGTTATACATTAGCGAGTCTCTAATTAAATGTCTATGGAAGTATTCTTGTTTAGTATTTCCTATCTCGTCATGCTCCTCAATAGCTAGTATTCTTTTATTTTTGGGATTAATCCACTCCTTCAACCACACCAAATTTGCTGCACTATAATATGTTTCCCATTTTGGCAATCCGAATCCTCCCTTGCTCTTCATATCTTGTAAAAATTTTAATTTTATCCTCGGTTTTTTACCATGCCAAATAAATTTTGATATTGTTTTATTCAAGGTGTCAAAAAAGCGTTTTCCTAATTTCACTGGAATAGTTTGGAATAGATATAAAAATTTTGGTAGAATAGACATTTTTATAGCTGCTATTCGGCCCATTAATGATAGTTTCAAATTCTTCCATGTTTCTAAATCTCTTTTTGTTTGTACTAGCAAAGTATCATAGTTGTTCTCTTTTATCGCTTTACAGTGAGCTGTCAACCAAATTCCTAAATATTTGATTTTCTTTGTTGATTGGAGTCCACAAATCTTTTCTAATTCTTTTACTTTATGTTCTCTAAGATTTTTCACTAGGATTTTAGTTTTTTGCCTATTAATTTTTAGTCCTGCTACTGTTCCATATTTTTCTAATTCCCTAATAAGTACTGGTCCACTTTCCATCAGCTCCTCTATAATAAAAACCATGTCATCTGCAAATGCTTGAAGTTTATACACTTCATTCCTTACCTTTAATCCTTTCATTCCTATATTTTGTCTAACATTTTCTAATTCTTATTAGTAGTTATTTATGCTCCAAACTCAAATCAAAAAGAATTTTATAAATTTCTGTTTACTAAAATTATTGAATTAGAAAGAGAAAAAAATTATATTATTGGGGATTTCAATGCAATTTCAGAGTACCAAAAAGATTACAAGAGGGTGAACAAGAAGGGAAAAGGAAAAAAGAGGAGAGAGTTATCAAAAATGTGTGGAGAATGGATTGATGAATTAAATTTGAAGGACATATGGAGGAAATTGAACCCCGATAAGAGCCAATATACATTTATTCAATTCCCCATCAATCATGGTCACGCATTGATATGGTGTGGATATCTGGAAATTTAGTAGAAGAAGTAAAGGAGGTAGAAATATTGACAAACACCTGGGCAGACCACAACCCTCTTAAAATAATATGGAAAGGGAGGAAAAAACCGAGGAGAAGATGGATGCTGGATACCCAATTGTTAAAAGATGATGAATTTATAAGAAAAATTAAGGAAGAATTAGCTTTTATTTTAAAGAAAATAATAGTGCAGATACATCCACCCAAAATTTATGGGATGCTATGAAAGCGGTTATAAGAGGAATTATAATCTCCTACTCAGTTCAGAAAAATAAGGAAAAACAAACCCAACAGAACAAATTATATCAAAAATTAAGGAATTAGAAGGTGAATTACAAGTTTCTCCACAGAACTCTAAAATACAGGAACAACTGATTTTATACAAACACAAAATTAACTTGACAGAACAGGAAGAATTATTTAGAAATATGAAGACAACTAAACAAATATATTTGAACAAGAATAAACCAGGCAGATGGCTTGCTTACAGGCTTAAAAAGAAAAGGAGAAAAGATTCATTTGTCAATTGCAAGATGAAAAGGGGAATTACCACCATACAATGGAGAAGAAGAAAGAGATCGTATATGACTACTTTAAAAATTTATATAAGAAAGAGATAGTCGAAGAAGATTTGATAAGGGAATATCTAAAAGGGAAAGGAAGGATGGGAATTAGGGAAGAGATGAAAGAATATTTGACAAAAGATATAACTATGACAGAATTAAAGCAAGCACTTACAAACCAGAAAAGTAACAAAACCCCCGACCCAGATGGTTTTCCAGCAGAATTTTATAAGACATTTGAGGAACAATTGGGATCAATAATGGTAGATGTATATAATGATGTATTATTAGCTTCTAATATGCCCAACACATGGAGAGAATCATTGATTTCGCTAATTCCAAAGGGGGACTCAGATACAAGAATGATACAAAATTATAGACCAATTTCATTGTTAAATGTGGATTACAAAATTTTCACTACAATTATTGCTAATAGACTAAAAAAAATAATGAGTGAGTATTTACATCCGGATCAGAATGGTTTCCTTCCCAATAGATATAATAGAAATAATTTAAGAATTATATTGGACAGTCTGGAGTACTATGAAGCCCACTCAGAAAAGCAAGCAGCCTTTGTTTTCCTGGATGCTCAAAAGGCTTTTGATAATCTTGATTGGCAATTTATGAAACAACAAATTTATGACATTAATTTCGGCACTAAATTTGAAAATATTATTAATGCAATCTACTCGATACAAAATGCAAACATTTTAATCAATGGAGACATGACCCAAACCTTAAGAATAGAAAAAGGAGTAAGACAGGGTTGCCCGTTATCTCCTCTGCTCTTCATATTGGCACTGGAAGTATTACCAAAGGTGCTTTTTCAAAAGGCAACTGGATGTTGTTTTTTTCCTTGAAGATGTTTCACTTTTCATCCAAGGAGCTTCTTCAGCTCTGACTGGATGGTGGGGAATGGAAGGATTTATATTCCTTGCAGACAGCTGGTCATTTGCATCCTTTTAGAGAGTCAGTGACCCTGAGGACACAGACAAACCTCCAAGTGGCCTCAAGGACTGTCTAAAAGAATGCAAACGACCATCTGCCTGCAACGAATAGAAATCCTTTCATCCTCCACCATTCCATCAGAACTGAAGAAGCTTTTTGGAGGAGAAGTGAAATGTCTTCAGAGAAGAAACCAAACAGAATGGTGGAGGATGGAAGGATTTGTATTTTTGGAATAGAAATCCTTCCATCCTCCACCATTCCATCAGAACTGAAGAAGCTTCTTGGGTGACAAGTGAAATGAGGGAAAACAAAGTCCAGTTACCTTTTGAAAAAGATCTTAAAGTCTTAAAGTTGCCAAGTTTGGAGAAGCCTGTTCTAGAAGAAAAAAGGAACTGGGATTTTATGCTTTTCCTGGACACCACAGGGTTAACTGATGGCCCTGCCCTCCTCCTGGAGACCAGGATGAAGCCACAGGTGCAAGGCACCTGTTCTTGCTAATTGCACCAGCCTGGGTTTTGCAGGAAGTCTCCATCAGCTATTGTTCCTCCTTTGGATGGAGATTTGGAGCTACAGATTTGTGTCCCTCAGATCAGAAGCTTTGCACTTCCCTGTGCATTTTCCATCTGGTTGCAAATCTGGAGTTGTCCATGTTCATGGAGAGACCTGTCTTCAGAAGCGTGCCAAAAATGTTAGGTGGAATTTTGTAATTCTGTTGTTTTCACCGGTGTGAGGACAATCCTCTCTTCTGTAGCTTCCTTCAGCATCACAACAGATTTAAGACTTCAACTTTGAAGTAAGTGTTGGCGTAAGGATTTGTGGGGAGCCCCACCCACCACCCCAGAAGAATGAAATATTTTGGGAAATATTTTTAAAAGGCAGAATATTATATTTCCTTTAGACTATGACTAAGGTGGAATTAGATTTCACTGTCTCCAGTGACACTGGTGGCAGACCCAAAGTCAAGCAGTTGGCTTTTATCTTTAAGGTGGAACTAAAATTCACCATCTCCCAGTTATTAGCTCAAACTCACTTAGACAGCCTTCATGCTTCATGACTAGAACTCACTGTCTCCTGGTGATTAGCCCAAAGTCAAGCAGTTGGCTTTCATGCCTAAGGCAGAATTAGAACTCACCATCTCCTGGTGATTAGCCCAAAGTCAAGCAGTTGGCTTTCATGCCTAAGGCAGAACTAGAACTCACCATCTCCTGGAGATTGGCCCAAAGTCACCCAGCTAAGATAGGACTTGAACTTGTGCTTTCCTGCTTTTTAATCTGGTGCTCGCATATCAAGATCTTGCTCTAGGGCTGAATTTAGTATTTTTTTTAAATTCCAGGTAATCTGGGACAGAACTTAAAAATGTAGGAAAATTATAGTAGTCTCTTCTTTTGACCAAAATGTTGCAACCTAACATTGCCTTCCATTCCATTCCATTTTTTCTATTCCATTCCATTCTATTCCACTCTACATTCTGCTCTACACTCTCCATTCCATTCCATTCCATTTTATTCTATTCCGCATTTTCTATTCTATTCTATTCTATTCTATTCTATTCTATTCCTTCCAATATTCTATTCTATTCTATTCTATTCTATTCTATTCTATTCTATTCCATTCCATTCCATTCCACTCCACTCCACTCCATATTTTCTATTCTATTCTATTCTATTCTATTCTATTCTATTCTATTCTATTCCTTCCAATATTCTATTCTATTCTATTCTATTCTATTCTATTCTATTCTATTCTATTTGATTCAGTTTGATTCATTCCAATATTTGATTCGATTTGATTCATTCCAATATTCTATTCTATTCTATTCTATTCTATTCTATTCTATTCCTTCCAATATTCTATTCTATTCTATTCTATTCTGTTCTACCCTACCCTACCCTACCCTACCTTACCCCACTCCACCCCACCCCATCCCATCCCATCTTATCCTATGTATACCACAAGATGCTCAGATGGGCTGCTGTATAAACTGAGACATAAATTAAAATAAACAATAAATCAGCACACCCCATTAACATCCGTTAAGCTCAATGGGCTATACAGACTCAGATATACAGTATAGACGATACATAGGTAGATCTCAATTAGCGTGGTTAATGAATCCCACGAAACGGTTGCATGGTTTGAATTTGCACTGCTCAGAGTGAGATTTCTATGGAAAATAGGGTAATTGGTTCCAGCTCAACAGAAATAGGCAAGGGAAAATTTTTAAACAGAAATGTTTACGTGTATATTAATGAATTTTTTACAGGATAAAAAGAATGTAATTTAAATGTATGGTAAACAAAGCCACAGAGCGGTTACAGTAAGCGAAATAAAACTCTGCAAATTCTGCATATCGTTCCTGAGAGGAAGCTTACAATCTCTCTCTCTCTCACACACACACACAAACACACACATATTTCTTCTTTTTAAAAAAAACACCTTATTTTTTCTCCAGTGGAACTTTGCTTTTCCCTATTTTGCATGCACAAAGATGAAAAGAGTATAAACTCGTAAATGCAACTCTGTGTCTGCCAGCCTCAATTGGGCACCCATTAGCCTCACATTAACTGCATGGATGGATGGATGGATGGATGGATGGATGGATGGATGGATGGACGGAAGACAGACAGATACTGAAAATAGGTGATAGACTGAGATGGAATTACCCTAGAACAAGCTGGCTGGGGAATTCTGGGAGTTAAAAGTCCACATCTTAACGTTGCCAAATTTAAAAGCTTCTGTTTTAGAGAATCTACCCTTTTCATGGCACTCTTAAATTTGCCAAATCATACTTCAGCACATTTCATGGCCTTAGAATTAGAATAACAGAGTTGGAAGGGACTTTGGAGGTCTTCTAGTCCAACCCCCTGCTTAGGCAGAATGCCCTACACCATGTCAGTTTTGGAATCCTTATTAAAAGCTGCCACACAGCTGCAGAGGATGGAAGGGGGCTGCTGTTGTTTGAGTAGCTTTCAGTAGACAAAATAGATACATAAAACCTTCAAGGTCATTCTCTATGGTGCAGCAAGAATTGTAGCTGAAGGGTGATTGGTTCACGTGATTTATGATGTGAAAGAAAAGGGGTGGTTGTAGGTTAAGTCTTGTGGGAAGTCTGGGAGGAAACTTTAGTTTCGGAATTCCACAGATGTGCCAAGTTTCTGTTTTAATAAAGCACTTTGAGATTATGGTTGTCTCGGAGTTACTGATTGGAATGGATAATTTCTGGAACCCTGACACACCACTTCAAGCAAATGGTTGTCCAATCTCTTTTTTAAAAACTTCCAGTGTTGGAGCATTTACAACTTCTGGAGGCAAGTCGTTCCACTGATTAGTTGTTCTAACTCTCAGGAAATTTCTCCTTAGTTCTAAGCCTCTTCTCTCCATTAGTTTCCACCCATTGCTTCTTGTCCTGCCCTCTGGTGCTTTGGAGAATAGCTTGACTCCCTCTTCTTTGGGACAGCCCCTGAGATATCAGAACACTGCTATCTGCTGTTAAGTGAGACATTTGTGTCCCCCCAATTTTACAAAGTTTCCCACCCACATTGTTAAGTGAATCACTGCAGTTGATAAGTGGATTAAGCTTGTAGTCATAATTGTTCAACTAGCCTTCTGTGTTTAGAAATGGACCTATCTGCTCACGGAGAAGATTTGGTCCTGCCCAAAATTGAATCTCGGGAAAAGCTAGCCTGTTCTCATTTTTCTCCATGTCTTCTTTTTTTACAGGTTGTGCCTTCCTAACGTACTGTGAAAGGGAATCAGCTCTTAAAGCTCAGAGTGCATTACACGAACAGAAGACACTTCCAGGGGTGAGTCCAGATTGTTCTTTTAAGATGCTCCCTTGAGGTTGGAGAACATCAATGGTGCTATGTTTGGTCCAAGTACGGCATCTACCGGGAGGATAGAAAATGCCATATTTTCTCTTTCTCTTTTGAACTTCCTCTCTTCCTTGTATTTCATGGTGGACCAGGACCACCAAGAAGGAAGTTAAAGGAAGTGGTTGTGATGACTTTTTGTGAGAGTTGTGAAAAATTATGTTGATTTTTCCTTTCGAAAACTCAAAGGTGTTTCTGAACAGTGACATGATGAGCCATTGTGGAGATGGACGATGCATTTCTCTTGACTTGAACCAAAAAAGGTTTGAGATGACAACTTTGGTTGTTGAGTTCTTCACTCAAGTGTGTTGATGTCTGTTTGGAATTGGGCCATTCTTGTTTTAGCATTTGGAATAACTCTGGTAATTTATTAAAGGCAGGAGAGAAGATTGTGAGCAAATCAGCACCATTATTCACAACCAGATCATTCGCTGGAAGTTTTAGTGTGTTCCAGGGGAAAAAACAAGTTCAACACAAGTAGAACAATTAAAAAAATGGAAGATAAAAATGTCGTTTACAAAGCTACCTATATTCAATTTTTATGTGGCATGAATAAGACGTACTGGCTGTGTTTGCACAAGGGGTTTAACCTGGTTGTTGAAAGTCAATTAAAAAAAAAACTTTGCTTAAGCTTAAAACAGATCAAGATTAACATGACAGGTCAGTTCACAAACAGCTTGGTGAACAGTGTTTGCGTGAACAGAGCCACCCTTATGCCTAATGTTGGAACTTTAGACCAATTTCACAGAAATAGCTACCAGCAGAGAATTGAAAAAAGGAATTTATCGTAGGTTGGAGGGTCTTCCTTACTTTGGTGCAAGATTTGATACTCAGTTTTCCAGAGGTTGCTGATGTAAGAATGGGAGACAAGCTGAGTCTTCAATGGCATTACTCACTATTTACAAGTTGTGTAAACCGTTTTCACCAACCACCTCCAAATATTGTTGTACATCCCTTTGAACATTGCTGATATGTGCAGTTTTACTTCTTCCAGCCTTCTGGTTTTATCCTTTATTTCTTGGTGCTTTTAAAAGCTCACGTGTTCCAAATACCATAACAATACAAGAGCACATAATAGATACAAACTCAAGGTAATCCGCACCAAACTTGATTGCAGGAAATACGACTTCAGCAACAGAGTGGTCAACGTCTGGAATACTCTACCTGACTCTGTGGTTTCTTCCCCAAACCCCCAAAACTTTAACCTTAGACTGTCTACTATTGACCTCACCCGTTTCCTAAGGTTGACTCAGCCTTCCATCCTCTCGGGGTAGGTAAATTGAGGACCCAAGATTGTTGGGGGCAATTAGCTGACCTTGTAAAAATGCCGCTTAGTAATAAGCAGGCATATACAATGGAATGAAGGCTATTGCTGAGCACACTGGGTTGTATCCCAAAATTTGTAAGCCGCACTGAGTCTTCAGAGAAGGGCGGCATATAAATGTAATTTAAAAAAAAAGAGGTCTGGTGGGGGCGTGCATAAGCGCACCAACATGCCTACCGTTCCTGTCCTATTGTTTCTTTTTATTTTTCTTAAATGTATCCATTTCATATATTCATAACTATGTTTATATTTATACCTGTTATCTTATAATCGCTTGACAAAATAAATAAATAAATTAAACCTCTTCCTGTAGGGACTTTCTAATAATGTTTCCTATCGTGTTTTTCTGGTTTATCAAATGATGAATCGTCCAGATTTGGTTTGGAGTCAGGCGATGCCTAAGTGAAATTAAATAAATAAAATGGGATTATGCCAAGAAAGATGCTTGGATCACTTAAAACTGTCTTAATTTCTCCCATCCCATAATTTGCTCTTCAGTTCTGGGCTGTTGTTTTTTCTCTCGTTCTAGAACTGGGCTATCCCTGAACTTCCTCATAGGGTCTTTAATGTGCATTATTTCAATATTTTGCATTAAAAAAAAGACCTTCACTGATTCTTTTTAATCTGCTGCCCTCAAATCTGGTTCTTGACTTGCTGCAAATGGCTGAAGTGAGTTCAGCTTTATGGGCACCAGTTAGTTCTTTCTAGTTTTTCTTTTCTGGTACAAATTCAGTTTCATCTGCAAGGTGAATTTTAATGAGACCAGAAAGAGAAGGAAGAAAATTGCAAATTGGTGCTCAGATGATGTGCTTGATACAGCCAACTTTTACTTAGTGTGTTTGATTAGAAACCATCATAACACTTTCAAAATAAGGATGAGGTTCATGGGTTTATTTTGGGGTGTGCCAAATTCCATACTGAGTTATGGTTTCCCCTGCACAGTTTGCATTCTACTGTGTATCCATACACACCAAGACAAAGTCTGGAGGTAGTTTCTTTAGTAAGATATCTCCAATCTTTTTAGGAGGACTATCCATCCTAAACTGACTTAGATGGATCTTCTTCCTAAGTTTAACTTTCTTATCTGAGTTGCTTTGTGAGTTGAATTCAGAAGGCGATTCTCCTTCATTCTACTCCCTGTAGGAGAAGTATCATATGATCCACTTAGTAGGATTTCTGCATAGCTTGTGGGTGTAAATAATTCTAATAATTTTGCTTCTTCCTGTGAGATATATCATTTTTGAATATTTATTTATTTATTTATTTATTTGATTTGTCAATTGCTTACAAGATAATAGGTATAGGTGTAAACTTGAGTAAGAATATAGGAAATAGGTACGAATAAATGGGGACAATAGGACAGGGATGGGAGGCACGATAGTGCACTTATACATGCCCCTTACAGACCCCTTAGGAATGGGGTGAGGTCAATAGTGGATAGTTTGAGGTTAAAGGAGTGGGGGTTGAGGATGTAACAACAGAGTTAGGTAGTGTATTCCAGGCATTGACCACTCTGTTGCTGAAGTCATACTTTCTGCAATCGAGTTTGGAGTGGTTTACATTGAGTTTGTATCCATCGTGTGCTCTTGTATTGTTGCAGTTGAAACTGATGTAGTCATTGACTGGTAGAACATTGTAGCAGATAATTTTGTGTACTACACTTAATTTTTAATAATTTTTATTAATGTTTAATAGTTTTGTGTACTCTATGTTTCCCTGGAGCACAGTCAAAAACTCATGGTGTTGTGTGATGGACCTCAAATAGAATAAACTCTACTGAAGGCAGAGCAGAACAACATGGGGCTCTCCAGATATTGATAATTTGTGAGTCCACGCATATTTTGGGATCGTGTTAAGCACGGTTGTTGGGAATTGCAGTAGGGTCACATCCAGTGGTGGAATTCAACCAGTGTAACAACCAGTTCGGTGAGCATGCACAGAGTTTGCAACCACCCATTTTCAGCTCTAAAACTTACCTTCTGCTGCTGCCCCAGTGAGTAAAACAGCTGATCCGCTCTGCCATGCGAATCAGCTGGGCTGCAAAACACAGAAATATAGGACAGATTAGGCAGGGGCCCACTAATTGCTGGAACTACCGGTTGGCCCGAACTGGTCCAAACAGGCTGAATCCCACCCCTGGTCACACCTGGAGAAGAGGTGGCAGAGATTTCCTAGACCGTATTCCTCAAGAGGCAAAACTCATTGATGAAGCAAAGGGTTGTATTGTGGCTCTTTGAATATGACAAAATTAAATATATAGATTTCAACTTGTTTGTTGCCCACAGAATTCCTTCTTCTGATGTAGCTTGGATGCCTGCAACCTTCTGGCTAAAGGGGATATTTTTACCAGCATGGTTGCAAGCTTTTGTTGAAAGTGCTCCTGAAGGACCCATCGGTTCTATCTGGAAAACATTTAAGACCTCAGAATTATTGAGGTGGCTATTTGGTTAAGAATACCTAGTCTGTTTTAATGACCATGAGTCATAGCTATGAACCTAGCTAGTTACTCAAAGCTTGTCTTCCTGTTGACTTAACATTTTTCCTTCCTTGGTAACTGTATTTCTTCTCCACCAAAACACCCAATTCCCTTAGCCTCAGTTATTCTCAATAAACCCACTTTCAGTCTAAAGGTAAGAAGGAAGGATACCTTGTTTGTACATTAAATGAGGTTATTTCCGTTGGTAGACCTGGAGATTTTATGGGGCGTGGGGAATGACAGCTGTAAGAACTTGATATATGTTGCATAAAAAATGTGATGATAGCTTCTGATAATGACTGAAGACAAGTTATGTCTACTATCCACTACAGTACATGGCAAAGTATTCAGGAAGATGGGGAAATGGACTTCAAGTTAAATGGATGCATAGATGACCTATTATTTTGACCTGACTTCATTGTGGTATAAAACCAATAAAATATTTATTAGTTAGTTGGTTAGTCAGTTGTTTAATTAGATTTCAGCAGTTCAGATCTGACTCCTGGCAGCTATGTGGATAAATGTCCATTATTTGCCATCTGACACCCTAATCCTCTTTATCGTATCTGCCCACCTCAAAGTCATCTTCTTGTCCTCCATTCCTCAACTTTGCTGAGAGTCTTGGCTTCCTTCTAAATCATCTTCTGCTTATGTCACGTGCCTCAAATATATGGACCTCTCTGCTTACTAATTTTATAATATGCATGAAATACTAATGGAGGAAATCATAGCATATATGCAGCTATTCACTCAACTTCTACCCAGTTTAACCCCAAGAATGCCTGGAGAGAGGAATGGTCTAAGGTACCATTCTAACAGAACATCTGGTTTTGACATGCCTCACTTTGCTCAAAATTGGTCAGAATTAAGTGGGATACTGGAAGAAGGGCATCTGTCCTGTATCAGTGAGGCTGGAAAGTTTCCCTTTGTGGTGCTGATATGCCAACTATTCAACATATTGTGCAAGATTGCCCATGTTGTTCATTCTCTGGTTCTTTAGAAGATCTGCATGAAACAACACCAGAGATGATCACCTGGGTATCTGAATTGGACAGGTGGGTAGGACTGTCGTACCACCATAGAAGTTTTGCATACAATCACTGGGATTGTGTGTTCATACTTGTCTTCTGTTGTGTTCACATCATACGCTAAATAATAATAGAATGTAAAGGCTAGAAGGGATCTCAGAAGATCTCGATCAATCCCATCCCTCCTGCATGAAGACAACAGACAGGGTTGGGCTTCAAAACTTTCAGCAATCAGCTCTCTGCCCAGTTGCTGGGTGGGCGTGGCCATGGTGGGCATGGCCTAGTCGGCTTCCTGCACCACGGTGGTGGGGTGTGTGTGTTTCCACCCTCCCCAGGCTCTGGAGAGTGAAAACAACCTCCTCAGACCCTGGAGGCCCTCCGGAGACCAGAAACGGGTCTATTTCCGGCCTTCCCAAACTTCCAGGGGACCCATTTTTCACCCTCCCTGGGCTCCAGACGCTTCCCTCAAGCCTCCAGGAGGGCAAAAACAACCTTCCATGGGCTCCAGAGGCCCTCTAGGGGGGCCATTTTTCCCCGCCCCCGAGCCTCCGCATGGGCCCTGTACTTACCTGGAATCCAAAATGGGCCATGTAGGGACTCCTGGGACGGGAGTGGTGGGTTGGGGTGGGAGTTGGCAGGGTGGGGTGGGGTGGGATGGGAGTGGCCAGCCAGGGGTGGGATTTATGGGTTCTCTGAACTTCAAAGACCCTTAGCTAGAGGATGGCCCAAACCTGTGCAAACCCATAGCAACCCACCCCTGACAACAGATGCAGAAGTGACAAATGATACAGGAATGGACGGAAATGAGGATTGGTGAAGCTTTCAGGAGCGACAGTGTTGTCTTTGTATCAGATACGACTTCAAGGACATAATCCTTGGTTGGGGTTCTGCAAAGGAGCCTCCTCTACCATGGCGGGGGGGGCTTTTTGCCGTCCCTGGACTCCGGAGGCTTTTGTCGAGCTGCGGGAGGGCGAAAATGGCTTCCCTGGACTCCGGAGGCTCTCTGGAAGCCAGAAACAGGCCTGTTTTTTTTAAAGAATAGAATAGAACAGAACAGAATAGAATAGAATAGAATAGAATTCTTTATTGGCCAAGTGTGATTAAGGAATCACACAAGGAATTTGTCTTGGTGCAAATGCTCTCAGTGTACATAAAAGATACATTCATCAAGAGTCAAGAATCATCAGGGACAACACTTAATAATAGTCATAGGGTACAATAAGCAATCAAGTCTAGATAGATAGATAGATAGATAGATAGATAGATAGATAGATAGATATGGATGGATAGATTAGATATATAGATGATAGAGAGGTATAGATTTAAGATAGATAGGTGATATAGATATAAGATAGGTAAATAGATGATAGACGGATAGATAGATAGATAGATAGATAGATAGATAGGAAGGAAGGAAGGAAGGAAAGAAAGAAATAAAGAAAGAGAGAGAAAGAATAGAATAGAATAGAATAGAATAGAATAGAATTTCTTTATTTAAGTGTGATTGGACACACAAGGAATTTGTCTTGGTGCAAATGCTCTCAGTATACATAAAAGAAAAGATACATTCATCAAGAGTCAAGAATCATCAAGTTCAACACTTAATAACAGTCATAGGGTACAATAAGCTATCAGATAGATAGATAGATAGATAGATAGATAGATAGATAGATAGATAGATAGATAGGAAAGAGAAAGAAAGAAAGAAAGAAAGAAAGGAAGGAAGGAAGGAAGGAAGGAAGGAAGGAAGGAAGAAAGAAAGAAAGAAAGAAAGAAAAAGAAAAAAGAAAGAAAGAAAGAAAGAAAGAAAGAAAGAAAGAAAGAAAGAAAAAGAAAGGAAGAATAGAATTTCTTTATTGGCCAAGTGTGATTGGACACACAAGGAATTTGTCTTGGTGCAAATGCTCTCAGTTTACATAAAAGAAAAGGTACATTTGTCAAGAGTCAAGAATCATAAGGTACAATACTTAATGATAGTCATAAGGTACAATAATCAAATCATACTAGGAAACAGTCCATATAAATCGTAAGGATACAAGCGACAATGGTACAGTCATACAGTCACAAGTGGGAGGGGATGGGTGAAAGGAAGGATGAGAAGATTAATAGTAATAGTAAAGCAGACTTTGTAAATAGTTGAACAGTGTTGAGGGAATTATTTGTTTAGCAGAGTGATGGCATTTGGGAAAAAAACTGTCCTTGTGTCTAGTTGTTCTGGTGTGCAGTACTCTATAGCGTCATTTTGAGGGTAGGAGTTGACACAATTTATGTACAGGATGTAAGGGGTAAATTTCCAACCTTTCTGAACTACTGGGAGGCCCGTTTTTTGCCCTTCCCAAGCCTCTGCAAACCCCCTGCACTTACCTGCATCCAAAACAGGCCGTGTGGGGACTCCTGGGAGGGGCAGGGTGGGGTGGGCGGGGCCAGCCAGGAGTGGGATTTGGGGATTCTCCGAACTGCACAGAATCTTAGCCAGGGGCTCTCCTGAACCCCTGCGAACCCCCAGCAGCCCACTCCTGAACCAATCATCGGATGGGCCTTTCAGAGTCTTCTTTCCATAGTTGCCTATCCAGAAGATATTCATTGTATCTGCTGAAGTCAAATAGCTGGAGAAAACACATTATCTGCTTTCATGCCTTTGATTCGTTTGAAATGTCGTGGTTTCATTTTTCCATGTTATAAGACTATCCCTGATTTCTATGTTGCATTTAGAATTATCCTGGAAACTCACTGATGTTGGGCCTGGCTTCCCTGTAGACCAGTATTTCTCAATGTTGGAGACTTTAAGATGCTTGGACTTCAACTCCCAGAGTTCCCTGGCCAGCCATGGTGGCTGGGAATTCTGGGAGTTGAAATCCAAACCTTTTGAAGTCGCCAGGATTGTGAAACATTGTTCTAGACAATGATACAATCACAGGCTTCACATTCCTCCCCTTATTCTAAATCCCCATGTTAAGTCAGTTGACATCTATGTGCAGATATGCAGGGGAAATGGCATTCGGGGGGGCATTGGGGAAAAAGCCCCACATTGCTTTTTCTTGCATGGCCTAAACTTTTCCTGGAGCCCAACAGCTTGCAAATATTACATTAATGGTTTTCGAAATGTCTTTTTCTGAAGTGAAAATTGTGGGGGCTGAATTGGGGGCTGAAACTTAAAAGAGAGAATCTGGGCGTGGTTTATCTCTGCTCTGTGCTCAGCTCTAAAGTGAAAGAGAAACTAGCTTGCTTGCTGAAACTAGAGCTCTGCTCTGAACTGGAGCTGTAACATATCTGCTTAACAGAGATTTAACAGATAATCAGAGTTGGAAGGGACCTTGTAGGCCATCTAGTCCAACCCCCTGCCCAAGCGGGAGACCCTACACCATTTCTGGCAAATGGCAGTCCAATCTCTTCTTGAAAGCCTCCAGGGATGAAGCTCCCACAACTTCTGAAGGCAACTTCTGTTCCATTGGTTGATTGTTCTCCCTGTCAGAAAATTTCTCCTTATTTCCAGGTTAAATCTCTCCTTGTTCAGTTTCCATCCATTATTCCTTGTCTGGCCTTCAGGTGCTTTTGAGAATAGCTTGACCCCTTCCTCTCTGTGGCAGCCCCTCAAATATTGGAGGACTACTATCATGTCTCCCTTGGTCCTTCTCTTCCCTAGACCAGCCAGGCCCAGTTCCTGCAACCGTTCTTCATATGCCTTAGTCTCCAGTCCCCTCATCATCCTGGTTGCTCTTCTCTGCACTTTTTCTAGAATCTCAACATCTTTTTTATAATGTGGTGAACAAAACTGGATGCAGTACTCTAGGTGTGGTCTTACTAAGGCTTTATAGAGTTGTATTAGTACCTCCCTTGATCTTGATTGTATCCCTCTGTTAATGCAATCTAGGATTACATTAGCTTTTTTGGCTGCAGCTGCACACTGCTGGCTCATATTTAGCTAGATGCTTCTGTTTGGATTTGCTTGTAACCTTTCCATGTTGGAAGAAACTACTGGTATTGTACATTTACTTATTTTATATAAAAAAGAACTTTAATGAATCCTGCTGAGTCAGTTATCTGTGTGTTTTTTGGACTTGAATTTATGCTGCAAACTCTAACAAAGCGAAATGTCTTCAAAGACAAAAACAAGTAAGTCCACTTGCCTCCAGAAAAGGACCTTTACCACATAGCTTGTACTAACTAAGCCATTATTTTCCTTTCCTCTTGGCCCACCCTGCAGAAAACAACAACAACAACACAACAGCAACAGCAACTTGGGCCTGAGCCTTACCCAACCTGTCCACCGGGCCTTTCAGATCTGCCACATGTTTGCCAGGGTTGTTTATCTTTTATATATAATGGGATAGCATCATGAAGAAGCCTACAAATCCTTTAATAATGTATAGAAATGCTTTGATGTTGCAGTAATTACATTAAAGGTCACATATCAAAGGTAATTTGGGTGAGCAGCTGTGATGGTTTCTCAAAAGCAATCAATATTGCTGTCCGTACTGCTGATTTCACAAAGGGGCTCTCTAGATTAAAGGAAGCTTATTACCAAACAGACAGACACAGGGGAAATCAAGAATGGATCGCAGAGACACACTGCTCTCTTCTCCACCTACAATTAACACTGTTCCTCCTTAATCTGTGCTAATCCTTCATACAAGAGACAACCCGTGGCATTCTCAGACAAATTAGCTCATGGTTCCTTTGACGTGGGTGAGAAGCATCCAGAGAGTAAAGGAGAAAGAGAAAGGACCAGAAGCTAAGTCTTCCATGGAGAAGACTTCAGAGGAGAATTTTTTCAGAGGTTCACCTCATTTGTACTGTCCATGTTCATTTCTGGTTCTTCGATTCTGGACCTTCTTAGATAAAGGTAAAAGTTCCTCTCACACATACGTGCTAGTCGTTTCCAGCTCTAGGGGGCAGTGCTCATCTCCCTTACAAAGCCAAAGAGCCAGCGCTGTCCGGAGACGTCTCCATGGTCATGTGCCCGGCAGGACTAAATGCCGAAGGCGCATGGAATGCTGTTACCTTTTCACCAAAGGTGGTTCCTATTTTTCTACCTGCATTTTTTTACGTGCTTTCGAACTGCTAGGTTAGCAGAAGCTGGGACAAGTAACGGGAGCTCACTCCGTTACGCGGTGCTAGGGATTCAAACCACCAAACTGCCGATGTTTCTTATCGACAAGCTCAGTGTCCTAACCACTAAGCCACTGGGTCCCTTTGGACCTTCTTAAACTTTCCTAAAAAAAACAGTGCAGTCCTAGGCAGCATCAATATAGAGAGATTAAAAAGACATTGAGACTCTAGAGAGAGTGCAGTGAACAGCAACAAAGAGGGTTAGGGGACTGGAGGCTAAAACATGGCTGGGATTGGGTATGTATAGTGAAAAGAAGGAACTAGGGATGACATCATAGCAGTGTTCCAATATTTGAGGGGCTGCCACAGAGAAGAAGGGGTCACCCTATTCCCCAAAGCACTTGAGGGCAGGAGAAGAAGCAATGGATGGAAGCTAGTGAAGGAGAGATGCAACCTAGAACTAAGGAGAAAATTTCCTGACAGTGAGAACAATTAATCTGTGGAATGACTTGCCTCTAGAAGTTGTAAGTACTCCAACACTGGTAGTTTATAATAAGAGATTGAACAACCATTTATACAAAATGGTATAGTTTTTTTTCCTGCTTGAGCAGGGGGTTAGTCTATAAGACCTCCAAGATCCCTTCCAACTCTGTTATTCTGATAGATAGCAGCAAGATAGAATAGAATGGAATGAAGAATAGAATGGAGTGGAGTGGAGTGGAGTGGAGGGAGGGAGTGGAGGGAGGGAGGAAGGGAAGGGAAGGGAAGGGAAGGGAAGGGAAGGGAAGGAATGGAATGGAATGGAATGGAATGGAATGGAATGGAATGGAACGGAAAGGAATGGAATGGAATGGACTAATAGTTTTATTGTCACTTTGAATGTTCACTAACAGGGATACATTAAAAAGGAAATTTCATTGCATACAGCTCTCAGAGGGTGGCCACTTTTAATATGCACTACATAACCATGACAGAATAAATAAATAAATACAAAATGATGCATATACCGTGTTTCCAAAATAAGACCTACCTAAAGTAAGACCTAGCACTATTTTCTAAACCTGCCCTAATATAAGACCTACCCCGAAAATAAGACCTAGTGTAAATCTCCAGTTCCAGGAAGACTTTCAGGAGCAACTGTGCACCCAAACACCCCCTACACACTCACACCCACTATTTGGCATCAGAATATATAAGACCTACCCTAAAATAAGACCTAGTGTGTTTTGGGAGCCAAAAAATATAAGACAGTGTCTTATTTTCGGGGAAATACGGTACCCACATATATTATATGACACAGAGAAACAAGACAGTCTTAATTGTCACCCAGATGAAAAGAAAATGTCCATCCAGAAGTTAGTTTAGCCGGTCCCATTACAATTCAACACTGGGGCCTATATAAATATAGTAGATGTAATAGTAAATAAAAGTAAACGTTACAATCACTGAGCTCCTGAACAAAAGATGGGAACATCCCAATCCATCCATTAAATTATGAGTGTGGCATTGCTGTTTTTGATAATACATTTTTTTGAAGTTGTTCTGATTCTAAATGACAAGCCAGCTCCTTTTTCCTACTGAGGTTAATGTCAGAGGATAATATTGTGAAATGTAATTACGCCATCAGGTTTTATTTATGGTCCAAATAAACTGAGCTCATGGCTAATAAACCCACTGGTAGATTTTTCTATTCCCTACCCCGCCAGCCCTTCCTATTTCCTTCGCTAAATAGAAACAGGTCATATGGCAGAGAAGGATATCTGGCTGCATTACCTCACCCAGATCACTGTTAAGTGATTAAGAGTCTGTGGGAGAAATGACAAAAGTAGAATAGGTTCAATAATATGGTCAAGCCCACCTCAGGCAAGGAAGTTAAGGAACTGGGAGATGCATGATTTAGGATTGCATCTGATCCACAACATCGGATCTTGCTGGTTGATGGTGGAGCAGAATTTCATACATGGTAAACCCATAGAGTGGCACATGAAATGGGTTCTGTGTTTCAGGGACACATGGAACCTTTCCTACTGTGGGTTTGTTTGTTTGTTTTCCCTTCTGAATTTGGTTGTTTTCTTGCAGACATTGTTTTCTTGCAGTGCACTGATGATGTTACCTAGTTGGGTAATGGAAAATGATTCCTCTAATTTAGTCCTACTTGGTAATGATGTAAGTATTTTTCCCCTCTGGATCTGATTACAGTAACAGAGTTGGAAGGGACCTTGTAGGTCATCTAGTCCTACCCTCTGCCCAAGCAGGAGACCCTACACCATTTCTGACAAATGGCAGTCCAATGCTTCCAAGGATGAAGCTCCCACAACTTCTGAAGGCAACTTCTGTTCCATTGATTGATTGCTCTCCCTGTCAGAAAATTTCTCCTTATTTCCAGGTTGAATCTCTGCTTGTTAAGTTTCCATCCATTATTTCTTGTCTGGTCTTCAGGTGCCTTGGAAAATAGCTTGAACCCCCTCCTCTCTGAGGCAGCCCCTCAAATATTGGAAGACTGCTCTCCTGTCTCCCCTGGTCCTTCTCTTCCCTAGACTAGCCAGGCCCAGTTCCTGCAACCGGTCATCGTATGTTTCAGCCTCCAGTCCCCTAATCACCCTGGTTGCTCTTCTCTGCACTTTTTCTAGAGTCTCAACATCTTTTTTATAATATGGTGACCAAAACTGGATGCAGTTTTTTTGGATTTTTTGGAAGATATCTTGGATACGTGCAGCCAAGTTTTTGCTCATTCTACTGAAATTCATCTAGCTCACTCCGAAATTCACTGCACATCTCTCCTTCCCATGTTTGTTGTTCATCAGAGGACACAATGAGCCTTCCATTCAACCTGACTCAATAGTTGCTTATCTGGAGATCACGTCCGACTTTGATTGTTCGTCTCATTTAATTATTCAGAAGATAAAGCAGAGATTTGAGCAGGATGAAGGAGGAAAAAAAAAACTTGGCAGGGAATTCTGTTGAGATCATGCGATGGTGACTTGCTATCTCACAGCCTATCTCTGAGTAGAGATTAGACTTGTATTTAATCACACCATTTAGCTTGTTCATGTAGAGAAAGTGTGTCCAACTCAAGGCCTGGGAGCTGGAGCTGGCCCGTGAGGTGCTTAGATCTGGCCCATGGGGATGTCCTCGCAACTGGCTGACAAACGGTACTCAACAAGTAGTCCTTAATGGGTCTAAGTCTATATGGAAGGAAGGAAGCAGTGGGATGCCACAAGGTTCTGTCTTAGGCCCAGGATTCTTCAACATGTTCATTAACAACTTAGATGAGGGAATAGAAGGGGAACTTACCAAATTTGCAGATGATACTAAGCTGGCAGGAATAGCTAACACCCAAGAAGATAGGCTCAAGATCCAGATGGACATCTTGAAAGACTAGAACACTGGGCTCTATCTAACAAAATGAAATTCAATGTAGAGAAAAGTAAAGTCTTACATTTAGGCAAGAAAAACCAAAAGGACACATATAGACTGGGTGAAACCAGGCTCAATAGCAATAACTGTGAGAGGGATCTTGGAGTCTTAGTGGACAACCAGCTAAATATGAGCAGAGAAGAGCAATCAGGATGATTAGGAGACTGGATGCTACAAGATACAATGAACAGTTGCAGGAACTGGGCTTGGCTAGTCTAGTAAAGAGAAGGACCAGGGGAGACAGGATAGCAGCCTTCCAATATTTGAGGGGCTGCCACAGAGAGGAAGGGGTCAAGCTATTTTCTAAAGCACCTGTAGGCCAGACAAGGAATAATGGATGGAAACTGAACAAGGAGAGATTTAACCTGGAAATAAGGAGAAACTTTCTGACAGGGAAAACAATCAACCAATGAAACACTTTGCCCTCAGAAGTTGTGGGAGTGCCATCACTTGAGACCTTCAAGAAGAGACTGGAGTGCCATTGGTCAGAAATGGTGTAGAGTCTCCCGCTTGGGCAGGGGGTTGGACTAGATGACCTACAAGGTCCCTTTCAACTCTGATTATCTGTTATCTATTAAATAGTGAAGGATCGGTTTGACCCCTTCACAACATGGGTCCTCAATATCTAAGGGAGCGACTCCTGCCGATAGCGAGTGCCGGCCGCCCTGTGCGAGCACATAGGCAGGGACTCCTTGGGTTCCCGTCGGCGGGCCAATGCCGGCTGGTGGTCCACCGACGATGAGCCTATTTAGTCGCGGCCCCGGACCTCTGGAATCAACTTCCCCTGGGGCTCCGCCTGGCCCCTGACCTTCGCACCTTCCGCCATGACCTAAAGACCTGGTTGTTTGACCAATCCGGGCTGTGACCCTTGGGGTGGGAGGGTTTTATATTTTTAAGTTTTATTAATTCGTCTTTTGGGCTGGTAAATTTGTTTAATTTCTTTTAAAATATTTATTGTTCTGTTTTTAGCTGTGAGCTGCCCTGAGTTTTCAGAGATGAGGCAGCATACAAGTCTCAAAAATAAATAAATAAATAAATAAATAAATAAATAAATAAATAAATAAATTGGCCAAACTTAGCATCATTTTGTTTCTTCATGCTTCATCTTTCTCCTTCTGTCTTGGCCACTTTCTACAGAGGCACAATTTAGAGCATTTGAAACAAAATGCATTCCTGTTTGGTTTGGTGGCAAGCAGTGCCTCAAATAGAAAGTCCCTACAGAGAGTGGTGAGGACAGCGGAGAAATTTTATAGGGACACTGCAACCATCATAAATATGAATCAGTTTCCAAGTATCTGAGTTTTGATCACATGATCATGGGGATGCAGCTAAGGTCATAACTGTGAAAAATGAGCTGTTGTAGCTTTGAACGGTCACTAAACGAATGGTTGTAAGTCAAGGACTACCTGTGTGTAGGCATGAGCAATAAATCAGCTTCACTGGAGTTTAACTTGTGGTCCTGATTCTTCGGTTCTGACATCACTCTGTTCTTGCTCCCTCCATTTGGATGCGGTAGTGTCTTTCAGTGTTAATCAAATATTGATGTAATTGTGCTACGTTGTTTAAAAAACCACAATGTGAATTGAAATGTGTAGCCATAAAAGTTTCTCATTACTCATCACTCAGTGGGCAGTTTCTCCTCCAGTCCAGAATCAGAATTCTGGCATTTCAAAACAGTGTCCCAAAGGTGTTTTTTTCAGGAGACAACTGGATCTTCTTGTTTTTTCTTTGAAGACATTTCACTTCTCATCCAAGAAGCTTCTTCAGCTCTGACTGTTTGGTGGAGGATGGAAGGATTTTATACTCCTTGCAGACAGCTGATCATTTGCATCCTTTTAGAGGGTTGCTGAGGCCACTTGGAGGTTTGTCTGCGCCCTCAGGGTAACCTGAGTGGTGCAAATGGGTGTGGAGCCTTCTTGGAACTGCTGAAAAGACTGTGTTGTAGACTGGAGATAGATGATGTTGTATCCCTCCCCCTCTGTTGAGGGAGGGCTGTTCAGTTTGGATGTAGATGGCGTCTTTGACCCTTCTTTCAAATCAGGTGATCCTGAGGACACAGATAAATTTCCAGGTGGCCTCAATGACTGTCTAAAAGAATGCAAATGACCAGCTGTCTGCAAGGAATATAAATCCTTCCATTCCCTCCCCATCCAATTGGTGCTGAAGAAGCTACTTGGAGGAGAAGCTAAACATCTTCAAAGAAAAACCAGAAAGTCCAGTTGCCTCTTGAAAAAGCACCTTTGGGACAACCATGACCTGGATGATGGAGAATCTCCATAGATATCTCCATTCATTGCATGCTCCTTGATTGGCTCCCTACAACTCAGTGACTGATCCAGGAAAGACCAAATTACTGCACATTCTTAATTCATGTCCATAGTCTGTGGAGATTCACGGTCATCTAGGTCATAGTTGTCCCAAAGATGTTTTTTTTCTTTTTGAATTTTATTTATTTTCAAAATACAATTGTGTTTACATTTTAACAGTGGTGTGTCAAGCATTACAATTTTATAAATAAATACATTTTATTTACAATTCTATTTCTTTCTTTTTAATTTAAAAAACACTTTATTGAATACAAAAGTTTAAAATATACAAATATACAAAAGTAAAAGGTAAAAAAAAATCATACAAATAAACACTCTATAGTAAAACTAATCATCTTTTTCTCTAATACATTTTGATAGTGTTTTAAATATCTCGTAAAGAGTATTCAATGGCAGTTACTTTCTATTTCTTATAAACTACTTATTATCTATACTATATAATACATAACAGTCTATTATTATTGTTGGGTTATAACTATATATTTTTATAAATAAGTCTTTTCTAAAACTTAATCAAAGAGAAAGAGGAATCAAACTAGTATTTGTAAAGTCCTAACCTTTAGTATATATATAATAATATGTTTTGTAGGTTCCATATTTCCCCTTATTTTATGCATTCTTTTTTTTTACGGTCTATCCAATCATACCATTTGTCCCAAATCAAGTAGCATTCGGTATCATCCTTTCCTTTTAGTCTTAATGTAAGCCTCTCCATTTCAGCACATTCATATATTTTCTGAATGATAAAATGTATAGGTAGTAAGTTGGGCGTTTTCCAGTATTGTGTGCCAGTGATTCTATTTCATATCAAATATTCTTTTTTTCTAAGCATATATATAACATTTCCCAGACTTCATAAAACTCTGACTCCTCTTTTCCTTTTAGTTTTCTCATAAGCCTCTCCATCTCGGTACACTCAAGTATTTGGTCAATTACCATGGTTTCAGAAGGTATGTCATCTACTTTCCAGTTTTGGCCACACCAAAGGTGCTTTTTCAAGACACAACTGGACTTTCTGTTTTTTTTTTCTTGGAAGATGTTTCACTTCTCATCCAAAAACCTTCTTCAGCTCTGACTGGATGGTGGAGAATGGGAGGATTTATATTCCTTGCAGACAGCTGGTCATCTGCATCCTTTTAGAGGGTCATTGAGGCCACTTGGAAGTTTATCTGTGTCAGGATCACCTGCGTAGTGCAAATGCATGTGGGGCCTTCTTGGCTGCCAGATGTTTTTCTTTGCCCTGTGTCCCTTCACTGTTGAAGACAGGTGCAGGCTGTTGGGGATGAGTCTGTGTTGTCTCCATCACAAACCAAAGTGTAAATGGTTCCTGTAGCCTGCATTTTTTCTGGAAAATACATTCATGATCCCACACCACTCAAAGGGTGTTCATCCCAAAGTGCATAGCTAAAAATCTATGGAGATTCTCAGTCTTCCAGGACTTGGTTGTCCAAAGGTACTTTCTGATGGCAACTGGACTTCCTTGTTTTTACATTGAAGATATTTTGCTTCTCATCCAAGAAGCTTCTTCAGCTCTGACAGGATGGTGGGGAATGGAAGGACTTTATATTCCCTGCAGACAGCTGGTCATTTGCATTATTTGTAGAGAGTCATTGAGGCCACTTGGAGGTCCATCCTGCAGAAGGCACAGCTCCACAACACAGTCCTTCCAACAGTTCCAAAAAGGCTCCACAGCCATTTGCATTGCTCAGGTGACCCTGAGGACACAGGTAAACCTCCAAGTGGACTCAATGACTTGCTAAAAGGATGCAAATGACCAGCTATCTTCCAGGAATATAAATCCTTCCATTCCCCACCATCCAGTCAGAGCTGAAGAAGCTTCTTGGATGAGAAGTGAAACATCTTCAAAGAAACAAACAAGAAAGTCCAGTTGCCTCTTGTAAAAAGCATCTTTGGGACAACCATGACCTGGAGGACTGAAAATCTCCATAGACTTTCACAAAACAGTGAAATTGGATTTCAACCAGCAAAGTTTCTGCTTCCATCTTCTTGGGTGCTATTTTAACTGATCCGCGTCATGATGAAAAACATTTGATATTGTTCCTATTGACTTACCAAGCAAGGCAAGAAATAAAACCAGCAAAAAGAAAAAAAAAGAAAACAAACATAAGGCCAAAAGATCTCGAACATTCTCTGAATTAGTCATGGCAGCTTTTCCCAACTCAAGGACAATGAAGCCAATCCATTAAAAAGGAATTAACCGCAAGTTAATTTTTTAAAGCCATCTCAGGGTCCCCGAAGGACCTGAATCCAACATTCTCCGAACTCAGAAGGAATCCATTCAACGTCTCAGTTCACCTTTGGAATTTAAATGTCTTTCACTTCCTTGCCTGATGGGTGCCCTTCCTTTCTGCTCGGGTGAGCATTCAAGGCAACTCACAAAATTATACAACTAGAACAAGGCTGAAGGCAATGCAGACATAAAATGAATCCCAACATCAATTAACTGTTAAGTTTCTGGAAGTGGATATATATAAATATATATATATATATATATATATATTTGAGATTTTCATGGAAAGTAGTGGCTGGTGTATTGTCTGTCCGTGTAAGATGAGATATTGGCACTCGACGAATCTCATCCGTCATCTTCAGGCTGGTGTCTTCAGCTTGTTCTCCCAACTTCTCCCAGAAGAACGAGCTGAAGACGCCAGCCTGAAGATGACGGATGAGATTTCTAAACGCTGCCAAGGTATTTCAATCTTACACGGACAAGACCCAATACACTAAGACCTACATATATATATATATATATATATATATAAATATATCACTATATTCTAAATATTTCCAGATCCTGAAAAAGTGGGGGCCAAACACAACTTGTTTCCTAGCCTAGAAGTGACACAGGAGAAAGTGCAAGCTAATAAGAAAAGAGTTTCTTTATTTCTAATCACCAGATGTGGTGGTTGTTATTTCAATTTGTGTGCTACCCAACTTCCAACCACTTGTTCCAATGAGAACAATCAACCAGTGGAACAAGTTGCCTTCAGAAGTCGTGGGTGCTCCAACACTGGAGGCTTTTAAGAAGAGACTGGACAACTATTGATCCAGAATGGCGTAGGGTCTCCTGCTCGAGTAGGGGGTTGGACTAGATGACCTCCAAGGTCCCTTTCATTATTCTATATTCTATGCTCCTGGAAACCGTTAGATGTGTTTTTGTATTGTGAGTTGGTCATGAGACACCTTGGTGATTGTACTGTGATTATTTTTTTAATGATATTTTTATATTAGTTTAATAAAGTTATTTTATTCCTTTACAAAAACTTTGTTACCAGTTCAGAGCTAATAGAAACATAGAAAACCAATGACAGAAGAACAGCCATTGTTCCATTGAGTCTGCCTTTTGAGATTCTGTTTGTTTCTGTTTTCTCTATTTCTTATTTCTTTATTATTATTTTTCAGTTATTTCATTTGATTTAATAATTTAATTTACTTATTTAGTTTAAGATGAGTGGCCATGTACATTTTCTAGAATGTGAGAGAGAGGGGAGGAAGGAAGGAAGGAGGAAGGAAGGAGGGAGGGAGGGAGGGAGGGAGGGAGGGAGGAGGAGAAAGAAAAGGAATCAAGGAGAAAGAAAAGGAAGGAAGGAAGGAAGGAAGGAAGGAAGGAAGGAAGGAAGGAAGAAAAAAGGAAAAGGAAAGAAGATAAGGGGAAGGAAGGAAGGCAGAAAAAAGAAAATGAAGGAAGGAAGATGAGGGGAAGGAAGGAAGGAAGGAAGGAGGAAGGAAGGGAAGGAAGGAAGGAAGGAAGGAAGGAAGGAGGGAGAAAGAAAAGGAAGGAAGGAGCAAGGAAGGAAGGAAAAAGAAGGAAGGAAGCAGAAAGTAAAGGAAAAAAGGAAGGAAAAAGGAAGGAAGATTAGGGGAAGGAAGGAAGTAAAAAGGAAGGAAGGAAGGAAGGAAGGAAGGAAGGAAGGAAGGAAGGAAGGAAGGAGAAAGAAGAAGGGGGGGATGGAGGAACGAAGAAAGAAGGAAGGAAAAGATAGACAAACAGACAGAAGGCACCTTCAAAATTCTCTCCTACCTATCCTATACAGGAGGCCCTAACTCAAATTTGCCTGAAATTTGAAAGTCAAACTTTTGAAGAGGCTGTTGTTAAGTATTAAAAGGTCCATTTTATTAGGTAACTACTATTGGGTTCTGCCTTTTCAGCCCAACAATTCCTGGTCTACAACAACAAAGCACACCTCATGTTCCTATAGAAATAATTTTGGGGTGGGGGTGGGTTTACTTCAAAGGAAAGACATGTGACTTGCTAAAAAACCTGTCAAAATCGATCTGTTAGTTTTTTCCAGCCCAGCAGTTTGATTACAGATGGTTTTTTTCAGAAGCTGTTAAAAATTGTACCTATCTACGTTTGTGGTGTTTTGGGATATACTGAAAAAAAAATTCTCTGTATTTTCCCAATTAATGAAATTTAACCCCAGCCCAAATAAATCAAATACCCTTTGCTCTGCAAATATGATATATGTGCTGAAATGCAAAAGGAAATTTTAAAAGTTATTATTGTTACACGACTGCCTTGTTTTCCAGTTCAAAGTTCTGTGCACGAGTCCAGTGAAAACATAAAGCTTGCCT